>CM035122.1:13758388-14182586 GCA_020205555.1 Panax stipuleanatus
TCGAACACTGTTGGACATGGTTCGATCCATGATGAGTTTTACCGACCTTCCAATTTCTTTCTGGGGATATGCCCTAGAAACGGCTGCATACCTACTTAACAAGGTACCTACCAAATTCGCCCCAAAGACTCCATATGAGATGTGGAAGGGGAGGAAACCAAATCTTAAGCATGTTAAGACTTGGGGTTGCCCAACTTATGTCAAAAAGTTTGAAAATGATAAGCTACAGACTAAATTCGATAGGTGTAGATTTGTGGGATACCCTAAAGAAACTTTAGGGTATTATTTCTATCATCCAACTGATCAAAATGTGTTTGTTGCGAAACATGCTGCCTTCTTGGAAAAGGAGTTTATCCATGAAGGGGTCAGTGGGAGTAAGATATATCTTGAAGAAGTTCAAGAACCACAAATTATCACGGATCAAAGTCAGGTACCTGACCAAGTAGAAGAACCTACTATACTACACCCTGTTCGTAAATCTGGAAGAGTACCGAAGATACCTGAGAGGTATGGATTCGTTATAGAGGATGACGATGAGGTACACATCATGAATGATGATGATCCATTGAATTACGAACAGGCTATGAGTAATAAAGACTCAGAGAAATGGCTTGAAGCTGTGAAATCGGAAATGGACTCCATGTCTGAAAACAAAGTATGGACTTTAGTTTCACCACCTGAAGGCATTAAGCCTATTGGGTGTAAATGGGTCTTTAAAAGAAAGACTGGAGCGAACGGTAAGGTAGAGACCTATAAGGCCCGACTGGTTGCAAAAGGTTTCAAACAAAGACAAGGAGTTGACTATGATGAAACCTTTTCACCAGTAGCTATGCTCAAGTCCATTCGGATTTTGCTTGCGATTGCAGCTTATAACGACTATGAGATCTGGTAGATGGACGTGAAAACGGCCTTCCTCAATGGAAAACTTGAGGAGGATGTGTATATGACACAGCTAGAGGGATTTGTTTCCAAGGTTGGAACAAATCAAGTCTGTAAGCTGCAACAATCCATTTATGGATTGAAGCAAGCTTCTCGTAGATGGAACATTCATTTTGATGAGACAATCAAAGAGTTTGATTTTATCAAAAACGACGATGAACCATGTATGTACAAGAAGGTTAGTGGGAGCGCAATTTCATTCCTTGTATTATATGTTGATGATATATTACTGATAGGGAATGACATTCCTATGCTACAATCGATTAAAATCTGGTTATCTAAACATTTCTCCATTAAGGACTTGGGAGAAGCATCCTATATTTTGGGGATAAAGATCTATAGAGATAGATCTAAAAGGATGCTTGGTTTATCCCAAGGAACGTACATTGATGCAATGCTAAAGAGATTTAGCATAGAATATTCCAAAAGAGGTCTCATGGCGATGAGCCATGGAATACATCTCTCCAAGAAACAGACCCCAAAGACACCTGAGGAGAGAGATCGTATGAGCAAGATCCCTTATGCTTCTGCAATAGGATCTATCATGTACGGTATGATATGTACTAGACCGGATGTTGTTCATGCACTTAGTGTAACGAGCAGATACCAGTCAAATCAAGGAGAAGAACATTGGAAGGCAGTGAAGAATATCCTAAAATACTTGAGAAGGACTAAGGATATTTTTCTTGTTTACGGTGGGTCTGAATTAAAACTCGAGGGCTTCACAGACTCAAGTTTTCAAATTGACCAAGATGACAGTAAATCTATTTCGGGGTATGTTTTTACCTTGAACGGAGGCGCAGTGAGTTGGAAGAGTTTCAAGCAGCAAACAGTTGCTGATTCAGTGACAGAGGCAGAGTATATAGCTGCAAGTGAAGCTGCAAAGGAAGCTGTTTGGATGAAGAAGTTCTTAACTGAACTTGGTGTGGTTCCTAGCATTGGAGAAGCAGTTCCCGTTTACTGTGACAACAGATGAGCAGTTGCACAGGCTAAGGAACCGAGGTCTCATCAGAAATCTAAACACGTGTTGCGGCGATTTCACTTGATCAAGGAGATCATTGAAAGAGGAGACGTCACCTTGGAGCGTGTAGACTCTCAAGACAACATTGCAGATCCATTTACTAAAGCTTTAACACAATAGCAGTTTGATCGTCACTTAGAGAAGATGGGTATGAGATACCATGGCGATTGGCTTTAGTGCAAGTGGGAGATTGATAGTAGTGTGCATACAAGCCAATCATGTATGATGATAAAGCACATACTTTGTAAACAATCTTATTTATTTATTAATAAAATATTCATTTATTAAAGGCATTTAATTATCTACATGGTGCTATTTTTATAATATGTAAATAACCCATAGTTTTAAGCAATGCTTTTAGAATTATGATGATGATCATGCTAATGAGATCTAAATTCTTAGAAAGCTCTAAAACTAAAATAGTTCCCAATCGTGGGATTACTAAAAAGGGGATTAGTAAATCCGGATAGATTGGTACATATGTTGCTTGCTCATTGGATGAGGATGATTGATCTCATGATCATTTGTGTGGAGACACTAAAGCAAGTATGTAGGTGCTTATTGGAGAATAAGTTCACTGAACGTGACTCGCTATGGAATACCTAATGGAGTTTTACTCGCCTGTCAATAGGAATTCCTAATGTGATAGTAGTACAAGTGATCCTTGGACTTGAGATCATCATAGTATCTTGTATATAATGAATTATACTTTGACTTATTCCTTAAAGTCCTTTAGGGTATATAAAAGGGTATGCTTGGGTATAATGAGTTATATTTGGAGATAATGAATGATCAATAAAGAATCTACCACCTCTAGTAAAAGAGGAGATATGTCCTATGTGATTCGTTAAATGACAACCCAGGAATCCTTGGCCAAGGTAAAATGAAATTAGAAAGGAGTTTCTAATTTGCATTATTTGGAGTTGTGCATTTTCTAATCGAAATACATATAATTAAATAAAATAAGACTTGACAGTAAATTCATGTCTTATATTTAATTGGGACATTGTATGGTGGAAGGATTGAATTGTATGGTAACTATTTACTCACAGGTTCTTTTATGATTAATGTTGAAATCTATATTATCTGAAAAGTCGTTGATCGCTAGGGAGGCTTATCCCTATTGTAGAATAAATATTATTTTTTAAAATAGATTATTAGTTTAATTTATTTATTTAAATAAGATTAGAATTGTTCTAATTGATTTATTCACAACCGGTTTTATATAGAGAACCTAAAGGGTCACACCATAAAAGGAAGAATAATTATTTAAGAAGGTAATGGCATAATCGTAATAATGCATTAAGTGTAATTAATTTAATCTATAGTGATAGAATAAATTAAATAGCTTAATTTTTATTATTTAATATTTTGGAAATATTAAATATAAATTAATAAGAGGAGTCTTATTAATATTATTACAATTATTATTATTTTAATTTCTAAATGAGTTTAGTAATTAATTTAATATTAGTACTCTCATTTATTCCTAATAAGATTAGGAGACAAATTAATTAAATGAATTTAATTAATTATTCCCCATGTGGTGGGAAGCCTAAATTAATTAAAGGAGTTCAATTAATTAAAAGAAATCCCATGTCTAATAAGATTAGAAGGGTTGACCAATATCTATATAAGAGGAGTCTTATAATAGATATCAGTTGAGGCAATTCCAATTGTTGGAGAGTACTCCTTTTCTATAGAGGATAGAAAACTAAGCCAACCACCCTCCTTCTTGATAATTCATCTTCCTTGATGGATCACCTCTAGAGGCCAAACACTTGGGTGGCTAACGTTGATCAAAGGAAGAAATCTAATCCGGAAATTCAAGGAGATCACGAAGAACAAGGAGTTGAACTCGTACCTGTGGAAGCTTCGTTTTACAAGGGTATGATTCCATAACTTCTTATTTATCGTTTTAAATTAATAATTTGCATAAAAGATGATCCGGGTAATGGTTTTGTAGAATTTTTTTTAAACTCTGATATACCATGCTTCCGCTAATTTTTGCAATTTGATTGCATCACGATTTCGTACAAACCCAACACATCGCCGCCGTCGTTGCCTTCACCGCCGCCGTCACCACCGCCGTGAATTAGGTAAGATTTCTTCATATCCTTAGTTTTGAAAGAGAACAAATGTAAATGAAAATCTATTTTTGGTGGGTGATGGTTATACATGCTTTCAAAGTACAATAACTGTTATTCTTGAGTTTCTTTAGATCAAATTACTAGATCTCTTTTTTTACCCCCCTTTAATTCCCTTTTTTTCTTTTCAAGTTAGTCAATTGCTCGTCAATTAAATTGTGGCATCTGATTTCTAATTTTTTTTTCTTTTACGACAAATTAACCCTAGTAACAATACTAGGAAATCCATTCATTCAAAGTTAACCTCGAATTATATGTATAATAAAATTGAGGGGATACTTACTCTATCTAAAGTGAAATCTAAATTATAAACTTTCACGACTTAAGTAAAAATAAAATAATAATCAGAAAAAAAACTATCGTAGACTTGTCGCTCCAATTAACTTGTCTACAATCACCCATTTATCGACGAAATCAACTCACAGAGAGAATTCAAGCTCCCAAAAAGAAAAAAAAAGACGCACTAACTTCAAATTAGGGAGAAACAAACTCCACCAAAGGATAAAAATAAGAACTAAATAAGCAGCTAATGATAACTAAAAGATGTAGGGAAGGGTCTCTTTAAAAGAGGAGAAATCTTACCAAATGTTTAGGTAAGTATGCTAAAATGTTAATCATATTCTAACAAGTATGCTGAAGTCATATGCTTACAAGTATGCTTAAATGTAACTCATATGCTTACAAGTATACTCAAGTCATATGCTTAATTACAAGTATGCTTAAATGTAAGTCATATTCTTACAAGTATGCTCAAGTATGCTTAAATGTAAGACATTTGCTTACAAGTATGCTTATAAGTATGCTTAGAGAGCTTGAATATACATTAATAATCTCATGTTGTCTGTAGTAGGTATCGTGGTATCATAGACTTCTGTTCAGACCGTAGTTGGATGAGACAACGAAAGTCAAGTGCCCAGATAGGTGCTACAGCTGAATTTAGAGCTGGTTGCCAAGTGTTATTGGAGTATGTGTAAACTCACCCGGAATGTGTGAATGCTCAGAACAAGATAAGATGCCCTTGTTTAAAGTGTAAGAACGAAATTATATGGATAGAGATGTGGTAAACTATCATTTACTTATTTCTGGGTTCATGAAAAATTACAAAGAATGCTAGTGGGCACATGGGCAGAGAAGAGATAGTGTCATCACAGAAGTACATAATCCGGGCAGTAGTACTCATCGTATGAATGAAATGATTTATGATATTGCAGGGCAGAGTTTGATTGGGAACAAGGTAGAGAGCAACCTATGATTTCTGATGCCTAAGCCTTCTTTAAGTTGTTAGACGAGGGTAGCGAGCCATTGTGGCATAGTTGCACCAAACACACTACATTGTCTACAGTGGCAACATTACTTAACATCAAGGCTGATTACAACATGAGACATGAGTGTTTTGAGTCGCTCTTGAAGGCCATTAAGAGTATGTTGCCTGACGGTGAGAAATTACCTGATAACTATTACAATTGTAAGAAAATGGTGAACAAGTTGGGTCTTGGATACCAAAAGATCGATGCATGTCCCAACGATTGCATGTTATTTTCTAAGGAAAATGAACAAATGACCCGGTGCACGTTTTGCAGTCATGATCTGTTTAGGCCTATAAAGAGGGTGTGACTACAAAAAAAAAATCAAATATTCCATTTAAGATTTTAAGGTATTTTCTAATTACACATCAGCTAAAAAGATTGTACATGTCTTCAAGAACAGCTGAGCATATGAGTTGGCATGCATAATCTCCAGCTAAAGATGGAGAACTAAATCATCCCGCAGATGGGAAGGCTTGGAAAGTTTTTGATAAGGGTGAAATATGTTATATTTTATCCCTTAATACTTATTCTTTTATATTTATTTGGTACCTAAATAAGCTCATTGTTCTTATATTTTTATTTTAGGTACAAATGAAAGGTTATGGAATTTTGGAAACAAATTGCATGCAAATGGATTTTATTTGGGTATTTACGTTAAAAGGGGTAGCTCATGCATGCAAGGAAGCTCAAGCCCAAGTTTCTAGCAAGTCATCACAAATCCAAGCAGCTTGCAAAGTAACAGCCCACGGTTCAGCAATGGACAAAAGAAACTAATGAAGTGGGCCAAGAATGAAGGAGCTTACAAAGTCCAAGGAGCTTACAAAGTCCAAGGCACTTACAAATCCAAGCCCACACAGTTTCATGCATCATTCCTATCCATGCTAGCTTATTCGGTCCAACAGCTTGCATTTAAAGGAATGGGAATGATATGTGGGCCACGTGCTAAGCAATTGGAAAAGAAATGGAGCAGCTTGAATAGAATATAACATGGGCCCACGTCAATAACTTGTGGGGTTTGTACGAAAACGTGACGCAATCAAATTGCAAAAATTAGCGGAAGCATGGTATATCAGAGTTTAAAATATTTCTACAAAACCATTATCCGGATCAACCTTTATGCAAATTATTAATTTAAAACGATAAATAAGAAGTTATGGAATCATACCCTTATAGAACGAAGCTTCCACAGGTACGAGTTCAACTCCTTATTCTTCGTGATCTCCTTAAATTTTCGAGTTAGATTCTTCCTTTGATCAACGTTAGTCAGCCAAGTGTTTGGCCTCTAGAGGTGATCCACCAAGGAAGAAGAGTTATCAAGAAGGAGGGTGTTTGGCTAAACCTTAGTTTTCTATCCTCTATAGAAAAGGAGTGCTCTCCAACAATTAGAATTTCATCAACTGATATCTATTATAAAACTCCTCTTATATAGATATTGGTCAACCCTTCTAATCCTATTAGATATGGGATTTCATCTAATTAATTAAACTCTTTTAATTAATTTAGGCTTCCCACCACATTGGGAATAATTAATTACATTCATTTAATTAATTTGCCTCCTAATCTTATTAGGAATAAATAAGAGTACTAATATTAAATTAATTACTAAACTCCTTTAGAAATTAAAATAATAATAATTGTAATAATATTAATAAGACTCCTCTTATTAAATTATATTTAATATTTCTAAAATATTAAATAATAAACATTATGCTATTTAATTTATTTTATCACCATAGATTAAATTAATTATACTTAATGCATTATTATGATTATGTCATTACCTTCTTAAATAATTATTCTTCCTTTTATGGTGTGACCCTTTAGGTTCTCCATATTAAACCGGTTGTGAATAAATCAATTAGAACAATTCTAATCTTATTTAAATAAATAAATTAAACTAATAATCTGTTTAAATAAATAATATTTATTCTACAATAGGGATAAGACTCCCTAGCTATCAACGACTTTTCAGATAATATAGATTTCAACATTAATCATAAAAGAACCTGTGAGTAAATAGTTACCGTACAATTCAATCATTCCACCATACAATGTCCCAATTAAATATAAGACATAGAATTACTGTCAAGTCTTATTTTACTTAATTATATGTATTTTGATTAGAAAATACACAACTCCAAATAATGCAAATTAAAACTCCTTTCTAATTTCATTCCACCTTGGCTAAGGATTCCTGCGTTGTCATTTAACGAATCACATAGGACATATCTCCTCTTTTACTAGAGGTGGTAGATTCTTTATTGATAATTCATTATCTCCATATGTAACTCATTATACCCAAGCATACCCTTTTATATACCCTAAAGGGCTTTAAGGAATAAGTCAATGTATAATTCATTACATACAAGATACTATGATGATCTCAAGTCCAAGGATCACTTGTACTACTATCACATTAGGAATTTCTATTGATAGGCGAGTAAAACTCCATTACGTATTCCATAGCGAGTCACGTTCAGTGAACTTATTCTCCAATAAGCACCTACATACTTACTTTAGTGTCTCCACACAAATGATCATGAGATCAATCATCCTCATCCAATGAGCAAGCAATATATGTACCAATCTATCCGGATTTACTAGTCCCCTTTTTAGTAATCCCACGATTGGGAACTATTTTAGTTTTAAAGCTTTCTAAGAATTTAGATCTCATTAGCATGATCATCATCATGATTCTAAAAGCATTGCTTAAAACTATGGGTTATTTACATATTATAAAAACAGCACCATGTAGATAATTAAACACCTTTAATAATTGAATATTTTTATTAATAAATAAATAAGATTGTCTTCAAAGTATATGCTTTATCATCATATATGATTGGCTTGTATGCATACTACTTTCAATCTCCCACTTGCACTAAAGCCAATCGCCATGGTATCTTATACCCTTCTTCTCTAAGTGACGATCAAACTGCTGTTATGTTAAAACTTTAGTAAATGGATCTGCAATGTTATCTTGAGAGTCTATATGCTCCTCTTTCAATGATTTCTTTAATCAAAGTGCCGCAACACATGTTTAGATTCAAGATGAGACTTAGGAATTATTCCTAATTTTGAAATGAACTTTTCATCCGAAACATCAACTTGCAGCTTTATTTACAGTTATATACTTTGTCTTTGTCACTAAACCAACAACATTTTGTTGTTTGGAACCTTTTCAATTCATTGCACCATCTTTTAAGGTAACGACTTACCCTAAAGTGGATTTGCTATCGTCTTGGTCAATCTGAAAACTTGAGTCTGTTTAGCACTCTAATTTAATTCAGACTTATCATGTGATATGATGACATCCTTAGTGTCAGTTAAGTACTTTAAGATATTTATCACTGTCTCACAATGATCTTCTCCAAAATATGACTGATCAACATCAAGTCTCGTATATTTTATTGCATACATAATAGTTGCTCATGCGATCTCTCTTTTATTAAGGATAATTTTAGAGAGATTCACTCTATGGCTCATCATCATGAGACACCTTTTGGAGTTTGCCATGCTAAACTCCTTTAGCATCTAATGAATATACGTTTCCTTGGGTTTAACCGAACATCCTTTTAAATATATCAATAAAGATTTATATCCCCAATATGAGATGTTCTACCCAAATCATTCATGGAGGAATGTTTAGACAACTTTGTTTTGATCGATTTTAGCATAGGAATTTCATTCCCTATCAGTAATATATCATCAATATATAATACAAGGAATGAAATAGCGCTCCCACTAACCTTATTGTACACACATGGTTCATCCTCATTTTTGATAAAATCAAACTCTTTGATTGTCTCATCAAAACGAATGTTTCATCTACGAGAATCTTGCTTCAATCCATGAATGGATTGTTGTAGCTCATATACATGATTTGCTTCAACCATTGAAACAAAAAACTATCTGGTTGTATCATACATACATTCTCCTCTAATAATGTATATTTGAGGAAGGACGTCTCCACGTCCATTTTGCCAGATTAAGCAATAATAAGCTGCAATCGCAAGTAAAATCCAAATGGACTTGAGCATAGCTTCAAAATCCATTTTAAATTTTATGGTCATCTACCATTTCTCTGAGTCTTTATTACTCATAGCCTGTTCGTAATTCAATGGATCATCATCATTCATGATGTGTACCTCATCGTCATTCTCTATAACGAATCCATACCTCTCAGGTATCTTCAGTACTCTTCCAGATTTACGAATAGGGTGTTGTACAATAGGTTCTTCTACTAGGTCAGGTACCTGACTTTGATCCGTGGTAACTTGTGGTTCTTGAACTTCTTTAAGATATATCTTACTCCCACTGACCCCTTCATGGATAAACTTCTTTTCCAAGAAGGCAGCAAATTTTGCAACAAACACTTTTTGATCAGTTGGATGATAGAAATAATACCCTAAAATTTTTTTAGGGTATCCCACAAATCTACACTTATCGGATTTAGTCTGTAGCTTATCATTTTCAAACTTTTTGACATAAGCTGGACAACCCCAAGTCTTAACATGCTTAAGATTTGGTTTCCTCCCCTTCCACATCTCATATGGAGTTTTTGGGGCGGATTTGGTAGGTACCTTGTTAAGTAGGTATGCAGTCGTTTCTAGGGCATATCCCCAGAAGGAAATTGGAAGGTCGGTAAAACTCATCATAGATCGAACCATGTCTAACAGTGTTCGATTTCTCCTTTCAGATACTCCATTTAACTGTGGTGTACCTGGAGGAGTCCATTGTGAGATTATACCATTTTTTAGAGACAATTGAGAAACTCACCGCTTAAGTATTCTCCACCTCGATCTGATCAAAGTATCTTAATACTCTTGCCCGTTTGTTTCTTTATTTCACTTCTGAACTCTTTGAACTTTTTAAATGATTCTGATTTGTATTTCATCAAATACACATATCCAAATCTTGAGTGATCATCAGTGAAAGTAATAAAATAAGAATACCCTCCCCGTGCACTTGTTGTCATAGGTCTATAAACGTTTGTGTGAATCAATGCCAACAACTCTGTAACTCTTTCTCCTTTTTCACTAAAATGAGATTTAGTCATTTACCCATGAGACAAGATTCACAAGTTGGATATGATTCATAATCAGATAGCTCTAAGAGCCCATCCTTATGCAACTTGGATAATCTCATTTTATTAATATGACCGAGTCTACAGTGCCACATATAGGTATAATTAATATCATCTCTTTTCCTTTTCTTAGTTTGTTCTATTTGAAGTATATTTTCATGCAAGTCAAGTATATAAAGTCCATTTCGCAGATTTTCAATACCATATAAAATATTGTTTTTATAAATTGAACAACTGTTGTTCTTTATTATAATTTCAAATCCATCCATATCTAATACAGAATTTGAAATAATGTTTCTAATGATATTCGGAACAAAATAACAATTATTTAAATAAATGGACTTGCCCGTAGGCTGTGCTAAACAATAAGTGCCTACAGCTAATGCAGCAACCTTTGCTCCATTTCCCACTCGTAGGACAACCTCATCCTTGTTCAGCTTTCTACTTCTGACCAGTCCCTTCACATTATTACATATGTGAGAACCACAGCCGGTATCCAATACCCAAGTAGAATTATGACTTTCAGAAAAATTATTTTCAATCATAAACAAACCTTGATTGGAAGTCAAAACTTCTCCAAGCTTATTCTATGCTAGATACTTCTTGCAGTTTCTTTTCCAATGTCTCGGCTAGTTGAAATGGAAGCACATTCATTTGCCAGCTGGATCAGGTTTCTTTTGTTCCTTTATGTTCACCTTGCCCTTGGTCATCCGAGATCGGAAGAGCTCCTTAGATATCTCATATCTAGCAGTCCTACTTTGTTCACCATACAACTCCTTGAGGTGAAGCAACATAGTACGAGCATTCATGTTTTCATCCTAACGCTGAAGCTCGTTATTCATGGATGCGAGCATGATGCATTGAGCCACAGATGCGTCATTTTGCCACTTTACAATGGTGGCAATTTCTTCCTCAGATGCTGATTCTAGAACAGTTCTAGAGACAGGTGAATTTAGGATATAAGAAATCTTTTCAGTAGTAAGAACTATTCTCAGATTCCTTAACCAGTCCGTATAATTTGGTTCGGTTAGTTTATTAGCATCAAGTATGCTACGCAGTGAAATTAGTGATTTTGACATTTTTAAAATTTCTGTATGTGAAAAGACAATATTTTAGCAAACATTCATTTAATTAATTTTGTATACCAAAATAAATTTAGGTCTTTATTTTAAATTGGTATCTCCCACTATTTTCATCAAACTATATTACCCTCACTTATATAGTTCGGCAATATCTAATTAAAAATTTGCTAGTGAGATTAAGGATCCCATTTCAAATGTATATAGCCTTGTGGATAGCACAACAAACGATATATAAATAAATAGGTAGACAACTCTTGTCAATTACATCACAATATAACTCCTTTTATTTTGCCTCTTAAATCATAATGGTCAAGTGTGTGCACATCCGAACTAAAATAATTTAAGTTAAGTCCAGCCTACCACTTCCATAAATTCAAAAAAGAAAAATGTTCGTCCTTGTGGATAGCACAACAAGACTAGATCGTTTAATTTTTTTGATAAGCATCAAATGTGATTAATTAATATCTTAAATACGCAATACTCGCCTTGTGGATAGCACAACAAGCTTATATTAAATATTTAATACTTTATTAATTTATCATGCTAGAAGGCGACGTTCGATATTCCAAATATCATTGAGCGCTTCAGACTTAATATTATTTCTTTGAGGGGTTTGCTATTATTTGTCTCATCTTGTTTAGCGCGCATGCACACACACACACATATATATATATATATATATATATATATATATATATATATATATATATATATAAAATACGCGTAATTTTATTAAACATGCGAAGCATGTTTGCATAAAATATAATATATATATATATATATATAATATTTAGCATGCAATATAGAATATTATATTCTACCCGGATTGATTATGGACTTTTATTCTAGTTTGGTTCACTAGAGCCATCAAGTGAACCAAAATGTCAAACTTAGGAGTGCAAGAATTTAAATTTAAACGTAACTATTACATTTAAACCCGGGCTCCATACAAACGGGTCTTCACGCGCTCCTTGCTCCTTGGTCTCCAATTTCTTCAAGATAATTCTAACTATTTCTATTACATTAAACTAGTTAATTTAAATAGAAACCTTGATCAGCAGTCAAGGGGAAGTATATAAGAGAGAGATAGAATTTACATCGAGAAAAAACCAGTGAAGACGAGATACGCAGACCCCATTTAATAAAACTCATGCATTCAAGCATTCAACTAAAATAAAATCTAATCACATTGGTCAATAGTCCATAATCAACCCCTATTTATTATCATACATATCACCATATATATCAATAAATAAATATCCATCTCATGAATTAAAACATTCCATATATATACGAGTATCATTTAATGGGCAATTTTAAATTGCATGAAATCCAATTTCAAGATTAAAATAAACTCTTTATTTTAATTATAAAATTATTTAGAATATAATATATAAATATATCATATATATATATTTGATATTACCGTATATTATATATATATATATAACGAATTAGGTTATATATATATAATATAAATTCACGCTTATTTTTTGAAAAGAAGTCACATTCTTTTATTAAAAGAGTCTTGCAAGTTTATTAAAAGAGTCCTTTCCTGATGGGTCACCTTCTTTTTGGAGTAAGAAAGAGACAACACCTTTTCTTTGCAGAATTCAAGATTAGCGCCCATAAAAAAAAATTGTGATTTGCCCCAAAAAAAAATGCCATTTTTTTTCTTAAAAAAAAAAATTTTATACGATAAAATTATGCCCAATAAATTATTCTAAATACATACCCATATGTATATGAAATCAAAAATAAATTAATAATTACATAAAGGTTTGGCTCTGATGCCACTGCTGGGTTTGTACGAAATCGTGACGCAATCAAATTGCAAAAATTAGCGGAAGCATGGTATATCAGAGTTTAAAATATTTCTACAAAACCATTACTCGGATCATCCTTTATGCAAATTATTAATTTAAAACGATAAATAAGAAGTTATAGAATCATACCCTTGTAGAACGAAGCTTCCACAGGTACGAGTTCAACTCCTTGTTCTTTGTGATCTCCTTGAATTTTCGGGTTAGATTCCTTCCTTTGATCAACGTTAGCCACCCAAGTGTTTGGCCTCTAGAGGTGATCCACCAAGGAAGATGAATTATCAAGAAGGAGGGTGTTTGGCTAAACCTTAGTTTTCTATCCTCTATAGAAAAGGAGTGCTCTCCAACAATTGGAATTTTATCAACTGATATCTATTATAAAACTCCTCTTATATAGATATTGGTCAACCCTTCTAATCCTATTAGATATGGGATTTCATCTAATTATATAAACTCTTTTAATTAATTTAGGCTTCCCACCACATTGGGAATAATTAATTAAATTCATGTAATTAATTTGCCTCTTAATCTTATTAGGAATAAATGAGAGTACTAATATTAAATTAATTACTAAACTCCTTTATAAATTAAAATAATAATAATTGTAATAATATTAATAAGACTCCTCTTATTAAATTATATTTAATATTTCTAAAATATTAAATAATAAATATTAAGCTATTTAATTTATTTTATCACCATAGATTAAATTAATTACACTTAATGCATTATTACGATTATGCCATTACCTTCTTAAATAATTATTCTTTCTTTTATGGTGTGACCCTTTAGGTTCTCCATATTAAACCGGTTGTGAATAAATCAATTAGAACAATTCTAATCTTATTTAAATAAATAAATTAAACTAATAATCTATTTAAATAAATAATATTTATTCTACAATAGGGATAAGCCTCCCTAGCGATCAACGACTTTTTAGATAATATAGATTTCAACATTAATCATAAAAGAACCTGTGAGTAAATAGTTACCGTACAATTAAATCCTTCTACCATACATTGTCCCAATTAAATATAAGACATGGAATTACTGTCAAGTCTTATTTTATTTAATTATATGTATTTCGATTAGAAAATGCACAACTCCAAATAATGCAAATTAGAAACTCCTTTCTAATTTCATTCCACCTTGGCCAAGGATTCCTGCGTTGTCATTTAACGAATCACATAGGACATATCTTCTCTTTTACTAGAGGTGGTAGATTCTTTATTGATCATTCATTATCTCCATATGTAACTCATTATACCCAAGCATACCCTTTTATATACCCTAAAGGGCTTTAAGGAATAAGTCAATGTATAATTCATTACATACAAGATACTATGATGATCTCAAGTCTAAGGATCACTTGTACTACTATCACATTAGGAATTTCTATTGACAGGCGAGTAAAACTCTATTACGTATTCCATAGCGAGTCACATTCAATGAACTTATTCTCCAATAAGCACCTACATACTTGCTTTAGTGTCTCCACACAAATGATCATGAGATCAATCATCCTCATCCAATGAGCAAGCAACATATATACCAATCTATCCAGATTTACTAGTCCCCTTTTTAGTAATCCCACGATTGGGAACTATTTTAGTTTTAAAGCTTTCTAAGAATTTAGATCTCATTAGCATGATCATCATCATGATTCTAAAAGTATTGCTTAAAACTATAGGTTATTTACATATTATAAAAACAGCACAATATAAATAATTAAATGCCTTTAATAAATGAATATTTTTATTAATAAATAAATAAGATTATCTCCAAAGTATATGCTTTATCATCATATATGATTGGCTTGTATGCATACTACTTTCATAACTAACATCATTTGAGAAGCATGTAAAGAAGGCTTAAATAAAATAAGGACTTGAAGCAAACATATAGTGGGATCTGATATATCTAATCTCATATCATGTATTCAATAAAAATACTTTTCCTATCTATTTCTTGGGTGATTTTCATAGTCATGTGCGGACTAAACTCTTATTCTTGGATTAAGGAGATGGAAGCCTTGAATTAAATACACTGTGAGATCTATTTAATTATAATTGTTCAATTAATATTGTGAGTATTGTTTATTCTTCTGTGCTTGAATTATATGATTGATTTGTTTAATTGCTAGGATGCATACTAGTTAATTATTCATTGAAATCTAATGCTAAATTAGATATCGAATCCGTAATTGTTTGGTCACTCTAATTTGCGAAGTAACTAAGATTAATAATTGACTGCAGATCACGAGATTATTATATCTTAGGGAGATTATTCAACTAAATTAAATACAACCGCTTGTGCATGTGTTGTTTAGCTTCATCGATTTTTCTAATTCTTAAAGCTTCTACTAGATTAAACTTTTAGCGCTTGTCTGAAGTTATTTAGTAGTTAGGGTTATTTAGATTGCTTGTTTCTATCTAACTAAAATTAAGGAAAGACATGGAAGTGATTCTAACGATGAATATTCAAAGTATTGATTGTGTATGCTTGAGTCAATGATCAGTGTATGTTTCTAAGGTGAAAGTTGACTTAGCCCTAGGTTTGTTCTCCCGATATAATTCGTTACATTATTTTACACATTAGTTATTTTAATTAACAATATTCAAAAAAAACCCCTTTTGGAATACAAAGTATAAAAACTAGATTAATCAGTCTCTGTGGGATCGACTCTTACTTGCACTACTACATAATTATTTTTCGCAATAAGGTTTATTTTTGGTTGTCTGCGACAGCACATCAAATTTTGGGGCCGTTGCCGGGGACTGAATTTAGTTTATTTTTATATTTTTGTAATTCCTATTTCATTTTAGTTTTTACTTTTTGTAATTTGAATTTCCTTGATTGTTTATGCCCGAAACTCGATCTACTAATCAAGGTGATTTAAAGTGTGATCCAGAGATAAGAGAACTGTTCACAGATTAAGGAAGGAAGCTCGGGAAAATCGTGAAGAAAAGGAAGTCATGGAAGCAAATCGAACCCTGAAAGAGCTTTCGGCTCCTGATTTGAACCAACAACCTTTATGCATAACTTTCCCTAATCTTGATACTAACACTCATTTTGAATTACAATCTGGACTGATACATCTTCTACCTTCTTTTCATGGTTTGGCAGGTGAAGATCCCCACAAACACTTGAAGGAATTCCATGTGGTATGTACGAGAATGAAACCTACCGGAGTAACCGAAGAACAGATCAAGCTAAGAGCCTTCCCATTTTCTCTGAAAGATTCAGCTAAGGATTGGCTTTACTATCTACCCTCCGGAAGTATCACCACATGGGAAGAGATCAAAAGACTCTTTTTAGAGAAATATTTTTCAGCTTCAAGGGCGGCCAGCATTAGGAAGTTAATTTGTGATGTGAGGCAGAACAACGGAGAATCCCTACATGAGTATTGAGAACGTTTCAAGAGATTGTGTGCTAGTTTCCCTCATCACCAAATCAGTAATCAGCTGTTCATCCAATATTTCTATGAAGGTCTCAGTTGTACAGACAGAAGCATGATTGACACTGCTAGTGGCGGAGCGTTGGTGGATAAGACTCCAGATCCTGCAGAAACCTAATTACGAATATGGCAGCCAACTCTCAACAATTTGGCACTAGACTTGATTCTGTACCTAGGAATACTAGTGAGGTACAAATTTCTACTATTGAACAACAAATTGCGAGTTTAACTTCTCTTGTTCGTCAACTGGGTGCAGGTAACACACAACAGGTAAAATCTTGCAAAATTTGTGCAGTAGTAGGACATCCGACAGATGCATGCCCAACTCTTCAAGAGGAATCCGTTGAACATGCAAATGAAGCAGGAAGATTTCCTAGGCAACCACAAAGGAAATATGATCCCTATTCAAATACGTATAATCCTGGATGGAGGGATCATTCCTAACTTTAGCTACGGGAATCCACAAGCAAGTCAACCCGCACCTCAAACTTTTCCAAATCAACAGCATTACCAATCGGCGTATACCAATAGATAACAACAAGGGCCAATCTTCTAACCCTAATATGTCTTTAGAAGATATGGTTAAAACACTTGCCACTAACAATTTAAATTTTCAACAAGAAACGAGGGCAAGTATTCATGATTTGGGTACGCAAGTAGGAGAAATGGCAACTGCAATCAGCCGATTGGAAGCGCAAAACTCTAGAAAATTACCCTCTCAAACAGTGGTGAATCCAAAAGAAAATGTAAGTGCAATCACTTTGAGGAGTGGTAAAGAGATAACAATTCCAGAAAAGACAGTGCCTACACCACAAGAGCAAGACAAGGCAGATGAGAAAATTAAAGAAGCAGACAGCAGTGTTCTGAATGACAAGGATGCACCTAAACATAAATTTCCACCTCTCTCTGAATATAAATCGGTACCTCCTTTCCCTCTTGCTTTAACAGAAAACAGATAGTACGAGAAAATTCAGATTTGTATGAAACTTTTCGTAAATGCAAGGTAAATATTCCATTGTTAGATGCTATTAAACAAGTACCTCGTTATGCTAAATTTTTGAAAGAATTGTGTACATATAAGAGGGAACAGGAAATGAAAAAATATGAAAAGGTGATGGTAGGAGAAAATGTTTCCGCAGTCATTCAAAGAAAGCTACCTACTAAGTGTCACAATCCGGGTATGTTCACTATTCCGTGCACGATAGGTAGCACAAGAATTGAAAAAGTCATGTTAGATTTATGAGCCTCGATAAATGTCATGCCATATTCTATATATGCTAATCTATCACTAGAACCTTTGAGTAAAACTGGTATTGTAATACAGTTGGCTGATAGATCTAATGTTTTTCCTAAAGGTGTAGTTGAGGATGTCCTTGTGCAAGTCAATGATTTGATCTTTCCTACTGATTTTTATGTGCTTGATATGGAAAATGGTGACCAAAATGCTCCTATTTTGCTAGGAAGACCATTTTTAAAGACATCAAAGACTAAAATAGATGTTCATAGTGGTACACTTTCAATGGAATTTGATGGCAAAATTGTTAAATTTAATATTTATGATGCCATGCAATAGCCCACTAATGATAATTATATTTATTCAGTTGATGTGGTTGACTCTTTAGCACAGGAAATCGGTAAACTTGATGGTAAGGATAAATTGGAAATTGCACTTAGTAAGAACGTTGATGAAGCAAGTGCGAATTTGACCTTGAGCACCGAGTTGCAAGCAACTGTCACGGCTCTGAATGACACTCCAAAAACATGTAACATATTTTATGCTAAAATACCGATTTCTAACGAGAAGTCTTTACCCTCTGTTTTGCAGGCACCAATTCCGGATTTCAAGCCTCTTCCTAGTCGACTACATATTTCTATGAGGGTTTTCGCGAGAAAAAAATGGAGGATATGGACCTTGAAGGATCCGGTCTACATGAACTTACTCAAAGGAAATGTTGGGTCGAGCCAACGACCATAAACAAAGGCGTTGCATGGGAGGCAACTCATAGGGGAGTATCTCTTTACTTTTCTTTGCATTTTAGTTTACATTGGGGACAATGTAAATTTTAAGTGTGGGGGGGAAGTATTTAGATATTTTTCAATTTTTATTTTATTTTTTTACTTTATGGGAATTTTGTGGGTATATTCACTGCAAACCCTCACACGAGACAAAACTCGTCCACTTGGGGTAACCTTGGGGTTTAAAGGCTCGTTGCACATGCTAAGTGCAATCGTGTTTCCTACGAAAATGGAGTAGTGTTAGGATGTCTCACTTGAGTAATAAGTTAATTTGGATTTTGATTCTTGACCAATGATAAAAATTTGATTTCTTTATGATAGCTTCTGGGAGGACTGATAGACATTGGAGTAATCTAAATTCAGGTTTTCTTTATTGATCACTATTTTATTTAAGACCCTTCACTATTGAGCACGTATCCATTCGAACCAGTTTTAACTTGGAAGAAATTTATATGATTAAATGTCTAGGGAAGAAATTTTAAACTCTATCAGTAGTTTGATCATTACTTGAAGTTGATATGAGGTATTATTTAAAGAAAAGGGAAATGATTTAGGCAAAGTCTGTAAGCTTGAAACACAAAGGAAAAAAAAAGAAAGAAAAATCAATGATGATTCATGTGGTGGGCTGAGATGGAGCGTAAAACGCACTCACTCATAAACACGTGACATGCGAGATGGTGCGTAAAACGCACTCGCTGGTAAGATGGATCATAAAATGCACTTACCAAAGAAAAGAAAAAAAATAAGAAAGAAAGAAAAGCCTTTTGATCCTTTGATATTGTCTGTTGGTTTAACTGAGATTTGTGGGAAAACAAGTGGTTGAGTTTATCTTTCTACTTTAAGGCTTCGATTTCAAAGTTTTTCTGTAATCTGATTGGTTTGATACAGGTGGATTCACACACGCACAAGGGGTTGAGAATAAAGTAAGATTGATAAGTAAATTTGGGTTTCAGATGATACATTGTTTTGAGGTTTTCTAAGAGTTATTATTTTGAATCTTTGAGGTCAATGTGAAGTTTATATTAACTCGTGGCTCAAGTTTGAAAAAAAATTATAAAAAATTGTTTAGTTGAATTTTTGGTGTTATAGGTTATCTTTATTTTGTCCCGAGAACGAGCAAAAAGATAAGTGTGGGGGAATTTGATAAGGTTGAAATATGTTATATTTTTATCCCTTAATACTTATTCTTTTATATTTATTTGGTACCTAAATAAGCTCATTGTTCTTATATTTTTATTTTAGGTACAAATGAAAGGTTATGGAATTTTGGAAACAAATTGCATGCAAATGGATTTTATTTGGGTATTTACGTTAAAAGGGGTAGCTCATGCATGCAAGGAAGCTCGAGCCCAAGTTGCTAGCAAGTCATCACAAATCCAAGCAGCTTGCGAAGTAACAGCCCTCGGTTCAGCAATGGACAAAAGAAAGGAATTACAACTAATGAAGTGGGCCAAGAATAAAGGAGCTTACAAAGTCCAAGGCACTTACAAATCCAAGCCCACACGATTTTCATGCATCACTCCTATTCATGCAAGCTTATTCGGTCCAGCAGCTTGCATTTAAAGGAATGGGAATGATATGTGGGCCACGTGTTAAGCAATTGGAAAAGAAATGGAGCAGCTTGAATTGAATATAACATGGGCCCACGTCAATAACAAACATCATTTGAGAAGCATGCAAAGAAAGCTTAAATAAAATAATGTCCAGCTAATAGCAAGATGGGGGCCACGGATTTGATATATAGTTGGATTCCTAGCAGCCTTTTCCAATTGGATTGGATTAATGCGGCAATAATCATCATATGCCGCCAACTCATGTGTGGTCCCACGGCTGGCAGCTGCTTGCGAGGGATGTAGGAAATAAAGAGGATCCATGCAACATTCTAGCAAGCTGGACAGAATGAAATCCCACCCCAGCAGGGTATTTACACTTGGAGACCCGCCCCAGCGGGGAGGCGCTAATATGGCCATCAAGTCCTTTTGTGACTTGAACTCGGATGTAGCACCAATGGAAATTAGGGCTGCTATTTTAATAGTTATAAATAAGGACTTGAAGTAAACATATAGTGGGATTTGATATATCTAATCTAATGTCATGTATTCAATAAAAATACTTTTCCTCTCTATTTCTTGGGTGATTTTCATAGTCATGTACGGCTAAACTCTTGTTCTTGGATTAAGAAGACGGAAGCCTTGGATTTAATACACTATGAGATCTATTTAATTATAATTGTTTAATTAATATTGTGAGTATTGTTTATTCTTCTGTGCTTGAATTATATGATTGATTTGTTTAATTGCTAGGGTGCATACTAGTTTATTATTCATTGAAATCTACTGCTAAATTAGATATTGAATCCGTAATTGTTTGATCACTCTAATTTGCGAAGCAACTAAGATTAATAATTGACTGTAGATCACGAGATTATTATATCTTAGGGAGATTATTCAACTAAATTAAATACAACCGCTTGTGCATGTGTTGTTTAGCTTCATCGGTTTTTTTAATTCTTAAAGCTTCTACTATATTAAACTTTTAGCACTTGTCTGAAGTTGTTTAGTAGTTAGGGTTATTTAGATCGCTTGTTTCTATCTAACTAAAATTAAGGAAAGACATGGAAGTGATTCTAACGATGAATATTCAAAGTATTTATTGTGTATGTTTGAGTCAATGATCAGTGTATGTTTCTAAGGTGGAAGTTGACTTAACCCAAAGTTTGTTCTCCCGATTTAATTCGTTACATTATTTTACACATTAGTTATTTTAATTAACAATATTCAAAAACCCCCCTTTTGGAATACAAAGTATAAAAACAAGATTAATCAGTCTCTATGGGATCGACTCTTACTTGCACTACTATATAATTATTTTTCACAGTAAGGTTTATTTTTGGTTGTCTGCGACAAGCACATCAATTTTCAACTTAGCACATCCTGGGTTTGAATTGGAACCTAGAAATGTGAGGCTTGGATTGTCCACTGATGGTTTCAACCCGTTCGACCACTCAGCTGTTCCGTACTTCTGCTGGCCTGTGATCGTTACTCCGTACAACTTGCCTCCTTGGATGTGTATGAAACAACCATACTTGTTTTTGTCACTCATAATTCCTGGTCCCAAGAGTCCTGGAAAGAACTTAGATGTTTACTTGAAACCTCTTATAGACGAGTTGAAGGTATTGTGGGAGGATGGAGTACAGACTTGGGATGTTGCAACGAAAACAAATTTCAACCTTAGGGCAGCGGTTATGTGGACTACAAGTGACTTCCCAGCTTATGGTATGTTAGCTGGATGGAGTACACACGGGAAGTTGGCTTGTCTGTATTGTATGGAGCATATAAAGTCCTTCAATCTGTCTAAAGGTCGAAAGCCTTGCTGGTTTGACTGTCATCGTCGGTTCTTGCAGGTAGATCACCTGTTTCGAAGAAATAGAGAACACTTCAGGAAAGGGAAAGTAGACAATGATATGCCTGCATCGCGATTGTCGGGAACGGAGATGCGAGACCGTGTGATGAGATTGTCGGTCATCCCATTTGGTAAGATTGATTCCACAAACATAATTAATGGGTTTGGCGAATCTCATAACTGGGTTCAGAGAAGCATCTTTTGGGAATTGTCTTATTGGTCTACAAATTTGATTCGTCATAATCTAAATGTGATGCATATTGAGAATAATGTGTTCGACAATGTGTTTAACACTGTGATAAATGTTACGTGGAAGACAAAAGATAATGATAAGGCACGATTGGACTGTGAAAGATATTTGTAGGCGTCCTGGATTAGAACTTTATAATCTCCTAATGGTAAGTATTTTTAAACTGCATGCAAGGTACACATTGTCCAAAAAGCTAAGTTAAAGATGTGTGCACATGGGTTAAGTCACTGAAACTACTAGATGGTTATGCGTCAAACATTGCCAGGTGTGTTACGGGTGGGAAATTACAAGGGATGAAGAGTCATGACTGTCATGTATTTATAGAGAGACTCATTCCTATAGCATTTCGGGATCTGCTTGATAAACCAATATGGGATGCTTTGACGGATCTTAGTCGTTTTCTTCAGAGACTTATGTTCAAAAACATTAAATGAGAAGGACTTGTCCGTACTTGAGAAGAACATCATAGAGATCATGTGTAAACTTGAGAAAATATTCCCACCTATTTTTTTTACTCCATGGAGCATTTGCAGATCCATCTTCCATATGAAGCTCGTGTTGGGGGTCCAGTTCAATATAGATGGATGTACCCTTTCGAGAGGGTAATGGGAAACCTTAAACGGAAGGTGAAGAATAGAGCTTATGTCGAGGGGTCGATATGTGAGGCATACAGTTTCGATGAGATATCTACGTTTATCTGAGGCTACTTTCCGGACAAAGTTTTGACAAAGGCCAATCGAGTCTCGAGACATGATGATGGGGGCAATGTTGAACTAAATGGTCTGCTTTCTGTATTTGGTCTATCGGGCAGCGCTTATGGAAAAGGGGTGCGCATATTCCTATCTGAATAAGAATTACATGCGGCACATACTTACATTCTTCTCAATTGTGAGTAAATTGACGAATTTGTAAGGTACACATGGCAAATAACATATTGATCCCTTAACTTTCAATGACATGTAATATACATTCCAATATGTTTATGTTTATAACATTGTATAGATCATACGGTGACGAGTTAAAAGTGAAGCATCCCGGCATTACTGATAAAGATATTCAAATCAGTCGTGATAAACAATTTGCACTTTGGCTAAAGGACAAAGTAAGTTAAGTTACTTAAGCACGACATATATATACTCCATATTAACTATGACTTCATTTAATAGGATGGAGTTTTTAGTAGGCTTTTACTGCAGGATCAACGATTCCGGCTAATATACAAGTCCTAGCTATGGGACCAGACAGGGACCAAGTGAGCCGCAATGGTTACAAAATCAATGGTTGTGAATTTCATACCAAGGCATATGGTCGCAGTAAAAAAGCAACGAATACTGGAGTGTGTGTCCAAGGAGATTGTTACAATGATCTTGGTCGGGCCTTTTATGGGGAGTTGGAGGCAATCATAGAGTTGTCGTACAAGCGCACGTACGGGGGTCATATTAACTTGTTCTAGTGTCGTTGGTTTGATTCAAAAAAGGGATGCGTGTTGACAGACATGGAATTCTCGATGTTGACCTCCATAGGTCCGCAGTATGCCAATGAACCATTTGTGTTACCAATACAAATAGTACAAGTATACTACACTCTTAGTCCTGTTAGGAAAAAGGATAGACCGCCTGCAGATTGGCAAGTTATACTTCATACTCCTGCGTGCAATCGTGTAAAATCGTAGACGGGGAGATTACCAAGAGCAGATGCTTCATAGACAAACAATTATAAATGTGGAGGACGACAATGATGTAATCCAGTTAGATGGTGGAGATGAACCTAATAAATTAGATCCTGAGTCACTACTTGTGCCAGATGACACTGATACTGAGGAGGAAGAGTTATTAACTGACATTGAAACTGAATCTGAAGTAGATGATGGTTATGAAACGGCAATACGTAGAGGAGATAACTCTGACTCAGACATTAATTAAAAAAATAAAATGTATGTTTAGTATTACATGTTCTTTATATCATTGTCATGTTTATGTACTTAACTATTTTATGTAATTTCCTGTCATTATTATCATTTTATATTCATATATGCATGTATTGTCATTTTTGTCATTTTATATTCAAATATAACTCATAATAATATCTTGAAAATTTTAAAATATAGATGTCTTCGTCTTCAGTAGAGCAGAAAAAGTGCGGCTTGGGCCGGGGGCCTAATCACGTACCGAAGGCCCCTGCTAATCCGGATGACCGAATTCTTATTCAGATACGTCCTCCTCCTGACAGCACGTACGTCCGCTTTTTGTATATATAAATATTTTAGATTTCCATGTAAATTGCTTTAAATATTATAATAAATATACTTATCTTTAATGTAAATTGTTGTATATTGTAAGTGACTTTTCAGATAACAAGATAGTCAAGTGCATTTCACAGCTGTGCCTGCAGAATTGGCCGACACCTGTGATTACGTGGGCAAGCACACCTATAGCCCACAAGGATGTAGTATGGGCTGAATTTCAAGTAAGTTTTTAATTGTTTAGTAGTGTTAGATTATATATTAATATATAGTAACGTTTTAATATTATTATTGTTGTTTTATTTGCAGAAACGGTATAGATGGGAGGACGCGCAGGCTTCTGTGATACAGACACTGTTCTGGCAGAAGTGCGCAGTCCGCACCAAGGATAATTTGAATAAAGAACGCCAAAAAGCCCTACATAATGCATCGATCGACCATCCGGACCAGGGAAAGGAGTACATGCACGAGCAAAACCCCTGGTGGTGCACCCAGTCCATATGGGTTGAGATGTGTGCCCAATGGAGAGCTGAGACATGGGTCAAAAGACGCAAGACTGCCGCCACCAACAGATCCTCGGGTCTACCTGATGGCAAAAAGGCGAAAGGCACCTACAGGGGCGGCAGTATATCACAGGTGTAGCATATCACTGCTAGGGTACGTATGAATAGTAAATTAACTTGTGAATATTTGATAGAATATTTTTAATATGTTTACAGTCATATATGGTTTGTAGAATATCACATGTTTACTTAGTATGGGAGTATATTTTGTATAGGAGTCTCAGTCTCAAGGTCAGCCTCTATTGGTTGGATGTGTATGTGGCCACCCGTGAAGGTCTGCCTGATGCTGTCCAGATCGTGGTAATATGTTTTGACAACTTTGATATATGTTGCTTATCAAGTTTATGTTATTGTTTAGAATTTAATATTTATTTTTAAATATTTAATTGTTAACCTGCTAACAGGATACTTATAAGCGCTTATTGAACGAGCGTTATCCTGAAGGCACTCCACGTCCGGTCATTGATCAAAAGCTATAGGAGAGGGTGTCCGTTGTGAAGAAGGACTACGTCAAAGGCCAAGGACAACGACGATGCCCAACCATTAGTGGCACAAGCAGCTCTGCTACCCAGTCTACATAGTCATCAACCCATCTAGCTCATCATACTCCTGGTGACTGTGTGAGAGAGATCTGTAGAGATCGTGATCTTCTTCGTATACTGGGCGGGCATTTGGTCGCTCTGAGTCCTGATGAGTTAGCTGCTACAGTGGTGGCAACAGCATCATCACAGCATGAGGATGTCGACGAGGTAATCTTAGTATTTATATTACAATCAAATTAATTAGTCACTTATATGTACTATATACTATATATGTAACTTGTTTTATTATTTTGTTAATTACATGGTGATCATCCATATACTAATTTGGACGATGATGTATGACGGGCGACCTATAGCTAGTCTTGTTGTATAGCTATTTATGAGCCTTATACTTTTATATTCATTCTTTGGATGACTGTATGTTACTTACACATTAGATTTGTATATATTTCTTCATTCATATTGAATTTTTAATGTTTATATAGTTTATATTGTTTTGGTGTATGTGTCGGTATATGGATGGATGTTATATTGTTGTGCTTGTGTTGGGATTATATAAAACTTGGTTGGAAGTTTATATATACTGTCTGTTGTGTGTTGGGATATAAAACAGGTACAAAACAGGTACAATTTTTTGGGAAATCCAGAAAATAGGGAATTTTTTTTATACAAAAGCGACAGCAGGCGATTGCTAATACATATTAGCGACTGCTAATTGGATCAGGGAGTTAGCGACCAGATTCGGTCGCTGCTGGCGGTTGCTGACACGTGGCCCACGTCAGCCTTTCGACCCTGACCATGCTGACTCATTTTAGCGACGGCATCGGTCGCTAATAACGGTCGCTAATAGTGGTCGTTGATGTACATTCCAGCGACCAGATATTATGCGACGAATTTCAGCGACCGCCATCGGTCACTGATAGCCAAGTGCGACCATAAGCGGCCGCTGATAGACATGTTTCTTGTAGTGTACTTGACTTTTCTAATGGATTATTTGTTCTGCTGCAATTATTGTTGAAAATATATATTATCATCTCTCTCTGATTTATTATTTTTGAAGGCTAAAGATATTTTATTCTTTATTATATTAGTCATGATATACTTTTCTGGGCTATTTGAGGTCACCCTTTTTTTTTGTTCCATTGTTCTTCTCAGGAAATGAGAGTGTAGCTGGGACTAGCCGGCAAATGAAGTGATGGTCCGAAACTATAGAAGTATCTCAATACATTATAAAATAGTGTATCAATAATTTTATTGAGAATTTAAGTTGGGTGTGAATATTTTTGTACTAGATACGGTACAATATTTGTATTGAAACTCACAGTATGTGTGTTGTCATATTTTGCACGATAATTTAATAGTTGTAAATAGGAAAATTTGTATTTAAATTCTGTAGTATGTATTTTGGTGACTCAAAATGGGTTATGTGTACCTATTTTGGGGGCGTCACAGTTGGTATCAAAGCTTAGGAATATGATCTCTGGTGGAGATCTGGGATTAGAACTAGGAGAGGAGAGACGAGTAAAATCTTTTGCTAGTGTGTCCTACCTAGCCTAAATCTCGTTATTTAATTAGTCGGCTTGGATGTAAGGACAAGAAGTGATGTGTTAGTTTGTTTAAACTAATCTTTGTTTTGTGACCACGTTTCAGAATAGCATTTGAAAATTAAGAGGTAAACTATGAGGCAAATATGGCTGAGAGAATCAGGAAGCTACGAAAAATCCTACTACGAACTCAAAAAATCATGCTGCTAACAACATGACGAATGATGAATTTTTTAGGAACTTCATGCAATTTTTGCAGAACCAGGCAAGAGAAACTATTGGTTATAATACCGGTGGAAACACAAGTAACTTACGAATGGTCACTGCCAAGCAGTTCAAGGAGTTAAGACCACCTGAATTTCTTGGAAAGTCGGACCCAATCAAGGCAGAGACGTGGCTCAAACAAATGACAAAGATATTTGATGTACTGTGTTGCGCTGATGATCAAAATATTCCTTTCGCTACTTTTATGTTACGAGGAGAGGCAGATCACTGGTGGAAATCAATGAAACATACACATCATTCAGCACCTAAAATGTCTTGGGCAGAGTTTCAAGAGCTATTTAATGACCGGAGAGCATTAAACATATGAAGAAAGTAGAATTTATTAAGTTGGAATAGAATAATATGATTTTCTCGCAATATGAGGCCGAATTTTTTGAGCTATCCCGATTTGCGCCCCACATAGTGGATAATGAAGAACACGTGACTCGAATGTTCTTACGAGGTTTAAAATTTGAGATTCGTCAACATCTTATTTCACATAAACTTGGTTTATATTCAGATATCATGGATAAGGCTCAATTGGTAGAACGAGAAAAATAAGCATTGCAACCAAGAGATAACAAACGACAGCAAGAGAGAAATTACGATAACAATCAGTAATAATCATCGGAATAATGAGAACCAATGAAGAGTGAATCATCATTCCAGAATTGGTAACCAATTCAGTGGTAATCCTGGCCTAGATAATAGAAGAAGTGATTCAAGTGGAAACAACTTCAAGAAGAGGAGATTCAATAATGACCATGGAAAGACACCGACAACAACACCAGCACCAACACTAGTTTCAAAGGGTGGAGAATGACCACAAGTCAGATGTTACAAGTGCGGAAAGGAGGGACACATCAGACAAAACTGTACACAATGATCCAAGGTGTGTTACAATTGTGGAAAGGAAGGCCACATAGCCCGATTGTGCCTTATAGCAAAATCAAGGCCAGTTGTAATGGTAACACCAAAGGCTGTTATAGACAAGTCAAAGTCTGTGGTGTAGGGGAGAGCTTTTGTCGTAACCTCCCAAAAGGCGTGAAAACTAGATGAAGTCACAACCGGTAAGCTAATTATAAAGTCTCACTGAAGTCTATATCTTATTAGATACCGGTTCTACTCACTCTTTTATATCACCTGCTTGTGCTCAACGTTTAAACTGACTCCTGAGAAATTAGATTTTGACTTATCTATTGAAACTCCATTAGGAGAAACCTTCATTACATCCACTATTTATAAATCTTATTTGATTCAAATAGGCACCCTCACATTATCCGTTGATCTCATCTCTTTGGAAGTACTTGAATTTGATTTGATTTTAAGAATTGATTGGTTAACTACCCGATCATGCTAAAATTAATTATTTTCATAAGGTCGTTAGTTTACATATTCCTAATCAACATGTTATGCGAATTCAAGCAACCAAACCGCTGAAATCAATAATGTGACGCCCCCAAATCTGGGTCCCCAGAACCTCGGACCTGGTACATTACGATACATCATTTCTATAGCTATTGCGGAAGATATAAACATAAATTATTTATACAATAACTTATTACAACATAATCCCCAAGATCTGTAACCTTAACTTATACCTGCCTTCAATATCCTATACGACATACCATGTCATTTGCATTCAATACTATTACAAGTTTAACCTGCATCTAAATCCAATTCTGGAGTTTGTCTTTGTCTTTGCCTGTATCCGAAGTTTTGTCTAAATCTGAAATATTTATCATGATATAGCAAGGGTGAGCAACAAGTTTGCCCAGCAAGTTTAAGTTCAAATGAAGATATATCATGATTGAAAAGAATAATAAGTTGACAAACTTTCAACAATATAAATAATTGTAAAAGGATATAAATTAATTTTCATAACTGAATGACCGAGTCAATAATGAAGAATGACCAACACTAAACATGAACAAATTTATCTGAACCAAATGGTAATGAAGGTGATCATGCCTTTCATACCTGATGAACATATGCAACATGCACTAAATGCGAATCAATAATCAGTATAGATGTAAATAATCAACAATGATTAATCACGAACATGCTTTACAATAACAACTCGAGTTCGAGTTAGGAAACTTGCCTGTACCGTCGATTACTACTACGCAATATAATATAATCGCTTTATTGTAAAAGACCTATCAGTTATAAGATTGATCTTTCAATTAGTATAACATTATTTATTCCATCATACTATTACTTTAAAAGTAAACCAGTCTAACACTTAACCACATAGTTAAATATTAGATAACCTTAACACTAAACATATTCACAAGTCTAAACCTAGTACAGATTGAGTCTTTAATAGTATTCAATACAGTATACTAAGTGATTTTCCACAAACAACTAACAAATTAGTTTTTATCTCGTCTACACTGTTTTCACAGTGAGTTAGATCGGTTACTAATTCGTATATACCTTCCCCATATGAAGGAGTCGTTTAGCCCAGCTACTATACATCAACCATTAAAGGGTACGATTGCACTACCTTAGACTTAACACTTACTCGTTCATTTATAAGTTAATATTATAACTCGATAAACTATTTACTATTCAATAGACTTCATATCTCATTTCAGTAAGCTAAAACCAAACTGTTTCCTATTCTTAACATTTCAGTTTCCATTTCAGCATCCTGAATTGTTCATTTCAGGAAGCTGAAATTCTTTTTTCACGAAAATACCAAAACAGTGTATTATTTTTCTATCCTTTGGCCAATCATATATACATATATTCCATATACAAAAAGTATTTTTCTGGAATTTTTTACCTCCTTTAAGTATTTTTCAAAAATCCATTTTTAGTTATTTTCTTAAGAAATTAGCTACCTCACGCTTAACTCTAGAAATTCCCAACTCTTGGTGGGATGTTACACATGTTAACGTGGACTTACAGTTTAAATTTCGTGGCCATCGGAGTTATACAACTCCGATTATAGCAATTTTTGTCAGAAAAACATAAATATTGTAATAGTCATAACTTGCTCAATTTAAGTCAGAATGAGCTCATTTTTAGACACAAGCTACTTTATCTCATATATTTTGATATGCCAAAATATTCGGATTTTATTACATTTATTAAGTGGCCGAAACTGCCCTTGAAATTTCCAGGACATATTGCTTTTTTCGACTTTTTCAGATTTTGCTTCCTTTGCCTAAAATCCGTCCATACAACAATTTACACCATATTGTTTAGTGATTCAACTTGGATCTATTAGAAGACTCATATATCTAAGTCTAGAAATTGACCACACTCAAAAATTCGAAATACACTAGGAGATATGGTCATTTGAATTTCACGTTGCGTTTTCTAAAAATCTGATTTTTCATATTTGATGATTTCTAAGAAAACTTTCATATTCTCACCTAATAACCAACATAATCCATCATCAAACATCATACCATAAACTAATACCAAATATATTCATATATCTATCATGATCCATGATCTATTTCAACAATCTATCACAAAATCCAAACAAAACACAAGTAAAGTTAAGAAATATTAGGTTTTCTACTTTTGAAAAAACTTATTTTCTATTTCATGCTTTAGATGCAACTTCTGATCCTTAAAAGGGTTAGATCTACACATGAAACACTAATAGACATATAGATCTAAGGTTTTAAACCTTAAGATCATAGTTTTACAAAAATCAAAACTTAAATCAATCAAAGAAGAAAATAGATTATATAAGTAGAAATTCTTTATACCTTCTCTTGATATTTCCTTCTTCTTCCTAAGATTGATTAGTAAGCTAAGAAACTTAAAAAACTATCCCTCTCTTGACCGAACCCTCATGGCTCCTCTCTCTCTCTTGGTTACTTTTCTAAATTAAGAAATGAATAAGATGAAAGAGAAAATAAATTGAAGTATACTTAGTTGTGGTGGGTTTGTATATATGTTTGATATATCTAATCTATCTCCCATCCACTCTCTCTCTCTCTCTCTCTCTCTCTCTCTCTCTCTCTCTCTCTCTCTCTCTCTCTCTCTCTCTCTCTCTCTCTCTCTCTTATTACTAGATTACTTGCACTCATTGGTTACTTGTAGGTTTGAAGAAATGATAAGGATAAACCAATGCTTGCCACCTAGCTAAAGTTGTTCACCAACTAAAGCTACTATCATCATTTCATGCCTCCCCCTTATTCCTCCCTCATAATTTCAGGCCCTAAGGCCTTATTGGGCTCAAATTTGTTTTATTTTAAGGCCCAAATAGCTTACTTAAGGTCTAATAGGTCCCTTCCCCCATTGGGCTTAGTTTGGGCTACTCTTTTAATGTTTTGGGCTAGCAATTTTAATTATTTGGGCTTGCAAATCAACATAGTTTCTACTATTTAATTTTATACTTATTCAATGACTTAAATACTCTTCCTCAAGTGGGCTAAGCTTGGGCCAAGCTTGGCTCACACTTAATTTCTTTTGGGCTTGGACTATTTCTTAAATTGCTTACTAGTTAAAATAAACTTGGGCTTCCTCCTATATTTATATTGGGCCATCACTATACTTGCCCTATACATAATATATTGGGCTAATTTAATAACTTAATTGTTATTAAATCAACTTATCTACAAGTCCAATGCTTAATTAAACAATTGGGCTACTAAAATTATTTACTCTCCTTAGTCCATTAAATCTATTATCACTAGAACTAATGCTCAACATTATTGATATTTACATAATCTTAATTAATCTTTATATACAAAATAAATGTATACATATTATATTTATTTAATCGTACACACCATTCACATAAGTCCTCACACATTCTATTAGTTTATTAACTAAATAGCCATAATTGGCTAAATAAGTTATAAACACTCACACTCACATAATCATACAAGATAACCTAATAGGTTAAAATTTCTTGCACCATTTAGATCACATCAAATTTATAGATATCGTAGTACCTTATCCTTAATATTCCTTCAAGTATACATAAATTCATCTCTAGGGTTTAGAAATTTTGTAACCCATAATTTCTCTATTCTCATTCGAACAGTAAACTATATAGGTTCTTCTTTAAAATTTTTAAATAAATCATCTATTTCCACTCTAGGTTTTAAAGTTTAACCTTTAATTTAATCATTTAAGATTTTCTAAATTTTCGGGTTGTCACAAATAACTTTCATCTCTAGTCATAAAGTCATTCGTTTATTGAAAAACGGATGTCAAGCTTTCTTAGCTCATGCCACCAATTTAAACACAAATACATCATATTTGAATGATATTTTTGTTATTAATAAATTTCATGATGTATTTCCCAAAAAACTTCCTAGCCTACCCCGAGAACGTGAAATTGAATTTTATATTGACCTTGAATCCGATACAAAATCCATTTCCAAAACCCTATACCGAATGACTCATATTGAACTTCAGGAGATAAAATTCCAACTACAGGAGTTTTTAGACACTGGTTTCATACGTCCTAGTACATCTCCTTGGGGTGCTCCTGTTTTATTCGTAAAGAATAAAGACGGGAGTATGAGAATCTGAATTGACTATCGAAAGTTGAACCATGTCACCATCAAAAATAAGTACTTGTTACCTCGCATTGATGACCTGTTTGACCAGTTGCTAAGATGCTTAATTCTTTTCAAAGATCAATCTCCGTTCTGGATATCATCAGTTAAAGATTAAAGTTGATGACATTCCAAAACTGCCTTCAAAACTCAATACTGGGCATTAAGAATTTCTAATCATATCTTTCGGATTGACTAATGCTCCTGCTGCTTTCATGGATATGATGAATAGAATATTCAAGGAATATTTGGATCATTTCGCGATTGTCTTTATTGATGACATCCTCATATACTCCAAAAGTCGTGAGGATCATGAGTGACACTTAGGGTTGATACTCTAAAAGCTTCGTGAAAATAAGTTATATGCCAAGTTAAAGAAGTGTGAGTTCTAGCTTGAGGAAGTAGCATTCATTGGACACGTGATTTCTAAGCATGGAATATCAATCGACCCTACGAAGATTGAAGCGATACTAATTTGGAGAGCAACCTAAGTCAGTAACCAGAGTACGTAGCTTTCTGGGCCTAGTTGGTTATTATCGGAGATTCGTAAAAGGATTTTCTCGAATTGTCACTCCATTAACTTAGCTGACTCAAAAAGATATAAAATTCAAATAGAGCGAGGAATGTGAGAAGAGGTTTCAAGAACTCAAAAGGAAACTCATTTCAGCACCTATATATTCTGATCATACCATCAGGATCGGTAGGATTTGTCATCTACAGTGATGCTTCAGGCAGAGGTCTAAGTTGTGTTCTCATGTAACACGAAAAAGTCATAGCCTATGCCTCTCGACAACTCAAGTAATATTAGAGGAATTATCATACTCATGATCTAGAGTTAGCAGCGGTCGTTTTCGCATTAAAGATCTGGAGACACTACTTGTATGGAGAAAAAGTGGAGATCTATACAAACCGTAAAAGCCTCAAATATTTCTTCACTCAAAAGGAACTCAACATGCGACAATGATGTTGGCTTGAACTTTTGTAGGATTACGATCATACCATCCAATATCATCTTGGAAAGGCGAACGTGGTTAGCTGATACGTTGAGTTAAAGATCATATGCGGGTACGAGTGAGATATTGTCAACACAAAGGCTCATTTTGTATAACTTACAAAAGATGGAGATAGAGTCAAAGACTTCAGGGACCCAGCGTGAAGATGGAAAATATACAAGTAGAACCGACTTTAATCAATAAAGTTAAAGTTGCTCAAGCTACAGACCCAGAGCCGGTGAATATAAAGAAGACAATACAAGAAGGTGTTGTTCTAAAAGCAAGAATCATCGAGGAAGGGATACTTCGAATGAAATCTAGACTTTGTGTTCCTAACGACTCTGATTTAAAATATAAAATTATGATTGAGGCACACAATACACCATTTGCAATCCACCCTAGAAGTGCCAAAATGTATCGTGATCTTCGACATATATTTTGGTGGAGCAATATGAAGAGAGAGATCGCAGAGTTTGTCTTAAGGTATCAAACTTGTCAACGTGTCAAAGCTAGAGCATCAAGTACCAAGGGGTACATTGCAACCACTTAAGATTCCATAATGGAAGTGGGAACACATCAGCATGGATTTCGTGACAGGTCTTCCCAAGGTTTCTCAAGGCTTAGACGTAATTTGGGTTATTATAATAGATTGACCAAGTCTTCTCATTTCTTGCCCATACGAGAAAACTATCCACTTGAGCGTCTTATTAATATGTACATAAGCGAGATTGTGAGATTGCATGGTATGCCAGTATACATAGTTTCTGATCGATACCCTAGATTCACTTCAAGATTTTGGATCAGCTTGCAGAAAGCTATTTGTACTGAAATACAATTCAGTTCTGTATACCATCCCCAGACGGACAGGCAGTCAGAAAGGACAATTCAAATACTCGAAGATCTATTGAGACTCTACGTACTAGACTTCAAAGGAAGTTGGGACAAATACTTACCATTGGTGGAATTCTCCTACAATGATAGTTATCAAGCAAGTATAGGCATAGATCCATTCGAATGCGTTGTATGGACGAAAGTGTCGTTCTCCAGTATGCTGGAACGAGGTGGGTGAAAGCAAAATTGTTAGGACCAGAGTTAGTACACATAACCACATAAAAGATTCAAATGATCCGGCAACGTATACGAACGGCACAAGATAGACAAAAGAGTTACGCTGATCTTCATCGAAGGAATGCGAATTTAATGTTAGAGACCATGTATTATTACGTGTTGCTCTATGAAAAGGAGTTACGTGATTCGAAAAGAGAGGAAAGCTCAACCCTCGATTTATTGGTTCATTAAAAATCATCGACCGAGTACGAAATTGTGGCTTACAGACTAGCATTACCTCCAAACGTGTCTCGTGTTCATAATATTTTTCACATATCCATGCTACGTAAATATGTGAAAGACCCGAACCACATCATTGAATTATAGCTAGACGAGATAGTAGAGGATTTAATGTATGAAGAGGTACCTGCCCGATCTTGGATAAGAAGAAACATATTCTACGCTCAAAAGTTATAACTCAAGTCAAAGTTATGTGGAGAAATTATGATACAGAGGAAATGAACTAGGAGTTAGAATCTAAAATGAGAGCAATGTATCCTCACCTCTTCAAAATGTTAGGTACGTACGTCAATTTCGAGGACAAAATTTTATAAGTAGGGAAGGTTGTAAGACCCAGACTCTTATGAAATAAAAGTTTATTTTTTTCTGATTATTTTGAAAAAGTAAAGTGTTTATTTGATAAAAATATTATAATTAAGGGTGATATATGCAAATTATTAGATAAACAGTATGTCGGAGAATATTCTTTTTATTGGGAAATATTCTTTCTATCGAGGAATATTATATTCGATAAAATACGGCGGCGCCGTAATAACCAATCATTGGTGGGCCCCACAATGGAATAACTATTAAATATAGAAAGCGACAAAAATAACCTTTTTAAAAATTGACGGCAGATTTTTTACCGTTAACTATTAAAATACCCGACGATAAAAGTACAGTAATACACGTTATTTCACATTAGCACATGGTACTCCACAGTAGTACACATTATTGCACAGTATCTCAGATTATTAATTCAATAATTGCCACAGTAGTTGCTGCATAGTATCTCATATTATTTACTCAAAAATTATTACAGTAACATCTGCACAGTATTTTATATTATTAAATCAATAATACGACACAATAACTGATATTATTTGATATGATATTATTAAACCAGTTAGTATTATTGAAAATGTCTAGAAGTTCTATCAAGGAAAAGGGTTAGTTAATTGTGCACCGTTTCTAAGGAAGACACCCTCTTTCTTGGGAATGATCTGGTTGTCAGTATTTTATTAATAAAAAAATATTGATAAGTATGATAGTAATTATACTAAGTGTTCATTGTAATGTAGTTTTTTTTTTCGAGTTGGTAAACAAAAGTTTTGAGCCATAAAAGAAATGAAATGAGGACCTAATTTAGAGTGTGAGTGTAGCTAATGAAGAGTTCTATGACCTTAACTTTACTGTCTAATGTTTACTATGGCCGTACAATGAATTTAATTGATCAATTTTAATATTTGCTTATTCATTTCTTTAAGCTTCAAATTCAAATATTTCTTGATAATGCTACTATCTTTTTCAAAAAGGTATTTTTTTCATATTCTAGTAAGTCTATCGCTTTGAACTGAAACCTTGGATAATTGGATATGTTTTATACTTTATATTTCCAAGTGGTGTGTTTTTCTTAAGTTTGGCATATTGTGATTTCTTTGGGTTTCCCCTCATTTACCAAATTTTCCAAGGGGTGTGTCATTCCTTTCTTTAAATTTTGGCAGAGTATGATTTATTTTCTTTGGGTGGCTCCTCATTTGCCAAATTTTCCAAGGAGTGTGTCATTCCTTTCTTTAAATTTTTACAGAGTATGATTTATTTTCAATGGGTGGCCCCTCAATGGAAAAATTTTCAAATGATTATACTGACTGGGTTTGGAAACCCGTGATAAAATTTCGTAATTAACGGATGCATGTCTCCCAAACCTTTCCTATAAAAGGAATGTACCTCCAGAAGATGAGATACACGATAAAAAAAAAACTACTTCTACAATAATATTGTGAGTATTTCTTTTGAGTATAAGGATACTCTAAGTATTACAAATAGTGCAAGAATTTCTTCAGTTAATCTCCTTTACACCAGTCAGATCTAGTTTACTAAGGTAAATGATATTATTATCTTTCATACTCGTAAGGGATATCATTTCTTTCATATTTGTAATGGGGTATCATTTCTTTCATATTTATAAAGGATATCATTCTCTTTCATACTCCTAAATCTAAACTTACTATGATAAGTATTGCTTCTATAATTCCTGAAATGATTAGAAATTCCTTGGAGGTTTGCGCTTCATCTAGTATCATTTCACTTGAACTTTTTATTTACCTAAATCTTTTTGTTGAATTTTAATCGTTATCTTTGAAATATGAATTTTGAATATCATTCTTGAATTTGACTCCATATTTTGGTCATCATGTTGACAATTTGGACATTATTTGATTCTTAACAAATTAAATGTTAAGCCTCAAATGCTTATTCTTTTATCTCATTATTCATACAACTTTTGTTCATCCTTTATATTATTTTAACTTGTACTAATCATCAAAGAATCAAGTTATGGTAAATGTCTTTGGCCTGGGTGCAAAGATGATATAATTGTTTGGTGTGTTTGGTCAGTATGGCAAGGACACATGGTGAAAGTTATCTTTGGCATGTAGTGCAAAGATGGACTGTTGATTGACATGATCATGATCATTGGTGCTATAATTGAATATCTTTGGCCCGTAGTACAAAGATAAAATATTGATTTGTATGATTATGAACAGGAACTGTGTGTTGATAAATAATGATTCTTAGTGTTATAGGTAAAGGCAGGTAGCGAAAATTCTCTTTAGACTAGGTGCAAATAGGAACTATTGATTGGTGCTACATGGATAAAATATTGATGGTGAATTTTTCAAATAGAAGAATATAGTATACATTATGTTCTACTTGACTCTTCTAATAGGATTATTTGTTCCGCTGCAGTTATTGTTGAAAATTTATATTATCATAACTCTCTGATTTATTATTGTTGAAGGCTAAATATAATTTATTCTTTATTATCTTAGTCATGATAAACTTTACTGGGCTATTTGAGCTTACCTTTTTCCTTTTTGTTCCATTATTCTTCTGAGGAAATGAGAGTGTAACTGGGACTAGCTGGGGAATGGAATGATGGTCCGAAACTGTAGAAGTATCTCAATACAATATAAAATAGTGTAGCAATAATTTTATTGATAATTTAAGTTGGGTGTGAATATTGTCGTACTAGATACGGTACAATATTTGTATTGAAACTCACAGTATGTGTGTTGTCGTATTTTGCACGACATTTTAATAGTTATAAATAGGAAAATTTGTATTTGAATTCTGTAGTATGTATTTTGGAGACTCAAAATGGGTTATGTGGACCTATTTTGGGGGCATCACAAACACAACGTAATCAGGATTGAATCATGGAATGGCAAATGATCTGTTAAACGATTGGAAAGTTATAGTCTGATACTATAAAGAAATTGTACTATGAAATTGTACGAGGTAAACTCAAGAAAGATTTGTATATGATAAAATATGAATTTAAGAAAAAATTTATTGAGCAAAGAGAAAACTAGGATTTTGTGAGATTTCAATTGAAGACTCATGTGATAGCTGAAATGTACAAAACTGTGTATGGGCAGAGGTTTTGTGCTTGATTTAATGACCACTTAGTTTACCACATGATAATCATTGAAATGTTGGTGTTGCGCTATCGATATATATATTGTGAGAAAGTGATTCTTTTCTCTTATGTATATTGATAGTAACAGAATATTAAGGTTAGGTGCGAGTTCTTAAAACTCATGCTTATGGTAAGTTTGTTACTCATAATCATATGGTATGTTTTGAGCCCCTAAGCGTATGGACAATCCCTGATTTGTTCTTGGACTACGTATTGCTAGGACAAAGTTCTAAACTCATATTATTGTGGTAAGTTCCTGAACTCATAACGTATGATAAGCTTGATTAACTATACTAGGGTAGAGAAAGGATGTAGATTGAGAACTAAGAATTCTTAGTGTAGTGAGCATTAGTGGTGTTAGAAATAGACAGAATTATTAAATAGTGGATAGAGAAAATTGAAGTTGATGATTATGGAGAAATATGGATATTCCAAATCTTTTAAATATGCTAGATTTTGAAATTTATTGACATCGTGCTGATATTTATATTTTTGAAAAATATTGGATCAGATTATTGAACCAATAAGTTTTAAAATTTCTATTATTCATATGTTTATGCTAATTAGTTCGGCTAGACAAAATTGATTTAAAATTATCAAAATATATTTTATATAATCATATGTATCATTAAACATGGTGTAGAAATGATAAATGATGGAGTCATCAATGTAATCTAACCTAGTATGGATGTGATCATAGAATCGTCAACCCACTATGGTATGTTATAGTATGACAAATTCATAAAATGATTTTCAGTATTTTGAACTATTTAAAGAAAATTCAATGCCAGTTGAGTTGACCAGACAAATGTTTCGATTGATATCTGAATTGTTGATATAAATATAAGTTATTTGATTCGGCTAGACAAATGTTGAAATATTTTTATGAAATTCAAGTGCTCTTTGAGAATTTATGTCAAACCAAATTGTTTTGGTGCAGAATTTTGTACTATATATGTCTAAGGTGAAACAACCCTGTAATGGGGGACATATTATCAGAGACTATAGTTCTGAACTACGCTTATATTTTAATACACTGTATACGACGTAGAGTACAAAGGGCTGATCACATGCGTACGATGAGAATTTGTCCATTATCTTATGATTGTTAAAGGTTACAGTAAAAATACTTGTTAACCTAGGACAAGGTTCAAAGTCTCTACGACTCCTCAGCTAATATCAAAAAAGGAATCTTTTTAGTTCCTAGTTATTCATACTGCTTCACAATTATTGAACATTTGTTGAAGATTCTTATTATTCTAAAAACTAAATGAAGGAAGGATAATTATCCCTAAAGAGAATTAGTCGTAGAACGCGACAATTCTAAATGCATTCTTGAAGGAGAAAAGTGTAAAGGTTACGTTTGAAGAAGTGAAATTCTTAAAGTGTACATAAAATATAATAATTTTAAAAAAATCCGTAAAGGAGAAAATTGGTTATAGAACTCGATGAGTAAATAAGGACTAATATAAAAATTCATTTTGATGAATCCAAAATGAAGATTAGTGAGTGGATATTTTGAGAACAAAATTCTTAGAAGAAGGGGTGAGTGTGATATCCCGTATGTTTACATGATTGGTAACTCTTGAGGTTAAAAAGTTACGATAATTATGGCATATGATGATTCATAGAAAAAGAAGTTGATGGGTTAAAGAATGGGTAATGCTCGAAATATAATCGAGTTCAAATAAAGGTCATAAAATAAAACATGTACGAATTAATTAAGGAAAGGAATGAAGAAGGTAATATGTAACCTATATTAAAGTGATACATTGAAAGGATTCAAACCATAAAGATTTCGAAAAAGGATAGACGTAGACTAAGTAAAGATGTTTTGGTGATTATGATTCCGAGGACGGAATCCTTATAAGAGGGGAAGAATGTGATAACCCAGATTTTTTGAAAATTAAATTAAATTAATAATTTAATAAATAAAATTCTTATTATGAGGCGTGTCGGGTTTGAATGTATAAATATATATGTGTTATATATATATATATATATATATATATATATATATATATATATATATTTGTGATTTATGTGGCAACTTTAATGTGTATATATTGTAGACGTCGGGGGGGGGGGGGGAATTTTTCCTATCGCGCTGGATACTTTCTACCTTTTTTAAGACTAATATTTTTGATATTTATTTAAAGGGAGAGGTTTTAGGAAAAAGGGTCGACATAAATGTCGACAAATTTGAAAAGGTTGATTTTTAATGATTGGGTCAAATTAGACAGAGTCGCCTAGTTGATATCAGTTGATATAAGTTTAAATGGATGTACCAACTCATTAGGTTTTTTGAGAATTTCGCAATATAGCCCAATATGTGACTCCGTAAAATTGGTCTAAAATCCGAGATTCATAGAGTTCGGGGGCTTGCTTAAGCGAGGGGAATGTGTTAGGCACCCCCGACATTCGTGAAAACACGGTTACCAGCATCTTGTTAATTTCTTAAGCATGAAGTGTATGTGTGTGTGTGTGTGTGTGTGTTTGAGAAAGCCTTTGATATTTTTTTAATCGAATTTGTGTTTGGTGCATTGGTTTTAAAAGTTGTTCTAAGCCTTATTTTAGCCTATGAGCGGCGTTGTGTGATTTTAATTTTATTTTGATGTAAAAACTTTTAAAGAGGTTTTGAAAAACTTGGTATTCTCCTATTTTGTCGTTTAATTTTTTAGCCTTAAGTTTGTCTATCCCTGAAACGATTTTGTATTTTATAAGATCTTTATTATTTTTTATTTGAAAATGATTTGGATGATAATACCTTAAATAAAGCATAACAAGGGTCGAGCCATGCATGGGCATTAAAGCCATCTAAGTAAACCCGAGCACCTACAATCATAGTTTTCACTATCACGGGGCCTTAAATCTGGTCTCTAGGGACAACAAGGCCCTCGAAGTCATTTTAAGGCCCGAAATTACATGTACAATGATTTAAAAATTTTAATATTACATTTTAACAAAATGTCCATCGTGGGAATCTAGTCAAGATTCGATTCGTGGATCTCGACCCCAAAATTCCTAGGCTCACATCAATATGCTTGAATATAATCGAAAGAGAACTAAAAGTAGGCTCGCATAACCCTAGCTCTTAGATTACGATATCGAAGCCTACATTCAAAGGACTATGTGTATCGACGAGATCTACCGAAGGATCTCAGAATCTAGGACATGGATCCATAGATCCAAGATATCCAAAGATTCGAACAATGACACAATAGGGATTTAAATGTAAATGAATATAAAAAATGTATCTTAAACCCGTTATCAGGTGATTCACTTGTTAGAGTCCCTAGCGCGAATAGTTAGGACCTCTTCCCCACTAGATATGGATAAAGGGTTTTGCGGAATGCTTAAAATCAACTTAAAACATTGAAAATGACTAGATCTAGCCTAGATCCAAGCTAATCTAGCATAAAGGTTCAAGCTTTGAAGCTTTAGAACCGGTTAAAGGCTAGGTCTAGGGTAGATCTAGTAAAAAGATTTAATTTTTAACTATATACTAGTAAAATAATTGGTAAAATAGATAGATCTATAAATAAATAAATAATATACGTATAAAAATTGCAACTTTAACTAGATCTAAGCACAATATTTAACAAGATCTAATAGATTTACAATGAAATGCACAAAAGATACGATTTTTCACCTTGGGGAATGAAGAAAAAAGCTTCTTTGAACTTGGATCTATGCTATATCACTCTATGTGTATAAGATCCAACTATATAATACTAGATCTAACTTGAATCTAGTGTTTTTTGTATGATTCCTGAGCTCCTTCTAATAGACTCCACGACACGCTTGCGTGAGGTGATCGTTGCTCGGATCGTTTCTAGCAAAATCGTAAAACCCAACGTCTATATTGAGCCGAGAACCTTGGTACAATCGATCACAGCAAAGGAAGTCTGCGTTAAATGGAACATCAATGACACATTGACCCCTCGCTTATATGTAAGCGGTAACCTTGGTACAATCAACGATTGATGTATAGTAGAAGATGCCACACAAAACTATGTATTGTTGTATGATAAGTCAATAATAAATCTCACAGAAAACTATGAACAATTCAGAAGTTCTCAAAGAACCAAAAGGAGAATAATCTCACCAGTTTTATTTATCAAAAATTATCTTTTATGACATCAGCCATGTATGTTATATATACTAATAATAAAAAACTCTAATTTCATAAGGAATAAGAAATCCAAAAGGAATGTAAAACCCTAAATCCTAAAAGGAATAGAAATACTAGTTAACAAGTAATTAGGAATCAAATCTATCGAATAAATACCCTAATTACATTATGAATCTAAAAGATATGAAAAATCCCAAAAAATAAAGAAAGAAATATGGTCAAAAAGTCAAAGTTGTGTTGCCTCAAAAAACGAGCCTGAAATTCTATCACACTGGCGCGGGGGACGCCGTCACTAGCGCGGGTCGCGCTACTTTAGCAGAAACTCAGCTGAAACTCTGTCGCCAGTGGCGCGGGGCGTGCCGTCCATAGTACAAATATGGCGCGGGGCGCACCGGTTCGTCAGAATCGCTTCCTTGGCTATTTTTGGCACGTTTAAGACATGAACTTGATCCTTAGTCCATCCCTCAAACTCTAAGCCTATGTATGAACCAAACCATTAAATTAAGAATCATATTCCACAATGAATGTTTTGATGAATGCTTGGATGGTTCCCTTGAATTGGACTTCACAATCAAAATTCTTGAGTAATTTTCAGTCCAATCACTTGAAATAATTTGTTTAACCCTTGGAGCTTGAGTCAAAAGACTGTCGAAAAATTCTGACCCCCTCATGCTTGTGTCACCCAGGTACTTGAGGTCAAGGAAGAGGAAAAGGTAGGCCACCAGGGAGAGGGAGAGGGAAAAGTGGAGATAGGACTGTGTTTAGTATCTATGTATCTGTAACTAGGGGATTCTTACATATCAAGTGGGGCACAACATACTAGGGTAAATACTTTTGACAAGTCTAGCATGTTTATTTTATTAAAGCATACATGACATATTTTATTATCTAACTTAACTACTAATTTTTTTTGTTTAATTATTTCTAGATATCTGAGATTTCAAGCTCGTTCTAATGTAAGTGAAGGCAAACCTCAAAGCCAAAGAATTACTCCAACCACAATGAATCTTCAAATCCAAGGAAATACTTAAGCTTCAACAACATCTATGTCAGCTATGAGGCCATCTACATTCCAATCTAGGGGAAAAAATATAATTTCTGCAAATTAACTAATTAATGGAAGGAATGCAAGGCATGATGTAAAGGGAAAAAAAGTTGTGGATATATAGTTCATGTTGTGCACAATGCAAATTATTAGAAGTATTTGTTGTGTGATGTTTTTGGATTATGTAGAAGTTTAACTAATTAATTATAATGTACTATTTGTTGTTAAAACAGTTTTAAGTTGTCACTGTTTGGTTTATTTTTTTGACAAACTATGACAGTTGGGTTACTTTATATAAGTGGTGCACATTGTATGTATGACAGCTATGTGAAATTAACAGTGAATGTTGAAATGAGTACTTTAATGCAAAAGTCCTTGTTGTTTTAGGAAATATTATTGTATGCATCTGTATAGTGATTTTAATAAGTGCTTTGTGCTATATGTCACTACAAAGGGCAGCAGTGCATATTAAAAGGTGCAACAATGCATACTACAAGGCAACATATTTTTTATGTCACTACAAATTGCACCGGTCATTGCAAAACAATTTTTTTTCATCAATGCAATTTAAGAGGCACAACAACTTACAAAAAATTGCAAAAATTTTTACCATTCCAAAAAATTACAAACTTGCAAACAACTTGCTAATTTTATAGGATAAAACTAAGTCCAAAAATTTTTACCAATCTAAACAATTGCAAACTTGTTCCTTTATACATAATTTAAACTATAAATTATACTCATTAACCACTATCATTCGCATACATTTGTCCTAACATGAATACAAATATTATCCCTAACAACATGACTTTAATTGAAAGCAGTACACATTTTATCCTTCCTTCTCAACAATGCAATCACCTCTCTAAATCTTCCCAACCTCATCACTTTGCTTTGCACATTCAAGTTGAAGCTTCTCATTGGTTTTTTTCAAATCAATTATTTTTTCAGTGTCTCTCTCAATTTTACACTTCTTCCTTTCTATTTCCAAATACAAACCATTTATCAAAAGCTTCAACTCAGGTAAAACTTCTTTAGACCTTTGACAAATCTCTTAGTCATACCAGAAAAAGAAGTTGCAATGTTTGCTTATCTTTTTGTCCTGCATATTGGTTGATAAAAACCAATCCAAAACATCAAACATGAATATAATTCCAACACAACTGTAATTTTAATGTTTTCTGAAAATGAGAGAAAAACTCAGTCAACCAAAAACAATAGAACTATTACATTGCTCCATTGTGGACAACCAATGAACCTTCTTCCTAGATTACTCTTAGTCCAAAATATCTTCATTCGAGTTGTATACCCACAATAGCAACTTGGAGAGTCGGTATAATCTTCTGATTCCTAGTTCATTTTCCATACCAATACAATCCATTCGCAGATGAAATTGGATGAAAGGAAACCCTAACCTACTTTTAATCCTTTCTTTTCAATCGTCGATTTGTGATTTTCTTCTTTTTCGTCGTCGATTAGGCCTTTTTTCGTCGTCGATTAGGTCTTCGTCAACTAGGACTTTACGTTTTGGGAGTGGGGAATTTTTGCTTATTTGGGGTGATCGATCGATGGATTGAAGGAGATGTTGGTCTGAGAATTATTTTGTTTTGCTTTAATGTAAAATAAAACATGGTTTGCCAAATTTACTCTAGATTAAAAAATCTACATTAATAAAATAGTGAAAAAATATTTTTTAAATACACATCAGCTGAACAGTGGCCCCACTCAGGAGGGACATTTCATCAATTTCTAATGTGTCACGTGAATTTGGACAAAACTAAAAAAATAAATTAATAGTTACTTATTTAATTGACAAAATTGAAAGATGAATCATCGAAGTGGAAACAAAGTAATAATTTAGGGTAGTAAAATATATTTAAGTCTTCAAAATTTGTTGAGCATCAAATTTAAATATTAAAATTTTTTAAAAACTCATAATTGATCTAACACTGGCTAACAAGAGTATTTCTATATTTTTATAATAATAAATATAAATGATAATTAATTTTAGATAAATTACTCATTCATTGTTCCTCAAAAAGAAAATTATATGAATAAACATATTTTTTTTAATCTTATTAGATAAAAAAAATATATTGTGATAAAAAGTTAAGATCACTGATCCGTGTGTTACACGAGTTAAAGGCCTAATTCAAATAAAGTGGCTCCTAAGAAGTACGAGTGGTTAGAAGGATATGTGGCGACCGGTGAGAATTTGACCACTGGGACGTTTGAAAGGGCGCGCAGGCATGCATAATTGGTTCACTTTTGCCTTTTGTCGTTTTTTTTGGAGCACGCATAATTGGTGCACTACTTGTCCAAAAGTGGAATAGACTCTTGTTTCATACTATGTAATGCATTTATTGATACTACTGCGTGACTTGACCACTCACTCGTTCGGGTACCAAAGAGTGTGAGGATAATCATTGGACCATGTTTATTGGTTGAAGCTTCATAAGCATCGTACCCACATTCACACAATGGTCCCCGCTTTAGCTTTTTTTGATAAATAATCTTACTATCACATAAATTTTTTATATAATTTTTACATACACATATGTATATTGCGGATTTCGCATATAAGGCGGAGACCCACAATATATATGTGTGTGTATGTAAGAGTTATGTGATAAAATTTATGTGATAATAGCATTGCTTTTTTTGATTCATGTATTAACGTGGATCATATCAAATATGGGTTGAACTCTTGTCAGATGAATGTCAGTTAAGGGTGGACAACCGGTAAAAATCGATCCGAACCAAACCGGTACTGAACCGAATCGAAATCGAATGTAGCCAAAATCTGGTACCGATATCAGTATCGGTTGGACCGGTATATCGAACCAATTTACCGGTTCGGTACCGTTTTTTATCGAATAAACCGAAAATTAAAATTATTATTATTATTTTATTATTATTATTATTATTTTTATTTTATTTTATTTTATTATTTTTATTTTTATTTTTATTATTATAATTATTATTTTATTATTATTATTTTTATTATTAATTATTTATTAATAAAAAAATGAAAAACCGGTATATACCGGTTCGGTAAAACCGAACCATAAAAATTTGGTACCGAAACCGGTATGGAAAAACCGGTATATACCAGTTTTTTGTACCGAAACCGAACCGATTCTTTTTGTACCAAACCGACCAGTTCAGACCGGTTCGAAAAATCAAAAAATCAAAAAAATCGAGTTTTTTGTCCACCTCTAATGCCAGTGATGAATAAAAAAAACAGAGGTTTGAATCCGTCGCTAGGTAGTGTTTGTTAAAAACTGAATAAATTTGAATTTGAATGAGTTGAATCTGAATCTGATGAAAAAAGTTGTTTGAAAATTGGTATGTCTGAAATATCTGAATAACAGATTTTTATTATTTTACCCCTCTGAAAAAATTCAAAATTATTGTAAATTTATTTAATATTACTTAATATAATAGTTAATATTGAAAGAAAAAAATTTCATTCAACCGCTCATTCAACCCATTCAGCCAAAAAAATGACGCTAAACCATTCAGCCCAAATCGTCTGAATGGCTGACCGATTCAGTTATTCAACGATTTTTTTTCAAAACAAACGCACTGAATAGCTAAATCGATCAGTCATTCAGCCATTCAGTGTTAATCAAACAACCCTTTAGTAGTTTATGGAAATCATAGGGGTTCACAAACGTAAATCTGTTATTGAAAATCTTGTTCGGAGAGGAAAGACATATTCTGATTGTAAAACCGAAAAACTCCTCCTTATCAAAAAAAAAAAAAAACGTCAAGTATTCTACGAAAGGAATACTATTTTAACTGACAGTAACACAAAATGATAATGATATCAACTAATATCTTATTATATTTAAAGATAAAACATAAAATAAAATGAATCTCTAATATTTATAGATTTTACAGCTGTGACTCTTTGTGAAAAGGAGAGTATAATTGTCATAAAATTTACCTATCATGATAGAATATTCAGTCTATTATCTTATTATTTATAATAAAAATATAAATTTTGTAAATAAAACTCTTCTTATTAAGTAAAGGGAATAATATTGTGGTCATCTATTTAAATCTCTTGTGGTTTTAACCGATTGGCATGTGTGGAAGGTCGGAGTACACATACTCTAATTTACAATGTAACCGTGAGCCCATGGGACATGGTTGCATCAGTTTCTCATGGGGCTTCGAATGGGCCGCAAATGATCTCCAAATGGGATACTGTTGAGGTTGGTTACTTGTAGACAGAATTAGTAAAATGCAAACATTCAAAACACTAGTACGTCTGCTTACACCATGTGTGTAAGTTAAAAATTAGAGCTATAAACTAGTCGAGCAAAGTCGGACTTTGTTTTGTCAAACTTGAGTTGGATTAAAAGTTAAACGAATTGAGTCAGGTAAAATTGGTGTACAAATTAGACCCATTTAGTAAACGAGTCGAGCTTGAGCTCAAGCTGAGCACAAACAAGCTAAGGTTAAACTCACTTGTTTTTTTTTATTATTATGAAAATAAGATTTTTTTATATAATTAAATATTAAACGAGTCATGCCTAAACGAGCAGAGCCTAAAAGAGTCAGACTCAAACTAGATACCGCACTGTTTGAGCTCGACTCGTTTAACTAACTAAGCAAAGTAGCATGTTTGAGCTCAAGCTCGGGTAAGAGCTCAAGTCAAGCTCGAGTTGAGCTTAGTGAAGCCGAACCAAGTCGGACTCGTGGGCAACCCGTTTAAAACTCTAGTAAAAATAAGAATAAAATTAGGGGATGACAAAGTAATTAGGAGAGAAAAGAGAAGTTATTCAGTAAAATAAGAAAAGCTGTTAGTAATTTTTTTTAATCATATATGACTTCACGAAGAAACAGTTAAATGTATCTTTTGTTACACAAAGTTTGAAATTTTAGTAGGTTTAAAACTCCAAACATATTTGAAAATAATTTTGGTTAAGAGGCACTTTATTTCAAACTTAGTTAATTTAATTTACAAACGTTACATTTGGAGCTTAGAAACAATGCACTAAAAATGATGCAATCGTTTGGAGATCTATGCAACAAACGCTACTACAGCAAACGTTGTCACGACAAATGCTAATAATTGAACAAATAGTAGATGTTTATTAATTAAGGCGGTTTTCAAACGCAAGGGATTACCCACTCAATACAAAATTTAGATCTATTGTCAAGAGAAATGATATTTTCACAATTAAATTTCATAGTTTCATTAGACTTTTCTCACATGAATAGCAAATAAGATTAATTAAGATTGTTTTTATTGCCAAAACAATATTTTATATTACTAGAGCAAATATACATATAACTATACTTTTACACTTGTTTTAATATCACTTTGAACTTTCAGTGATATTTATCGCTCTGACAATTTAATTATTACTCTGACATTATTAATGACCTTAATTAAACTCTTTTATTATTATAAATGATAATTATATAGGCTAAAATGTCTAAATTATATTTATACGTGCCATTATTATTGAATTGTGTAAAATAATAACTACACAGATAATATTTAAATAATTTTAATATAAAACAGGAGATATGATATATATATATATTGGACTCACTCCTATAGGTTGATATTATCTGCCAAAACAGGTTGAACGTAGACAAATTACGTTGAAGTTGGGGCACGTTATAGTATCTGGCAAAAGTGGTTGAACATAGACACATTGCGTTGAAATAACCCCGCTGCAGCCTCCCCTTGACTAGAAACTAGTCCTTATGACTTCCACTACAAAAGCCTCCAGAATGAAGACGTAATCCCACAGGTCACCACTATTTACTTTTGCTTTTGCGTTTACTACTTTTTGAGTATGGTACAAGAAGGGTAATTGGTGTGTTTTTACTAGTTTTTACTTTTATTAATAAATATTTTTTTTTAAAAAAGTCACACTTTTTAAAAAGTACAATATAATTTTATAATGACCTAAATATGAATTAATACACTAAATTTTTATTTTTTTCACTTTAGAAATTATCTTCCCAATTTTTTTAATTAGAGATTAAAATTTTAATTTTTTCTGATTTCGTCTAATTGATAGTACCACATCAGAAATTAATACATATTTTAATAAAATCATCAATAATTAATATAATGATAAATATTTTAAAATGTATAAATGTACAACTTGTGACGCCCCCAAAATAGGTTCAATACTCAACTCATTCTGAGTCACCAAATACATGGTACAGAATTCAAATATAAATATTTTTATATCAAACGGTCGTGCAAAATATGACCACACAAACTGTGAGCTTTAATACAGATCGTATATAATACGAAATATAAACACTCAAATTCATTCCTCACTAATTACAATTATTATCACACTATTTTATAAAAATAATGAAGACTACTACAGCTCTATTTCGGACCATCACTCTATTCTCCAACTAGTCCCCGCTATATTCTCATTTCCTGAAGAGAACAATAGAAGAAAATGGTGAGCTCAACTTAGCACAGTAAAGAATATTATGACTAAGATAATGAAGAATAAATTATCGTTAGTCTTCAATAAATCAGATAAAATATGATCGATAACCAGTTTTAGATCAACAACTGCAGCAGAAATAACAATTCATTAGAAGAGTTAAGTAGAGAATGATGTCTACTATCTTCTGTGATATAAAAGTCCATCATCAATATTTTATTACTGTAACACCAATCAATAATATTTTCAATCAACGAAATATCCATGAACTACGGGCCAAGGATATTTGTTTATATCACCAGTGGTCATGATCATGTCAAACACCTATCCATCTTTGCACTACAGGCCAAAGATATTCATAAATCAATAGCTCATCTTTGCACTACGGGCCAAAGATATTCATCAATCAACAGCTCATCTTTGCACTACGACCAAAGATATTCATAAATCAACAGCTCATCTTTGCACTACGGGCCAAAGATAACTTTTACCACAATATAGGACTGAGAATGATAAAAAATGATATAAAGAACGAATCCTAGTGAGATCAAGGACAAATATTAGAGAATTTATCCAGAGTTCAAAATGAAGATCAAAACATGGATACAATCAAAGATAATTTGGACAGAAAAAGAATTTAAATTTTTTTTCCTCGTGAATAGTAACTCGTCCTGAAAAGATAAAAAGTTCAGACTAATATTCCAGTGAAATTATATTAGATGAAGCGCAAAACTCAAAGAATTTTAATCATTTCAAGAATTATAGAAGCAATACTTACCGTAGTAATTTTAAATATAGGAATATGTAATGAAATATTATCACTTTCATAATATGAAATATGAAAGAAAATAATATTCTTTATGAATATTGAAAGGAAATAACATCATTTACGAAAAAAATAATATCTTTTACCATAGTAAAATACTTGATCTGACTGGAATATCAGATATTATATTGCGAAAAACTTGCACCGTAATTCATACTCAAACTATTCTTATACTCACAAAAAATACGCTCGATATTATAGAGAGAAAATTTTCTTATTCTGGTGTGATTTTCATTTCTAACTAAGCACCCTATTTATAGAAAAATGCCATAACACCAATGTTAACTAATTTGCTCTCGGTGACTTTTTCAGCACACCATACTTGAAAAACAATTAGCCCACAAATGAAGAATTCCACCAACCACATGTTATATATATATATATATTAAAAAGAATTCCTAATTCCGTTTTCTCTCTTCCACCTAATTTTATTTTTATGCCATAAATTTATTATAATAATATTACCACTTAAATTATAACTTATACTATTATATTATCACATTATACTATTATAATGTAATACTATAATAATATATTTGAATAAATTATTTTATCGGAGAAGATAAAATGTCAACTTTCAACACACGTCTTATTCCAAAATTCCTTCATTTATATCAAAATTGGACAACTATTTACTTATCATATTTATCAATAATTTTTATATTATTCATCAATTAATATTACAGAATCACAATATTAACAACCAGGTCGTTCCTAGAAAGAGGGGGCTTTCCAATAAGAATTTCTTCTCATTGGCGCGCAATTATATAACCTAACCCCTTTCCTCGACAGAACTTTCTAGACATTGTCAATAATTTTATCTAATAATATCATTTAAATAATATGTGTGACAATTATTGATTTAATACTGTAAACTACTATGCAGTGGTTACTGTGACAATTATTGAATCAATAATATAAAATATCAACGTAGCAATTATTGAATCAATAATATAAAATATTGACCAGTAATTACTGTAACAATTATTGAATGAGTGCCTTCTTACGTAAGAACCAATAATTCAAAATATTATGCAATACCGTGTGCTACTGTGTCAACAACGCGTATTACTGTATTTTTATCACCGGGTATTTCAACATTTTAACGGTAATAATTTTACCGTTATTTTTATAAAAAAGTTACTTCTGTCGCTTTCTATATCCGACATTCATTCCGTTGTGGGGTCCACCAATGACTGCGCTGTCGTACAAATATTCACCGACAAAAAGAATATTCCTCGACATAACGAATATTCCCCGACATAACGAATATTTTATGACCACTTGCTTACTTTGTAAAATTTTCAGCATCTCACCCTATAACTTACCACATTTATCAAATCAACACCTTACTATTTCAAATAATATATAGAGAAAATTAAATCTTTATTCATAAAAGTTAGGGTCTTACAACCTCCCCTCCTTATGAAATTTCATCCTCGAAATTGATGTACGTACCTAGTATGTCGAAAAGGTGAGGATACCTCGCTTTCATGTTGGATTCTAACTCCTAGGTCATTTCCTCGATATCATGGTTCCTCCACAAAATTTTAACTTGAGGTATAATCTTTGAGCGTAGGACATGTTCCTTCTTATCCAAGATCTTCACATGTATCTCCTCGTACGTTAAATCTTCGGCTATTTCGTCTGGTTCTAACTCAATAATGTGGTTTGGGTCTTTCACATATTTACGAAGCATGGATATGTGAAAAACGTTATGAACACGAGACATGCTTGGAGGTAAGGCGAGTCTATAGGTTACAGTTCCTACTCGGTCAAGGATCTCAAATGGAACGATAAATCATGGGTTAAGCTTTCCTTTCTTTTCGAATCTCTTAACTCCTTTTCATGGAGCAACACGTAACAATACATGGTCTCCAACATTAAATTCCACGTCTCTTCGATGAAGATCATCATAACTCTTTTGTCGATCTTGTGCTGTTTGTATATGTTGTCGGATCATTTGAATCTTTTTCGTAGTCATACGTACTAACTCCGGTCCCAACAATGTTGCTTCACCCACCTCGTCCCAGCATACTGGAGAACGACACTTTCGTCCATACAACATCTCGAATGGAGCCATGCCTATACTTGTCTGATAATTGTTATTGTAGGAGAATTTCACCAATGGTAAGTACTTATCCCAACTTCCTTTGAAGTCTAGAACAAAAAGTCTCAATAGATCTTCAAGAGTTTGAATAGTCCTTTCCGATTGCCCGTCCGTTTGAGGATGATATGCAGAACTGAATCATAAATCGGTGCCCATAGCTTTCTGCAAACTGACCCAAAATCGTGAAGTGAATCTTGGGTCTCGATTCGAAACTATGGATACTGGCATGCGATGCAATCTCACAATCTCATTTATGTACATACGAGCAAGACGTTCAAGTGAATAAGTCTCTCGTATAGGCAAGAAATGAGCAGACTTGGTTAATCTATCGACAATAACCCAAATTGCATCTATGCCTTGAGAAACCTTAGGAAGACCCGTAACGAAATCCATGTTGATGTGTTCCCACTTTCATTTTGGAATTTTAAGTGGTTGCAATGGACCCTTTGGCACTTGATGCTCCTCCTTGACACGTTTACACGTTAAACACCTCGAGATAAACTTGCAATCTGTCTTTTCATATTGCTCCACCAAAATGTATATCGAAGATCACGATACATTTTGGTACTTCCAAGATGGATTGCGAACGGTGTGTTGTGTGCCTCCATCATAATTTTATACTTCAAATCAGAATCGTTAGGAACACAAAGTATGGAGTTAATTCGAAGTATTCCTTCTTCATCGATTCTTGTTTCTAGAATAGCACCTTCTTGCACTTTCTTCTTCATATTCATCAGTTCCGTGTCTGTAGCTTGAACAGCTTTAACTCTATCAATTAAAGCTGGTTCCACGCGTATATTTGACATCATCACGTGGGTCCCTGGAGTCTTTAACTCTATCTCCATCCTTTATAAGTCACACAAAATGGGCCTTTGTGTTGACAACATCGCACTCGTACTCGCATACGATCTTTTACTCAACGCGTCAGCTACCACGTTCGCTTTTCCAAGATGGTATTAGATGGTATGGTCGTAATCTTTCAACAGCTCGAGCCAACGTCGTTGCCGCATGTTGAGTTCCTTTTGGGTGAAGAAATATTTGAGGCTCTTATGATCCGTATAGATCTCCACTTTCTCCCCATACAAGTAGTGTCTCCAGATCTTTAACACGAAAACGACTGTTGCCAACTCTAGATCATGAGTAGGATAATTCCTCTCATATTTTTTGAGTTGTCGTGAGGCATAGGCTATGACTTTCCCATGTTGTATGAGAACATATCCTAACCCTTTGCCCGAAGCATCGCTATAGATGACAAATCCATCCGAACCAGATGGTATTGTCAGAACAGGTGCCAAGATAAGTCTCCTCTTGAGCTCTTGGAAGCTCTTCTCGCATTCCTCGCTCCAAACGAATTTTGTATCTTTACAAGTCAGCTGAGTTAATGGAGTAGCAATTCGAGAGAATCCCTCCACGAACCTCCGATAATAACCAGCTAAGCCCAAAAAGCTACGCACTTCAGTCACCGACTTTGGTTGCTCCCAACTTTGTATTGCTTCAATCTTCGCCTGGTCAACTGATATTTCATGTTTCGATACCACGTGCCCAAGGAATGCTACTTCCTCAATCCAGAACTCGCATTTCTTTAACTTGGCATATAGTTTGTTTTCACGAAGCTTTTGGAGTATCAGCTTCAAGTGGTGTTCATGATCTTCACGGCTTTTTAGAGTAAATGAGGATGTCATCAATAAAGAAAATCACAAAATGATCCAAATACTCCTTGAATATCCGGTTCATCATATCCATGAAGGCCACGAGAGCATTAGTCAATCCAAAAGACATGACTAAGAATTCATAATGCTCGTATCGAGTTCTGAAGGCAGTCTTTGGAATGTTATCAGTTTTAATCTTTAACTGATGATATCCAGAACTGAAGATCGATCTTTGAGAAGAATTATGCACCTTGCAACTGGTCGAAACAGGTCATCAATGTGAGGTAACGAATACCTATTCTTGATGGTGACATGGTTCAATTCCCGATAGTCAATACAAAGTCGTATACTTCCGTCTTTCTTCTTTACGAATAAAATAGGAGCACCCCAAGGAGATGTACTAGGACGAATGAAACCAATGTTTAACAACTCCTGTAGTTGGACCTTTAACTCCTGAAGTTCAATAGGAGCCAATTCGATATGGAGTTTTAGAAATAGGTTTTGTACCGGTTTCAAGGTCAATAAAGAATTCAACTTCACGTTCTTGGGATAGACCAGGAAGTTCTTCGGGAAATACATCAGGAAACTTATTAACAACAGAAATAACATTCAAATCTGACGTATTCTGGTTTAAATCAGTGACATGGGCTAAGAAATCTTGACATCCATTTTTTAATAAACGAATAGCTTTATGACTTGAAATAACAGTGCTTAATTTTAGTGGTTTGGTTGTTTGAATTCGCATAATAGGTTGGTTAGGAATATGAATGCTAACAACCTTACTGAAAACAATCAATTTTAGCATGATGAGTGGTTAACCAGTCGATTCTTAAAATCACATCAAATGCAAGTATTTTCAAAGAGATAAGATCAACTAGATATGGTGAGGGTGCTAATTTGAATCATACAATATCTGTAAACTGTAGATGTAACGAAGGTTTCTCCTAACAGAGTTTCAACTGATAAGTCAAAGTCTAATTTGTCAGGGGTCAAGTTCAAACGTTGAGCACAAGAAGGTGAAATAAAAGAATGGGTAGAACCGGTATCTAATAAGGTATAGACCTTACAAGAGTTTATGATTAGCTTACCTGTGATAACCTAGTTTGGGTTCCTTGCTTTTTGGGTAGTCACGACAAAAGCTCTTTTAGAAACCACCGACTTTGACTTGTCCTGGGACAGTCCTTTGGAGTCACCATCCCGCTGGACTTGGTTTTGCTACAGGACACACTCAAGCTATGTGACCTTCCTTTCACAGTTATAGCACACCTTGGATTGCTGTGTGCAGTTTGGACTGATGTGTCCCTTTTGTCCGCATTTATAACATACGACCGGTGGTCGTTCTCCTCCCCTAGAAACGGTTGCTGATGGTGGTGCTGACGTCTTCACGTTGTCATTGTTGTACCTTCTCTTTTTGAAATCTCCCCCTGACTCACTTCTTCTATTATCATGGTCATGATTACCACCGGAGTGGTTACCGCTTCTGGCCTGATAACTTCCTCCACGTTGATTTTTATTGTTTCGATGACTGTTGCCACCGGTACTGACCTTGGTTATTGTCCCTTGGTTGAACATACTCATTATCTCGTTCTAATAATTAGGGCCTTATTCACCACATCTGAATACATACAAAGTTTGTGAGAAATGAGGTATTGACGAATTTCTGGCTTCAAACATCTCAGAAACATCCGTGTCATACGTTCCTCATTATCCACCAGATGAGATGCAAATCGGGATAACTGCGCAAACTTAGCCTCGTATTGGGACACCGTCATGTTATTCTGTTTCAGTTTGATAAACTCTACATTCTTCATATGACGAATACTTTCTGGAAAGTACTTGTCATTGAACAATTTCTGGAACTTTTCCAAGACATCTTGAGTGCGGAAGGCTGAGTACGCTTCACAGATTCCCACCAGTAATCTGCCTCTCCATAGAACATAAAGGTGGCGAATGGAACTTTTGCTCCTCCGTGCATCCCAAGACATCAAATATCTTGGTAATTTGCTTAATCCACGTTTTCGCCTTGATTGGATCTGGCTTTCTCAAAAACTCTGGTGGTCCCAACTCTTTGAATTGCTTGACAGTGACAAGCCACGAGTTGCCATTATTTCCACATGTATTTTGAACACGAGTCTCCCTCGTCTGGTTTTGCATGAACTGCAAAAAACTTCAAAACATCCCATCATTCATAGTTTGATCGGTGGTGTTGTTTACAGGAGAAATATTGCCTTCCTGTTGTACATTATCCTGGTTGGTGATTAGCGGTGTCTTAACGGTCTCAAATGCTCCATTGTTCAGATTTTCAGCCTGTCATTCTCAAATACTGCCATAAAACAAGGGTTAATTAAACAAATTGACATATCACATATCAACCCTATGTTCCGACCGACCAATTAAATACCAAATAAGCTTAGGTAGGACACACTAGCGAAGGATTTACTCATCTCTCCCTTCCTAGTTCTATTCCCAGATCTCCGCCAGAGATCATATCCCTAAGCTCTGATACCAACTGTGACGCCCCCAAAATAGGTCTAATACTCAACCCATTCTGAGTCGCCAAATACATGGTACAGAATCCAAATACAATTTTTTTATATCAAACGGTCGTGCACAATACGACCACACAAACTGTGAGCTTTAATACAGATCGTATATAATACGAAATATAAACGATCAAATTCATTCCTCATTAATTACAATCACTATTTTACAAAAATAGAGAGGACTACGATAAGCTCTATTTCGGACCATCACTCCATTCTCCGACTAGTCCCCGCGATATTCTCATTTCCTGAAGAGTATAGGGATTTCGGCACTATAAACACAGGAGAAATTAAAATTTTTCGAAACCCTAAAACAGGATACATGCGAAAACATATTAATTCAGAGGTTTAGATTTATTTACCGATTATCCAAGCTTGAATGGAGACGATGGAAATTCTGGAATAGCTTCGAATCTTCAACGCAATTCAAAGGAACTGCGTCTCTACGGTATCCACACGAACGCCCTGCGAACCGTCACACGATCTGCAGCAAAGAGAACTGTGGTACTAGCTGCCAAGATCTGGATTTTGGAGCTTTTCTCTCTAGTCTCTCTCTAAGAGCGCTAGGGTTTTGGGTTTATAATGAATATCCTAAAAATGGCTGATATATCATATATATAGCAGTTAAAGGAATTATCCAAAACTTAATTCAATTAGAAAAGTAAAATCCAAATTTATATATATTATATTTTAATTAAGTCTTACTTAATTAATATACATATATATAAATTATCCTATTAATTTAAATTCGTAATTTAAATACTATCAATCATATTGACATATTTAAATCCTTACAATTTAATTAATTCCCTTTTAATTACGTTCTAAGTGTGTGATTCTATAGGTTATTATTACGTTGGCAATAATTTTAAAATCATATTATAAAATTATAAACAGTGAGCGGCATCTAGTAATGCATCACTGCTACCCAAATAATAATAAGATCGGTGATTCGATGCAACCTTTTCGTGACCAATGTTTCAATATAATTTAATCCTTTTAACCTTGACATCCTAGATTAAACTCGAGTCATGGAATGTGTCATACTATTTATAATTTAATCTGAGTTTTCTTGATCAATGAGTAGACTATATGAAACAAATCACTATTTGAGCATGACCATATATTTCATAGTTCTACTCAATCAAGAGGCCTATGGATATCACCCCTAATATATAGGAGGGTTAAATTCTATCTAGATCACTCATATTCCTCACACGATTAATGATGTACCCAATAATCACCTTTATTGTCCACCATATTAAAGGTGACCTTTGATGATATCAAAGTACATAAATTTTTGTGTGGTAATATAGTGATTTCAGGTCGGAGGATCATTACATCATTGTCACTATGAGAATTGCTTATGACACTCTATATAATGCTCCATGTAGAATTCTCATGGTGGGTCTGTCCAGTACATTGTTCTCTAACATGTACCTATGCATTGGCTCATATCTCATATATTTATGACCAATGAGATTTGGCCATCAGTCAATCCACATACTAGTCTCAATGTATCATTGTTATCCCATTAACAATGACACTAGACTAGGGACATTTAAGAATAATGATACTAATTGTAATTATATGATCTCATGTTCAAGTCACATACTTGAAGCCATATAATTTGTATCATTATTCTAAGGACTTTTATTATGCTAACATTTATATAACGCAGTAAATAAAATTATAATAAAATAATTCATTTATTCAATCAAATATAATATAAAAAATGTTAAGCAATTACATTAAAAATTGGCCTCTAAGGCATAAACTCTAACAAAGAGAACACTGGAAGAAAAGGGTAGAGCTCAACTAGCCCAGTAAAGAATATTATGACTAAGATAATGAAGAATAAATAATCTTTAGTCTTCAATAAATCAGATAAAATATGATGGACAACCAGTTTTATATCAACAACTGCAGCGAAAATAACAATTCATTAGAAAAGTTAAGTAGAGAGTGATGTCTACTATCTTCTGTGATATAAAAGTCCATCATCAATATTTTATCCCTATAACACCAATCAATAATATTTTCAATCAACGAATTATCCATGCACTACGGGCCAAGGATATTTGTTTATATCACCAGTGGTCATGATCATGTCAAACACCTATCCATCATTGCACTACGGGCCAAAGATATTCATCAATCAACAGCTCATCTTTGTACTACGATCAAAGATATTCATAAATCAACAGCTCATCTTTGCACTACGGGCCAAATATAACTTTCACCACAATATAGGACTGAGGATGATGAAAAATGATATAAAGAACGAATCCAGTGAGATCAAGGACAAATATTAGAGAATTTATCCAGAGTTCAAAATGAAGATCAAAACATGGCATACAATCAAAGATAATTTGGACAGAAAAAAATATAAATTTTTTTCTCGTGAATACTAACTCGTCATGAAAAGATAAAAATTTCATAAAAAGTTTAGACCTATATTTCAGTGAAATGATATTAGATGAAGCGCAAAACTTAAAAAATTTGTAATAATTTCAGAATTATAGAAGCAATACTTACCGTAGTAAGTTTAAATATAGGAATATGAAATGAAATATTATCACTTTCATAATATGAAATATGAAAGAAAATAATATTCTTTATGAATATTGAAAGGAAATAACATCATTTACGAGAAAAATAATATCCTTTACCTTAGTGAAATACTAGATTTGATTAGAATATCGGATATTATGTTGCAAAAAACTTGCACCGTAATCCACACTCAAACTATCCTTACACTCACAAGAAATACGCTTGATATTATAGAGAGAAAATTTTCTGATTCTGATGTGATTTTCATTTCTAAATAAGCACCCTATTATAGAAAAATGCCAGAACACCAATGTTGACTAATTTGCTCCCGGTGGCTTTCTCAGCATACCATACTTGAAAAACAATTAGCCCGCAAAGGAAGAATTCCACCAACCACATGTTATATATATATATATATATATATATATATATATATATATATATATATATATATAATTAAAAAAAATTCCTAATTCCATTTTCTCTCTTCCACCTCATTTTATTTTTATGCCATAAATTTATATATATATATATATATATATAATTAAAAAAAATTCCTAATTTCATTTTATCTCTTCCACCTCATTTTATTTTTATGCCATAAATTTATTATAACAATATTACCACTTAAAATTATAAATTATACTATTATATTATCATATTATACTATTATAATGTAATATTATAATAATATATTTTAATAAATTATTTTATCGGAGAAAATAAAATGTCAACTTTCAACACACGTCTCATTCCAAAATTTCCTTCATTTATATCAAAATTGGACAAATATTTACTTATCATATTTGTCAATAATTTTTATTTTATTCATCAATTAATATTATAGAATCACAATATTAACAACCAGGTCGTTTCTAGGAAAGAGGGGACTGTCCAATAAAAATTTCTTCTCATTGGCGCGCAATTATATAGCCTAACCCCTTTCCTCGACAGAACTTTCTAGACATTGTCAATAATGTTATCTAATAATATCATTTAAATAATATGTGTGACAATTATTAATATAATACTGTAAACTACTATGCAGTGGTTACTGTGACAATTATTGAATCAATAATATAAAATATCAACGTAGCAATTATTAAATCAATAATATAAAATATTGAACAGTAATTACTGTAACAATTATTGAATGAGTGCCTTCTTACGTAAGAACCAATAATTCAAAATACTGTGCAATACCGTGTGCTACTGTGCAACAACGCGTATTACTGTATTTTTATCACCGGGTATTTCAACATTTTAACGGTAACAATTTTACCGTTATTTTTATAAAAAGTTTACTTCTATCGCTTTCTATATCCGACATTCATTCCGTTGTGGGGTCCACCAATGACTACGCCGTCGTACGAATATTCTCTGACAAAAAGGATATTCCTCGACCAAACGAATATTTTCGACACAACGAATATTTTATGACCACTTGCTTACTTTGTAAAATTTTCACATCTCACCCATAACTTACCACATTTATCAAATCAACACCTTACTATTTCAAAATAATATATAGAGAAAATTAAATCTTTATTCATAAAAGTTGGGGTCTTACACAACTAATTAAATCTTGTTATTTCATAATTATCAATAATCAATATAATGATAATTTTAACCTTTTTGGTATAAAGTATTAAGGTCTAAATATAGATTAATACATTGAACTTTAAGTTTATTTCATAATCATCATTAATCAATATAATTAATTTTTTATACTAAAAAGGATAAAATTGTCATTAAATCTACTTTTAAAAAATTAATAATGGTTTTATATGTACCCTTTTTGGTACAAAAAATTAATTGCATAAATATTAATATGAGACTCAATATTACATATAAATATTTTTAGTCACATGTCGCGGTCATGCCATAAATTTTTGACGTAAATTATCAATTAGACGTAATTAAAACAAATTAAAAGTTTAATTTCCTAATTGAACAAATTGAGAAAATAATCCCCAAAGTGAAAAAAAATAAATTTAAAGTTTAATCCGCTAATTGAAAAAATTAAGAAGACAATCATTAAAGTAGAAAAAAATTTAAAAGTTCAGAGTATTAATCCATATTTAGGCCTTTTATAATTAAGTATATCATTTATTATTACGATATCAATAAAGAATCAAACATTACCTAAGTGAGAATCGAACCTAAGACTTGATAGTCATAGTAACTCAGTCTTAACCACTAAGTTAATACTTCATCAACAATTAATAACGATTCTTAGTCACTACATTGTAAACATATCAAATTTTACTTGTCGAATTATCAATTCCCATAAAAATATGTAAAACCTTTAATAGTATGTCTCACCTCCTATTTTCTCTATTTTTTATACTGCTTGTGTACAATTTTTAGTATATAGTTTTTGTCAATACCAGAGCCGGCCTTGGGCCAGGGCTACAGCCCGGGGCCCACAACTGAGGGGGTCCCAAATTTTTTTATAAGCTTGTGTATATATGTGTATAAAAAAAATAAAAAATAAAACAAAAGAAGTTGTCGACTATACTTGTTACTGAAAAAGGGAAGTCAATCAATCTAATCAGTCTTTATATACTCAATCTCAAGAAGAAACGTACTGAGTAAGGAAATCCAATATTAATTATAAAACCTTTGACCCTCTCAGTTCATAACGCAATGTAAGCAAGTTTTTTTTTTGGTGATTCTCCTCTTCTCCAACAGAGTTGAAAAATAAATCATCCACCAGCTAGACCAGTGTCTTTCTTTGAAGGTAATTTTTTTTAAAGATACATATAGAATCTAGATGTATAAATTTTATAAATTGTAATATATATCTTTGTTAACTTTTTCTTATTTATTATTTGATTCAAAAGAAAACTTGGTTGTGATTCTTGTTCTTTATAATTGGAAGTTTCAAGTGGAAGAAAATATGCTCAAAATCCAAGTTTTATTGTTCTTTGTTAATTAGTTTTATTATTTTTTATTGTGTTGTGTTTATTATTGTTTTTTTATTGTGTTTTGTAAATTCTTATAATTTTAATAAAATTAATTAGTTGATAATTTATTTATTTTTTTGTTTAATTTGTATAAAGGGGCACACTTGAGAAAATTTATCCCGAACCTTATAAAATCCAAGACCGGTTCTGGTCAATACCATTAGTTTATACAAATTTGACAGCTCCTGCGAGGCACGAGCTTATTTGAGATAAATAGTTTTAATATTTTATTATGTAAGTTTTTTTAAAATTTTTTTGAAGTTATTATTTTAATAAATAATAATTTTATTTTTTAGCAATTTTTATATGACACATAATAATGTTTACGACTTAAACAATTAATGGCTCTTTTCATGTTGTATTTAAATTAAATTGCAAACTCAAGAATTCAACTCTCCATTAATCTCTTAATTTTAAGATATTTTTTTCTTTTTCTTTAATTTAGTGTCAAATGATTTATACTTATTAATTTGAGAGAAGAATGGTTCATAAGGAAGAGGAAGAGTCATATTAAGATTTTATCGAAAGAAGAACGAATAAGTAATATGTAATTTAGGGATACGTAATAATAATATGTTGATCAAAATATTTGTGTGGTTGAGTAACATGAATGACATAGAAATTGTTCATATAAAAAGATAATTTACAACAGATGGAAATAATAAGTACATATAATTTTACTGACGCGCGTAAGCCATCATTGAAGTTGTTGAAACACACATACTTTACGAACTACAACTATTCCTCTCCATTTTCTTAACTTTTCTTGTCTAAATGATATTCAAAAAATAAGAGTAATTGAAGGATGTGGTGAAGAAGAAAGGAGGGAATAGATAGCTATTTATACAAAGTATAATAGGCTTTTGGTATTGATCAACCTATATTGTGTATATACATTATATTTAAGTGAACAATTAAAGAGTAATTATTAATTTTAAGTGAGTACATGCATGTACCTACAATTCCAAAAAGATTTTGTATGATTGAATATAGAAGGTCTAAAGTCTCAACTCCAAAAAATGAATCTCTGCATTTTTAATGGGTAATACACGAACTTGAACCCATGACATTGGGTCTGGGTTCGAAAAGTGTAAAACATGGCCCCGACGCCATCCCTATTCCCTACCCTCAAGGTTTACGCCTTTACGGTGGATAAACTATCATGTGCACATAATATTTTATATTAATCATGCATATTTGACAATTTCATAATAATTTATTTGTAAGTGTTTTGAAGAAATAATTATCATTATTATGATTGTTGAGTGAAGTTATCAGGTCATTAGCATTTAGCTAACTCTTTCTACTAATGCTTTACTATGGGGTTAAATACACTTTTTCCACTCTACTCGACATCGGTTTACAAATGCATCACTGAAGTGAATGTCTTTACAATCGAGTCATTGGACTACAAATATTTATCAAATCGTTACTGATGTGATAAAAATATGTAACTGCAAGTGCACAGTGTCAATTGAAGAATTGACAAATACAGGTCGAACCCACAGAGACTAGATTAATTTTAATGTATCCTTAATATCTATTTTAGGCGAATTAGAAATAAAAATTGAGAATTGATTAACTAGAATATGAAAACTAATAATGAGGAAACAATATAGGAATCCGAATCCATTAAACAATAAGCATAATAAATAATTCAATATCTTCTATTTTTATAACTTAATTATGATTTTGATCTCCCTACCCTTTAATTTAGTAATTTTACAATTAACGTGAGCAAGCATGGAGTATGAAAATTTAAAAATTAACTATAAAACATCAAAACTTTTTCGAGTAAACATGGATTATGAAAAAATCATATCTTAACAATAATCTATCAAAACCTCTTAATTAATTTAAAATAACATAATAAGAACTATAAATCGAAGGTATTTCAATAAATAAACATGAAGGCGAATCAATACAACATAAAAGTATAAATAATAGAAGAGATGAAAAATATTATCATGAATAATTATTTAATTTCATCTTCATCCTAGATATAAAAAATTAGATAGACATGAAAAATAAAATAACTAAATAAAATAAAGAAGAAGAAGCAGAAGAAGAAGAAGAAGAAGAAGAAGAAGAAGATTAAAAATAAATAAGAAAACTCCCTTGAATTAACGATCATCTAACGAACATACAATGAAGAAGTTATTTAATTTACTCCTACTCCTAACATAAACTAATATAATACCTAATACCCCTTCTCTCTAAAACAAGAGACCTATTTACAGAAAAATAAATTGTGCCCTAATTTAGATATATTGAACTTGGTCTCTTTTGTTCTCTTTTATCCTCTTCTTTCCTTCTTGACTTCGATCTCTATATAGCAATCCTCTAAGAGTCTTTTTCCATCTTTAAAAGTTGGATATAAATCTTTTATTTGCTCCCCAAGAAAAATAAATGTTATTTCCTACAAAACAAAATAAAATGTATTAGTTAAATAAAATAAACATATAAAATAATGAATATGGGAATATTAAAATGTATTAATTATGTGTCTATCAGTTACAAATTCCGTTAAATGAGTTGACTTTTAACAGAAACCTGTGACATTAGATATGACCTACCCCACATCACATGACACAACATTTACTTCACGTGGGTTAGTCCTAGTCATAACCACGACGAAAACTCAGTGGTTAAAACTCATTAGGTCGAGTAAAGGCAACCAAAGACAAAAAGAAAAAGAGCGTGAAAAGAGAATGAGAGAGAGATTGAGGCACGAATTGTCATCTTGTTGAGCAAATCTTGTGCTTTGCGAATCTTGTTCTTGGATACGAATCTGCTAGTGCGAATCTTTTGTGAGGTAAGCTAGATTTCTTTAATTTAGGGTTTGTGGACATGGGTTGGTTCGATTAAATTAGGGGTTTTTAATCTGTTGTAGTCATGTTATTTGTCTTTATGTTTTCTCCATCTTTCTTAACTTTATATATCTGACATGTGGTCCATGGGATTGATTTTTGCCATTGTTGTCTTCTTTGGTCCCCCCAAGTTTTATAAATAATAAATTTTAATTTATTTTTGTATTTTTATTGTTTTCACATAATGAGTGGAATTTTTCAGTTGCATGTTCACTATGGGGGCAAATTTGTTCATCAACCTAAAAATGAGTACAAAGGAGGTAAGATTGAAATTTATCCTCGTGTTGATGTTGATTTCATCTACATGACTGCAATTAAGTCATTTTCTGAAGTTTTAGATTATGATAGCAATGCTAAGGTTTATTTTAAGAATAATGGTCAAACTAGTGAAAATAGTTATAAATCGGTGCATGATGATGCCAGTATTAGAGACATGGTAAAAGTTTGTCTCCCTTTTGGTGTGATTGAATTTTTTTGTTGATTATGTACTTGTGAATGAAGGAGTTGTGAATGAACCACCTGTTGTAAATGAACAAGTTGCAACTACTATTACTGAACCCCCCCAATACAGAAGATAATAACAAGGGGAGTACTAATGCAAATGTTAATTTGCGGAAGTCGAAGAGGACTAAGAAGAGGGCAGGTATGAACAGTAGGAGCAATCAGAAGGAGAGTAAAAATACTAAGAGGAGTAAGAAGAAGTAGACTATGAATAATACGAGGAGGAAGATTAATAGAATTAAAATAAATTAGAAATCAAATAAAAAGAGTGATGATACACCAATTATGATTGGGGACTCTGTTGGTCGATTTCACAATCAATATATGCGTGCAAGTATACACGGTTAACAAGTAATAAAGTGTAAGTAGAGTTGTCGATCCAACGAGGAATTATTTAATAAAAATTACTAAGTACTAACTCTTAACCAAATTAACTTTATTTAAAAAATTGATTTAAGTTGATGAAATATTCAATAAAACTAATACTAAACACCACTAGATTGAAACCAAATAATGAAGACTTAAGATTATAATTTCACTTAATGTTTCACTTAGATCAATACACTTCCTGTTAAGTTACATTACTATTTCGGATTGTTAATCAAGGACACATCAATAACTATGACCATCTCTCAATACATCATAATCAAATCAACTTAAATCCACAAATGATAGAAATAAGATGAACACCATAATTAACTAATCCACTATATCTTTATGTGAATTATAATTAAAAAGGATTTACAAAATAAGTTCTCTATCAGATTACATGCTGTGTATAGGTATATCTCTATCCTAGACATAAATCATGAGTTCTATCGCCATGCAGAAAATACAATCACATGCTATTATGGTCAGATCTAAACATATAATTCATCTCTCGATTTCATATAGATTATCACGATAATTATTGATCATGCAATTAATCAATTAAAACTAACCATAATAGACAATCCCATAATAGGTAACAATAACTAACAAGGAAGCATATCAAAATAAACTACACAATAAGATTCATTATAATCTTAAAATAGAATTTAGTTCATAATTGAAATAAAATCCATAATCCACAATTGATAAAGCATTCAAAATACAAATTAAAAGATAATGAAGTGAATAGAATTTGTTAACGAAATCCTTGAGTCTCTCCTTTAGCTCCTACCTTGGATCCTTCGCGATTTCACAATTGCTTCAATCTCCAAATCAACTTTTCAAACTAGGGTTTTAAGTACTCCAGTTCTCTCTCTAATCCTCGTGATATCTCCTCCTTTTATATCCCTCTTCCTGTGTCTTTTAACCCTCCTTAACGTCCTTGAAACCAATCAGCCAAACCAATACTTCTTGGACTCAACTTCTGAAACTCCTCTCTTTCTTCCCTACGAATCCGCCCCAGCAGATTCATTGCACTTTAAAAGCTAGCCCCGACAGATTCACTATTCCAGAAATTACAAAAATGTCATTAAGCCCCCAATTTCTTGTTTTGACCCTTCGAAGCTGGTTCCTACAACACAAATACCAAAAATAAGTAAAATGATACTAAAAGTACTTTAAGTTAACAAAGAATTAAGCCTAAAAGGTGTCGGACTCATAGGTATAAAAACCACTTATCAAATACCCCCATACTCAAAACTTTGCTTTTCCTCAAGCAAAAACACAAGAAAAATAAAAATACAAACTAACCTAACTACATGAATGCATATGCATGCTCTACCGCCTAATATGTCTATGAACCCGACAATAAATAAGTATAATTTCTAGCAACAGGCCTCAAAGATACCACTGCGATCCTCAAATAGTATATACAATCAAGTCAAAGTCCATATCCTTAACCAGTCAGTTAATCCAAACCTGTTATCATCCATGTTGTGCGTGTGTGCTCGTTAACCATTCTAACCAACCATAGTTCAAGATAATCACATAACAAACTTCTTAGAAGGAAAATTTCAATTCCAATTCAATTACTCTGTAAACATGACAATTTCGATTAAAAATAAGCAATTATAAAGTTTAGGGGTCGCTAGTGAGGCTTGTTCCTACTTTTATCCTATCACGAGTGATTTTTACACTCCATACTGCGTTTACACCTGAATGTGCAATGTATGACTCTCTTAGGCTTTCAGAGATACTCATTTAGCGAAATTTCGACCAACGAATCCCAAACCAGATGATTTTAGGGCGCTGGGTGTAAAGACATCTCCTAGGGCTTACTTGTTAAAGTAACAAAGGCCACAAAACCAAACTAGTCAATGTATTTATTCATATAATTTTTTTTCTGCTCTTTTTTTCACATATATACCCCTTAGATTCCCCCAAACTCAAGTTTTTACCTTATTGTTAACCTTTACTGCCAGTTCACTACTTTCCTTAAATTTTAACCAAGATTTTCCCTTCAGAAAAAAATTATGAAACTCTTGAACCAAGTTGATTAAAACAGTTAAACATTAATTGCTAACCAGTTAACAAAAGTTTCAGACAGGCTCAGATTTTATTCTTGATTAAAATCAGAACTAGCATCAATTATCAACACTATTCAAGTTAACATGCAAAACCAATCTTATCATTGGCCAAGCTAAAACCAATCCATTGCTTAGATTCATGCAATATTCTATATGCAAACACTCAATATAAAATAAAATATTTTGTGATTTTGTAGATTTTTACTTTTTTTTAACTACAATATGCCTACAATATGCACAAATAACTAACCAATGTAATGTATGTGAGCTAAACAATTATGTAATGCAATATGATCCACCCCTAAACTCAAAGTAAACAATGTACTCATTGTTTATAAGATAAAGAAATAAAAACTAAAGACTTTCCTGACTGGTAAAACGTCGCGCTCGACTCTTCATCATCCATATCTGGTGGTGGATAAACTGACAACGGCTGAGGCTCGAGAAACTGAGCTGGAGCGACATTCAAATTCATTCCAATTTGCAGATAACTAATTCAATGACAAATCCTTGCAATTCGTGAAGTTGATAGAGAAATACTTGCCCAATTTACCCAATTTGATGAACCTGTTCAATTACTAGGACAACCATTTCGTGAATGCGAACAATTTGTATGTGATTTCATCCGATAGAAGGATAGGAGTGAGGGCTTGTTGAGATCAGGGTAGTGTTTGTGAATTTGGGTGTACTGAGTTTGACCGAGAAAAGGTGTGTGGGAGGTGTGGATGCATGTGAAACTTCATGAATTTGGTTGAGAGTGATAATTTGCAAGAGAATGGATGAGAGTGGGTTGGAGCCCAAATCCGAATAGAATTCAAACTAACCCCCAAAATTGGAATGTTGAAACCCTTGAATCCATGTGGAAGGTGAGTATTTTCTTGAATCAATTCGTTTGCGATGAGTGAAATTGGTGGTTTAAGGCTTAAGTTAGAAATTGGAATGGAGAGGAGTGATGTTCAGTCGACTAGAAAAAGGATTTTTAAAAAGAGATTTTCAACGAATCCGCTGGGGCAGATTGAGTGTGCCTTGGAATCCGCTGGGGCGCACTTGGGCAGAGAGTTAGGCGCCGGGGCGTTGACTATATTCACTGGGGGCGAACTGGGACAGAGCCGTATCCGTTAGGACAGCTTCCCCAGGCTATTTTAATCCACAGGGGCAGATTCAGGCTTTTTTAAAAAAATATGACACTTGTTCCGCAATCTCAATGTGGACGATGGCTTCCCAAGCTTCCAACCTCTCACTTAATGATCTTTCTCATGTGTCCAACCTTGAATTTACAACCCGAATAATTATAATGATGAAAGATAACAAAGATTAGAGCGATCACTTCAGAACATAAAAACTTTTATTAATTAAATAAAAATCCTAAGAATTAATAACTAACTACACTAATTAATTGAAAATTTGAACTATAGCAAATGGAAACTAGAACGATGATTAGGTTGCCTTCCATAAAGCGCTTGATTTAAATTCTTTCAACCAAACTTCTTCAACTCTCTATCTAATTCCCCTTCAAAAATTGAGGAACCCTCCATCCAGCAATAGCAATGTATCTTTTGAGAGATTTCTAACTGAAAGGACCATGTATTCAAAGTCACCTAGCATGCTCTTTTTAGATATAATCCCCCTTAAGGACTTCAAGTAACTAGGTTCTTGCCCAATTGTGTCTGTGAATGAATTGTGGCATTGAAGCTTTTCAAACACAACGGGCTTTACTTCTATCTTTCCTTTCTCATCCCACCATGGCTCCAAAGTTTTGCTAGCTCTCATATCACATAGAACTTTGCCGACAACATGACTACCGATTGGGCACGAGGTTGCAAAACTGCCCGGATCCTTGAACTTTGGTGGAGAAGGCACATGGGGCACTATCACAATCGACTCTTCTTCGTTGGAACTCAAAGCTAGATCTTTTTCGACCTTCTACTCCTATTCCCCACTTGTCTCCTCTATTTCAACATCTACATCTTTTGGCACCTCCGGTTGCTGATTTGGCTCGGGCACTCCATCAGTCTCGGGAACCATATCACAGGGCCAAGTGTCTTGAGGACAATTGTGTGAGGCATTGATGATCTTTTCCATCTGGTTCGCAAAATTTTGACTTGAACTCTCCTAACTAATCCTTATCTCCTCACTCGAAGTTATGAACTTGGACAGAAGTTCCTCCAAATTAGAATTTTGTTCCTATTGTAGTGGAGGTGGACACAAGAATTTTCAGTGGGTATGTTGGACTTGGAGTGTAAAATTGATCTTGATGATTATGGCTCCATGAAAAATCCGAGTGATACACCCAATCCTGATGATAGTTGTTGGGATAGGCATAATTGTTGAGGTTGTCACCGCCATACTGTACCGGCTCGAAACTGATGGCGCATTGATGACTTGGATGGTTTCCAGCACAATAATCACAAATAACCACCACACTTTGAATATGTTGTGTTTTTAAAGCGTTAAACTTCCTCAAAAGTGTCTCTAACTGTGCTGACAATGCAGAAAATGCATCGAGTTCATCAAGCTCCGCTTCCCTTGGCTGAGTCATTCTCGTATAAGGCTATTGATAATTAAATTCAGCCATGGTATCTGAAAAGAAAGTAAAATAGAAAAATAAATATATAATAAAAAAACGTTTAAATTAAAACTAATTTGGTTGAAATTAATATTGTCAAAAATTATTAAACTAATTCTCCGGTGACGGCGCCAAAAACTTATTGATCGATTTCACAATCAATAAATGCGTGCAAGTATACACTGGTTAACAAGTAATAAAGTGTAAGTAGAGTTGTCGATCACACGAGAAATTATTTAATAAAAATTACCAAGTACTAACTCTTAACCAAATTAACTTTATTTAAACAATTGATTAAAGTTGATGAAATTATCAATAAAACTAATATTAAACACCACTAGATTGAAACTAGATAATGAAGACTTACGATTACAAATTAACTTAATGTTTCACTTAGATCAATACACTTCTTGCTAAGTTACGCTAACTATTTCAGATTGTTAATCAAGGACACATCAATAACTTTGACCATCTCTCAATGCATCATAATCAAATCAACTTGAATCCACAGATGATAGAAATAAGATGAGAAATTTTTTGTTCTTCTTATTAAAACGAGATGTGAGTAAAACTCAAATTGGAGAAGAATATGGTCCTTGGGTTCCTTTTATTGGAACTATGTTCTATTTTGGTAGTTCGACTTTCGAATTCTTATTGCGAAGTCGATAAATTATACGTCCTCTGGTTGAATCATAACGACTTACTTCAATTTTGACTCTATCGCCTGGTAGTATACAAAAAATTCTACCCATAACATATATGTCAGCTTTTTGTATGAATACATTCAAAACGACTCGCTTTTTAGAACCCTGATTAACTAATCCACTATATCTCTATGTGAATTACAATTAAAAAGGATTTACAATACAAGTTCTCTATTAGATTACATGCAGGTGTGTGTTAGGTTTGTAATATCAAAATAGCATGCAACAATTACATACGTAGCAGCAGAAGTATAAAAATAGAGTTTTAGAATTTACAAACCATATACCCGGATAATCCTTTATACGCAATTATTAATTTAAACGAAAGAGATGAAGAACGAATCATACCCTTGAAGATTCGAGCTTCCTCAAGTACGAGTTCAACTCCAATCCTTTCCTTGTTCGAATTTAATCTACCGGGTGTGATTCCTTCATTTGATCTACGTCAGCCACCCCTAAATGTTTGGCATCTAAAGGTGATCTACCAAGGTTGAAGAAGTATTAAGAAGGTGAATTATTAGCAAAACCCTAGTTTTTTCTCTCTCTAGAAAAGTGTGCTCTCCTAACAACTTGAAAAAGCATTAGTCCTTAATCAAAATAAGACTCCTCTTATTTATAGATGTAGGTAACCCTCCTAACCATTTTAGGATCACTACAAGAAAAACTCATAAGTTACGACGAAATTAGTCTCGACGGATTTAAATCAGTCGAAATAAGTTTAGTTACGACGGAATAATTCGTCGATTATAATTCCTTCGAAATTACTTTAAGTTTGACGGAAGTCCTGTCGGAAGTAGAACACCCTCATTGGCGCCAATTTTTCGCGAGCGCGAAGCATAAATTCGACGGAACTGTAGTTATTTTTGAGGGAAATTTCATCGATAGTAATATAATTTCGAGGGACTTATGTCCGACGGAAATTCTGTCGGAATTAACTTATAAAACCTAATCAGACTTCGTCTTCTCCTCAGCCGCCTCATTTCTCATTTCTCTTTCTCTCTCCTCACTCGTACTATCTCTTAGTACTCTCTCACTCTCTAATCTCTCTCATCTCTCATCTCGCCCCCCAGTCCACCATCGGACGTTGCCACCCATCTCCCCCCAGTCCCCCAGTCTGACAGCCCCCCGGCCACTGCCACTGTTACCGGTCAACGAGGAACGGCGACGCGACGGTAGCTCCTCCTCGTTTCTCTTCCTTGTTTCTCCTCCTTTAATTCAAGGTAAGCAATCCTAAATTTTGTATATATGGTACTGAAATTTGAGGGTTTGTAATTTTTATTGTTAATATATATGGTTTTTAACATGAGAATATAAACTGAAATTTGGATATTTTGTTGTTGATGAAATTATGATGATTTGGATTCTTTGAGATTACTGAATATATTTTAATGATTTGAGTTTTTGATTTTGCTAAAATTGGGAGTCCATATTTCGGTAGGTTCAGTTACTGAAATTGAGAATAATTTTGGAGTTGTTGTTGTTGTTGTTATTGTTGCTGCTGAAATTGGGTTTATTTCTGTTATGCAAATTGGGATTATTTGACTTTAATTATGCAAATTGTTGCATATTTGTTGCTGAAATTGTGATTTATTTTGTGCAATTAAAATTTCTGTTAGTGTATACAGTGTATTTGTTCATAATGTGATATATTGAGGGTTATATATATGTCAGTGTATCTTCAAGTACTGTTGTTGATGAATGTTATATTTGATATTTTCGACAGAATTCCCGACGGAATATCTGTCAGAGATCTTCAATTGCAAAATTTGTGAGCCCTACAAATATATTTATGTATTATTTTATTAATTTCCCAATATTAAAATAAACTAAGTAACATTTACTTACTTTCTTACTACTAAAATAAAATAAAATAAATTTAATTTAATTTAGTTTATTAAACAAAATAAATTTAAAAAATTATATAATATAATATAATATAATACAAAATATAATAAAATATAATAAATTAAATAATAATAAATTAAATTAAATAAATAAATCAAATTTAATTTAATAAATTAAATTAAATTTAATAAAAATATTTAAAAATATAATATAATATTATACAAAATAAAATAAATTATAATAAAACATAATAATAAATAAAATAAATTTAATTAAATAAAATAACATAAAAAAATAAATTAAAATAAAATAAAATTTTAAAAATATAATAAATTTATTTAAAAAATTAAAAAATTTATATAATATAATATAAAAATAAAATAAAATACAACAAAATATAATAGTAAAATAAAATTAAATAACATAAATTTAAATTAAATAGAATAAATTTAAGTTAATTTAATTTCATAAAAAAACTTAAAAAATTTGATAATATAATACAAAATTAAATTAAATAAAACATAATAATAAATTTAATTTAATAAAATAAAATAAAATGAATTTTATTTTATTTAATAAAATAAGTAAAAGATTATATAATATAATATAGTGCAAAATAAAATAAATAAATAAAATAAAATATAACATAATAATAAATAAAATGAATTTTAATAAAATAAAATAGGTAAATTTAATTTAATAACTTAGTAACTTAAATTTAATTTAATAAAAAACATTAAACAAATAAAAGAAATTATAATAATAAACTAAGTAGGATTTGCTTATTTGGGATGCAATTAAAATAAACTGAATAAGTGTCTAAATTAAATAATATACTTTGGAACTTAATTAGAAACCCGTTTGACAAGTAAGAGTGAATGTCGAACAGTAGTCTCCATATATATTCCAAATAACAGTTCTCATAAACTAAGTAGCACTTACTTAGTTTTTCATTGGCAAAAAAAACTCAGTAGCATTTGCTTAGTTTGCCGCAATATTCAATAAACTCAATAAGTACTATATGTATATATATATATATATATATACATATATGTACTATACTTTGAAACTTAGAAACTCGTTTGACGCATAGGAGTGAATGTCGAATAGTAGTACTCCCCATATATATATATATTCCAAACAACAGTTCTCATAAACTAAGTAGCATTTACTTAGTTTTGCATTGGTAAAATAAACTAAGTAGCATTTGCTTAGTTTGCCGCAATATTCAATAAACTCAATAATACTCTCTCTTCTATCTTCAATACACTCAATTACAACTATACATTTTATAGTACATATATCATTCCATTAAACTGCAAATATATAGACCACCTTAATTGAGTTGGATAGGGGTATGCTGATGAAAATAGTTGCAAGGTGTAGGAACAACTTAGGTTGGCATCAACATGGTATCATGCAAGTTATCACCCACGTCAATATGAAGAAAGCATTAATTGCGTTGTCTTTCGTCATAATCTGTCACCGCAACCTGCATTTTGGGACATTTATAAGTTTTTCTTCCCCTACTTATGTTTCCTACTTAATAGTATTACATCTTTTTTTCTTTTAAAACAGAAAATGCATAAATTGTAATGAACTATATAGGAATAAGAAAAGAAGAGCAACTAATTAACCGGACAGTTGTAGAATTTACGATTAGAATTATTGGAACTTCTATTGGTCTTGAGTGGACAACGAATACCGCAACGAGTGCAGCGAAAGTAAGGTGAAAAATAATCTAACCCGTCGCCAAATTTTATGGGTACAAGGCAACTCTTTATGTGACGCGACAGCTTAGAGTATTCTCCACCTTCCATTTTTTGCCCCGTTGCGGTATTAGTTGTCCCCTCAAGACCTTTGGAACTTCTAAAAATCCTAATCTCATGTTCTAGAATTGACCGTTTAGTTAGTTGCTCAACTTTTCTCATTCGTATATAGTTCATTGCATTTTATGCATTTTCTGTTTGAAAAGGATAACAATTGTAATACGTTTAAGTCGGAAGATTAAGTGGATAATGAGAAGTTATAAATGTCCCAACAAGCGGTTGCGGGGACGGATTGTGAAGAAAGCCAACACAACTAATGCTTTCTTCACATTGACTTGGGTGATAAGTTCTATAATACCATGCAGATGCCAACTTAAGTTGTTCTGCACTTTACAACTATTTGTCTAACTTAACTCTTTTCCAGCTCAAATAAGGCGGTTAACATGTTTGCAGGTTAATGGAAGGATTATTTATGAACTATACTTTAGAACTTAGAAAACCGTTTGACATTTCATTCATTAGGAATGAATGTCGAATAGTCCTCAGCTTGGGACTGTTACTTGTTGTTATGTCTCTCACTTAGGCCGGTGCCAATACGAAACGGTTTGTTTGTGTTATTTTGAGGATTTTTCTGCTGTTATCTCTACATGTTCTTCGAGTGCATACTTAGATTAAGTTATCTTAGTCTATTTCGTGTACTTGGAGACTCTAGGGAGGTGCTGTCGAAATTTTCTTGAAACATATGAAACGTGCTCAACGTGTTGATACTAGTGAGGAGACGCATCTAGGAACGGGATAGAAGCCTAAATTACCCCTGTTCTGTAGAGTAGCAATTACTAGGAAAATATAATTCATTCATAGACCACATACATGAACAACCCTGTACTGAATACATCTTCTGTGCAGTTAAAGATGTCAGCCGACCGGAGTTGAATGTACCGTAGGATACCCAGGGATTGGAGAGGATTAGTCTCAGCTTATCGTGATGGGGTGTCTAATTTCTTGAACAAAGCAATAGAACATGTTGATGATCCGAACGGGAAGATGCGATACCCGTGTGTCAAGTGTAAAAACCTGATCTGGAAGAAAGCCGAAAAGATTAAATTTGACTTATTTTTCCGTAGCTTTGTGTATGGGTACTTCGTATGGACTCATCACGGGGAATCAGCTGAGATTAGAGAAGTGATCGACAGTACTATGGAACAACCAATTTAATGGGATTCATACGCCGAAAACTATGATCATGTGGAGATGTTGGTAGATGCTTATGGACCTACTAATATTGACTGGGCTGAAAATGAGCATTCATCAAGCAGTGCTAAGCAAGTGCCAAATGATACAGCTGCTGCCTTTTATAAGTTTCTATATGAATCTGGGGTCTCGTTGTATCCGAAAAATGTTAAGCACACCAAGCTTTCTGTAGTGACTCAGCTCTTACACTTCAAGAATGAGCACGACTGTAGTAAGAGAGGTTTCAAAGATTTGCTTGCTCTATTTGGACAGTTCTTACCCAAGGGTCATACTCTTCCTGCGAATTATTATGAAGTTAAGAAGATGGTCAATGGGTTAAATATGGGGTATTAAAAAATCGATGGTTGTGAGCAGGATTTATGTTATACTATGGGGCGGACATAGATAAGGGACAGTGTGATATATGCATCTTGCCTCGCTACAAGGTGACAAAACGTGGGGGGAGAAGGAGAAACATGTACCCATGAAGATCTTACGGTACTTTCCACTTGCGTCTAGGCTTCAACGGCTATTCATGTCGTCTCATACGGCTCAACATATGAGTTGGCATAGAACAAGGGATGTCGTGCCTGGTCAGCTGACTCACCCAGCGGATGGAGATGAATAGAAGAGATTTGATGAAAAGTATCCACAATTTGCGGAGGATGTCAGGAATGTTAGGCTCGACATGGCTATAGATGGATTTTTCCTTTTTAATAATTTTAGCCAGTCGTACTCAGTTTGGCCAGTCATTATGGTCGCTTATAATCTTCCACCGTCAATGTGCATGAGGGATCCGTATTTGTTCTTGACTTTACTCATACTGGGGGATAAAAGTCCTACAAAAGACATTAACGTGTACCTTCGACCATTAGTAGATGAACTAAAGATGTTGTGGGAGACAGGAGTCCAGACGTACGATAAATCGATCTACGAGAATTTTGTGATAAAGGCAGCCTTGTTATGGACTATCACTGACTTTTCGGCTCTTGGGATGGTTAGTGGTTGGTCAACTCAGGGGAAGCTGTCATGTCTAGTGTGTATGGGGGATGTGCAAGGCAATCAGTTGCAGCATGGGCAGAAATGTAGTTTCTTTGGAACAACTTGTAGATTCTTGCCTCTTGATCACAATTATAGAAAGATGTCTGCCCAGTTCAACAGAAAGACAGAGAAGAAGGGGGCTGTTGGTTGAATGATCTTCATTTTCCTTTGTTGGGGAAGGAGAAAAGTAAATTGAGAGCAGCCGGGTACGGGAAGACTCATAATTGGACACACTCGCCTATATGGTTTGAGTTGTCGTATTGGGTCACACTTTTAATTCGTCATTGTATAGATGTCATGCATACAGAAAAGAATGTTTTCGAGAACTTGTTTTACACCGTGTTAGATGTGAGTGGTAAAACCAAAGACAATGACAATGCACGAAAAGATTTGGAGGCATTGAACATCAGGCCAAAATTATGGCTTAGACCTAACAATACGAAACCTTAAAGCTCCATTTTGTCTTACTAAGCAACAAGTTGAAGACATGTGTAAGTGGGTTAGTGGGTGAAGCTCCCAGATGGATATGCGTCTAACATATCGCAATGTTGTAAGGTCGAGCAATTAAAAATTACTGGATTCAAGAGTCACGATTGTCATGTATTCATGCAGAAGTTGATCCTAATTGAATTTCGTGAGATGTTACCCATAAAAGTTATGGATGCATTGACCGAACTTTCAAATTTCTTTCGGGATCTTTGCTAAACTATAATTAAGTACAGTGATGTGGAGCAGATGGAGAACAATATTGTTCTTACCATTTGCAAGCTCGAAATGATCTTCCCTCCAGGATTCTTTGACTCGATGGAACATCTGCCTATTCATCTACCGTATGAACTCAAACTTGGAGGACCAGTGCAATATCGGTGGATGTATCCTTTTGAGATGTAATAAAAAATATAAATTGCATTATGTTGCTCATATTAATAATACTCATATAAATCGTATAATACTTATTTTAGGTATATGCGTCAATTTAAACAAAAGGTCAAGAACAAAGTTCATGTAGAGGGTTCTATTGCTGAACGCTATACAGAGGAAGAGCTTGTCAACTTCTGCTCATTGTATTTTGACGATGTTTTCTCAACGAAGCACAATCGTTTAAGTAGAAATGAGGTCGTTGGTCCATCGTCTCATGCTGATGATGAGTTAGTTGTATTCACATATTCGGCTAAGCCATTTGGCCATGAGACGATGACTTAAGAGAAAAAGATTTGAAGATTGTATCTATGTACGTGCTTCCAAATATGCCCAAAGTATCATCATATATCAGGTATGAATAATTATTTGTTGCATTTAGTGCAATTTATAAGTGTAGTCATCTATATGTTAAAGTAATTTAACTATTTTGGCAGTGCATTCGAAGAGGAAGCGTATGTTTCTAACCCAGCTTTTACTGCAGCAGAGTTGGAAGCATTCACTAATGCTAATTTCCAACAGTGGTTTAAGAAAAGGGTTGAAGAAGAGAATATTTCTGAGCATTTTATAGATGTCATCCGAGGACCTTACAATGTTGTTAGTTCTTTTCCCGGTTGCATCGTGAATGGGTACAGATTTAGGGTCGATTACTTGAATGAACTCAAATCAGTCAATTCTGGGGTTGTGGTGTTGGGAAGCTGCTACCAAGATTCTGACTCCAATTATTATGGCCGTTTACAGGGTGTGGTAGTGCTCAATTATCACGGGGGTAAAAAGGTAGTTACATTTAAGTGTAGCTTGTTTGATATTGAAAAGGGTGTTAAAGTTGATCGTAATAGAATCACAACCGTAGATATCAAGTCGGTATTAAAATCTGATGACTGTGTTCGTGTTAGCCAGTTAAGCGACTCAAGTGTATTACGCTCCTAATATCATAAATACTCGAAGCCCCTAGTACACAGTAGTGAAAACTAAGACACGTGCATTTGATGCTGAGAACATATTTGGGATGGATGAGGACACTGCAAGAAGATGTTAGCAACCCCAGGCAAGTAGTGTTAAATGCTAAAGATGTGATGACAACTGATGTCAATGACATACGTGACCATAAGGATGTCAAGGAAAACGACGTCGTGAATGATTATGTAGTCGTTGAGTATGATAACGATGACGAAACTGATCTCGAAACTGAGGATAATGAAGATACCGAATCCGAGAATGATATACACGTTAAATCTGACGGGTTTGATAACGTACGTAATCTAAAATGATTTCATATTAGTAAATACACAATGTTAATATATATATATATATATATATATATATATATTCATAATCTACCAAATTTGGTTATTGCAGTAGCATATTCATGGCTAGATATAGCGGTGGCGGTCGCCGCGGTGGTGGGCGCGGTGGATCGGGAGATGGTAGCCATGATGGAGGCTCGTCTTCAGGATCTAGTAAGTTGTCTGAACTAGGATTTAAATATATCTCAAGCTGTATTAGTTTATGTTTATTGACTCAGTTTTTTTAAATATTACAAATGCATGTCGTCGACGACATCGAGGGACGAACCTCGGTATCTTTGGTCGTCCGCCGGCAGCTCCACTTACAGTACCGGTGGATGTCGATTTTGGACATTAAGTGTTAATCTATTGTTGCAATAATAATTTAATATTTTTGTCAGTTATTGCAAAACACAATTCACGTAACACATATTGTTCTATTTTTACTTTAGTATACTAGATCCGATAGCTAAGCACACCCTACATGCTATCTGTTTAACGCACCTCCTGACCGGGTGCATGCGCTACAGCCAGTATGCGCGGTACGATGCCACCTTATACAGACTGTCTTACTGGATTTTTTACGTAAATTAATCATATTATATTAATTAGTGCATAGATGTTAAGTGCGACGAAATAGAATGTTCCTAATTTTTAAAAGTTTATTATAGATTTATTATAGATATGACTCGAGTATCTCTCAGACAGCTGGCGATAATGTGATTATTTCACATGTCGCTAAGAATTACTCCAGCTGGCTATATGAGATGAGACAGAGGGCTAGCCCGGGCAGTTGAGGACCAGCCCGGGACCACCATCAGAGATCACCAACCCCACATAGTCTCCGATTTAGCCTGGCAGGCTATGTGTGCACACTAGGATGCTGATGACTTCAAGAAGAAGTCTGAGCGGGCGAAGAAGAACAGTGGCCAGCTTCGCATAGAACACACCACTAGTTCTCAGTCGTTCGAGGAGGCGAAGACGGTAAGTGCACTGTATTTAGTTATTTAGTTATCAAGTTCTCAGCACAAATACTTAATACCTATTTTATGAATGTTTTTATTAGGCCTTGAGGAGGACCTTGGGCCGAGATCCAACCATGTTAGAGTTTTGGGGTAGAGCCCACATGCTTAAGGACGAATGTGATTTGTCTTAGGCAGCATTAGCTATACGGGTAAAACTCATCTTAATATTTAGCTTTTATTAATATTCAATCATTAATAAAATGATATAATTAACTCACGTATAGAAAATAAATTATATGACCGATTTCAGAAGCTTCGGGACCAGCGTATAGTTGAGTTTGAGGCTATTAGGAGGGGTTCTGAGCCGTTAGATTCCACCACCCCCTTCCCGATATTGTATTAGATCGCGATGAGGAGCTGAGACTATGGGTCGCGTCTCAGGATCCCTTACTAGCAGTACCGACAGGTATCGAGTGTTGGGTCTGCAGAGGATACCCGCATATACACTACCTGGAGGTAATAATATTTTATGTTTCACGAAATTATTATAATTTATCACATTATATAAATTATTATTAGTAATGGAACAATATATTTTTGTAGGCTCTAGCCAGTGCCAGCGATCGAGAGCACATGTCGGACCATCTCATACGGGCGCTGGCTTGGATGACGAGTTATTCCAGAGGCTAATAGCGGCCGTGTCGGATAGGTTCCATACCGATCCGGTCTTTCGCTGTCAGTAGTTGCCTAGCAGTTCTCGTCTTCACTAGCTTGCTCAGGATATTATAGCAGGGGCCTCCGCAGAGAGTACGAGATTATCGCAGAAGCAGTTTGACGCTTTCAATGGCGAGATGCCCCGGATGGTGATTACCCTCATGGAAGAGGCTTTTTGTCAGTCCCCGCCTACTCAGGTATTCTGCATGTTTATGTTATTTTCAATTAAGGCTATATTTTTAATTCTCACATATATACGGACTAATGATTTTTATTTATAATTCTTTCAATAGTGTGGCGATGACGAGCAGACTGACGATAACGACCAGGAGGACGACCAAGATTTTCATACACCAGAGCAGCGTCGTCCACCTCCGCCCGATGATGATATTTTTACTAGTTTATAGTTCATTAGTATTCATGTTATTCATTTGTAGAACATTTGTACATATTGTAGTCTAGTTGCGTCTGTATAAGTAGATTACGTTGTATTCATGTTATTCATTAAATTGTAGAATATTTGTACATATTGTTGTTGATGTGATGATAGAACATTAGCTTATATTTGTAATTGTTGGCTTGTGTTGTTGATGATGATCAGTTAGTAGATTACGTTGTTGTTGCAAAGTGGTACATGTTTTTAGCGCTACGTTGAATATTTGAATGTGAAATATATTATTGTCTATCTGTATTGGGATAAAATAGGTTACAGGTACATAAATGAGTTTAAATACCTGGAAATTGCAATTTTAAAATATTTATTAAAAAAATTGTTAATTTCGATGGAATAAGCTATTTTCGATGGATATTCCGTCGGATTTAATTCTCAGAAAAACTCAAAAAATAATTTAGTAAATTTAGTTTTCCGTCGGAACTACCTTATTTTCGATGGAATATTCCATCGATCTTGGATTTTAATATTATTTTAGGCAATTTAATTTTCCATCGAAGATAAGTTATTTTCGAGAGAAAAATTAGTCGGACATTGGTGGCTCTTAAACTCGACGGAATTATTCCCTCGTATTTAGTCAGTCGAAGTTACCTTTAACTCGACGGAATTGTTCCCTCGTATTTAGTTCGTCGAAGTCACCTTAGATCCGACGAAAATCCATATGAAATAATTCAGTCGGAAATAATAAAAGATCGACGAAATTTGCGACGAAACTTATCTCTGACGCGTGTAAATACTACCGAATTTCCGATGGACAATTTCGTCGAAAATAGAGTATGTTCGACGGAATAGTCTTATTTTTGAGAGAATATTTCGTTATAATTAAGGCTTTTTTGTAGTGGATTAGGGTTTCATATTATTTAATTAAACTCTTTTAATTAATTTACCTCCTAATCTTATTAGGAATATGAGAGAGTACTTTTATTAATTAATTCTTAAACTCCTTTCGGAATTAAACTAATAATAATAGTAATAATTATAATAAGACTTCTCTTATTAATTTATATTTAATATTTCTAAAATATTAAATAATAAATATTAAGTTATATATTTTATTCTATCATCATAGAATAAATTAAATACACTTAACTTATTATTACGATTATGACATTTTCTTCTTAAATAAATATTCATTCTTTTATGGTGTGACCCTTTAGGTTCTCCATATTAAACCGGTTGTGAATAAATTAATTAGAATAATTCTAATTTTATTTAAATAAATAAATTAACTATTAATTCATTTAAATAAATATTTATTCTACAACAAGGGTAAGCCCCCTTAGCGCTCAACGACTTTTCAGATAATATAGATTTCAACATTAATCATAAAAGAACCTTTGATTAAATAGTTACCGTACAATTCATTCCTTCTACTATACAATGTCCCAATTAAATATAAGACATGGATTTACTATCAAGTTTTATTTTATTTAATTATATGTATTTTGATCCTAAATGCACAAACTCCGATAATGCAAATTAAAAACTACTTTCTAATTTTATTCTGCCTTGGCCAAGGACTACTAAGTTGTCATTTATCGAATCACATAGGACATTCACTTCTTTTACTATAAGTGGTAGATCTTTTATTGATCATTCATTATCTTCATGTATAATTAATATACCCAAGAATACCCTTTGATATACCATCAGGGTCTTAAGAGTAATGTCAAAGTATAACTCATCATACATAAGATATTATGATGATCTCAAGTTTAAGGATTACTAGTACTACTATCACCAAAAACTTTCTATTGATAGGCAAGTAAAACTCCATTAGATATTCCTTAGAGAGCCACGTTCAGTGTACTTGTGACACCCCAAAATCCGGTATCTTAATTTCTACAGGATTTGGTGTTCACTGTTCCAATATCATACAACTATCTACCCATAATTAATGAAATTCATTTATTAGATAAATAAATCATCATCTTACATCATCTGAAATAAAAATACATCATAAATCCCAGGTTATACTTAACCTTAAATCTCTTTTGCGGAAACGTAAATAAATAAGTCTTAAATCATCACACATAAATATTAAACTTTAACATTATTCATGACAACACAAATCTTCATCACTTGTTAGCTTTTCCTTTGCCCTTGCTACTAGAAGGTACATCACTTCGTTCATTATTAGCTGCAATGTTATTGTGCAAGAGTGAGCACGGATGCCCGCAAGTATAAAAATATGACAGAATAATAACATGCGAGTGAAAGAATTCTGAATAACAGAAAGCTCGACATTTGAATCAAGAATATTAATCAAGAGTCAAATTATTTCTCAACTTTTGAATCAAGAATATTAGTCAAGAGTCAAATTACTTCTGAGGGTCATTAAGACCTTGAACCGAGTCTTAGGTTGTCAAGTATATTAACCTTTCCAACCTTTAACAGTCATAAGACTATAGACTTTACTTCTCGTACTTAGGGAGATCAGCCCTTCGTACTGATACTGTGCACATTATCTTAACGCTTAAAGCATCTTCATTAATCCCCTACATTAGGGTTGTTCATCTCAATTTGACATCAGAATCCGTACCAAATAAAGTTGGTTTGGATAATTCAATAAATGATATTCATATTGAATATTAACTTCTCAAGGTATACAATCGAATAAGTATTGTACACTTAAATGATACTTTTAAAAGAATCATGGCATCTCATGTGAAATTTTAAACTTGGATATTCAAGAGTAAGAATTTTCTCATCAATAGTAATTAAGCATAGCAATTGCTTAATTAAAAGAGTTTAGTTTAGGAAACTTGCCAAACAATAATAATAAGTTAGGGATAGAAAACTTGCTCAAATATAAAGATTTGAGTTTAGGAAACTTACCTCGTGCGCAAGCTACAATTATTACTCACTTCTTTAATTACTCTTACCTATCAATACATTCACAATATCAATTAATCACAAGTTCGATATGATTATTGATTTACAATAGTATTCTTCAAACTCATTATTAGGTTTTCAAATAATGGTTTACGTTGATTAATTAACTTGTTAATTAATCACGTAACTTAAGTTATTAACTTGTATTAATAACTCATTACATACATAACATGTCATCATGTTAATTAGATTTAAAATAATGTCTTAATGTTTATAACACATTATTTAACCTTTACAAATGATAATTTAAATCACGTAATTAATTTATTAATTAATCACATAACATAAATTATTAAACTCATATCAATATTTTATTATATTTATATAACATGTGTTCATGTTCATTAGACTCAAACACATTTCACAATTTTCCAACACTTAGCAATTTTTTTCAAAATTTTCGGACAGGCGCGGCCGCGCGCCATTTTGTCTTGCAGCCGGCGCGGCCGCGCGGCTGCGAAATTTCAGAATCTGAAGTTCGCGAACGAACACAGATTTTCTCCCATTTTCTCCCAATTCACATTATTACACTGATGTATAATGTTACCCATGAAGTATAAACTTCACAGGAACATTATATATCACTTATAACATGTTCTTAACATTCCAAGTTATGTAATTATACAAATCAAAATATTAATTTTCACTGTTCTTCAAAACTTTCAAGAGTTTAATGAAAAACATAAAAATCTCCTTACGGATTCGTTACTACACCGAATCCATTCATTTCAATTCCATTTTCTTTGTTTTAACATATACAATCATATTCATGTATCAATTTAAATATAAACATATGATTCAATCATTAATTTAACCCATATGGGTTATTCACCCATATTCAATACTCTGTAATTTCATCAAACCCATTTATTAACAAAGTTATTTGGTGTGATCAGTGTAAATCATGGATACATGATCTAACACATAATACCAACATATATGATTACATATATAAACATATCTTGGTTTAATTTTTCAAAATAATTCTTAACAGAGAAAATTTGAACATATATTTAAATAAACTCTGTGATTTCCAAAAACCCAATTAAGGCCATCTTAAATAAAATTGATCCTTTTAAATCATGATTATATATTATAAAACACGTTATCATCACATACCCATATAGATAAAATTATATCGTAACCCAATTGGGAAACCCAATTTCACAGAAAACTTAAAAGTACGTATTTAAGAAATCTTAATTTTGAAAACTTAAAAGAAGAATTACCCTTTAGTAGTGAAGATAAATCAAAGTTAATAACACAATGATCTCTCAATTCTTCCTTTTTCAATTTCTCCCAATCTCTTCCTCTTTTTCTCTCTGAATTTTTTCTGATATTTCTAAGTGTTTCTCTGATAATGGATTAGAAAAACAACGTATACGTATTATAAATATTACCGTTGTAGACTAACTCCTCCTAAGGCCTTGTTTGGCTTGTTCCCTTATTCTTTTTCCATTTATTTTAATTAACTAGTTTACTATATAGTTAATTGTCACCTTACTTATTGATTAATTAATTTTATTTAAATCAATTAAATAAAATAAGATAATTCACATTAAATCACATTGTCACATAATTAATATTTTTATTTATTAATTATGTCAATTCATTAATTCATTAATTAATTATTAAATTAACTAAAGTAACATATGCTTATTTAATTAATTCAATTAATCAAATAAACTCAATTAAATATATTCTTTGAACAATTAAATTACTCCATGTTAATTTAATTAATGTCACACATATAATTAAATTAATCTACCACAAATTCATGAATTAATTATTTAACTCAATAATTAAATCATTAAAAATATTTATTTATTTTAATAAATATTCAAATATCTTTACAAAATTCTCGTTCGTCACAGTACTTATTCTCCAATAAGCACCTACATACTTGCTTTAGTGTCTCCACACAAATGATCATGAGATCGATCATCCTTTTCCAAAGAGCAAGCAACGTATGTACCAATCTATCCGAATTCTCTAATCACCTATTTAGTAATTCATCGATTGAGAAATATTTTAGTTTTAAGCTATCTAAGATTTTAGATCTCATTAGAATGATCATCATCATGATTCTAAAAGCATTACTTAAAACTATGGGTTTATCACATTTAAATATAACAGCATTATGTAGATAATATAAAAATCTTTAAATAAACAATTCTTTTATTAATAAATGAATAAGATAATTACAAAGTAAATGCTTAATATAATCAAATATGAATGGCTTGTGTGCATACTACTTTCAATCTCCCACTTGCACTACAGCCAATCGCCATGGTATCTAATACCCATCTTCTCTAAGTGATGATCAAATTGCTGTTTTGTTAAAGCTTTAGTAAATGGATTTGCAATATTTTTTGAGTGTCCACACACTCTAGGGTGACATCTCCTCTTTCAATGATCTCTCTGATCAAATAAAACCGCCGCAACACGTGTTTGGATTTCTGATGAGACATGGGTTCCTTGGCCTGTGCAACAGCTCCAGTGTTGTCATAGAATAATGGTACTGCTCCTCTAATGCTAGGAACCACGCCAAGTTCAGTTATGAACTTTTTCATCCAAACAGCTTCCTTTGCAGCTTCATTTGCAGCTATGTAGTCTGTCTCTGCCACTAAATCAGCAATTGTTTGTTGCTTGGAACTTTTCCAACTAACTGCGCCTGTAAAAACCGTGAATTTTATGAATAATATTAATATTGATATTAATAAATGTGTGAATATTTATTGTAATATAAACGTTTATGAAGCATGAGATGAGTAACTCAATTAAATTAAATTGAATTTATGATAATTGAGAAATGTGGAGAATTTATGATAAACTCGTGAAATGCCTTATGTGGCACGATGATGAAATTTACGATAATTTAATGAATGAATTAATAAGTGAAGGATTAATTAATAATATATTGTTAATTAATTGTTATTATGAGTAAGAGCATATTAATGAGTAAATAATTAATTAGTATAATAGATTAATGTTTATTCAATTAATTGTTGTGTACAATATTATGTAATGATTAATCATATGTTATATAGTACCTACATCTATTTAATATAAAATAAGGTGTGACATTGCAAGGTAACTATATAATATAGGAAACTATATAGTAAAGTTAAATGAATCATATAAGTTACATAAATGGGCCTATGTGACAACATGTTATGTGTGGATACTTTAAATGTGTACTTTAATGAGAAGAATTAAATTAAACTAAATAAATAATTGTTATTTAATAATTATTTCAATAAGTAAGTATGATTGGAATAATAAAGTGTTATGATAATGTGGATGACAATACTCAACTAAATTATATTTTGGTATTATCAAATGTACATAGATTATATAATACCCTTAACTTGTTACAATGTTATTAACTCATTAAAGCTACATTGTAACTAAAAGGAGATTTAAACCTAAGTACACATATATACTTTTGTGTAGGGATATATATATATATATATATATATATATATATATTGGACCTATGTATGTGGCATTATTGGTTAACAAGTGTTGAGATTAGGAGTTGTCCCATATTGAGTGTCCCATTCTCTCACTCACGTGTATAGGTCAAATGCCTAAGCATATTCTCCTTCCTTGCATTCCTCAAAATAGCTAAAAATGATGGTGATGATGGAAAGGGGAGTGGGTTGATGGGGTGGTTGGCCACTATTTCACCAACTTATGAATACCCATCATCTTCTTCCTTCATCTCTTGGATTAATTCAATGCGCAAAGCTTTGGCAAGGTTATTGAATTTCTCTATAAATAGCAAGCTCCTCCTCTCATAATGAAGTTGCTAAATTGTTGGTTGAGTTGATATAGAGAGTGAGTTGAGAGAGAAATCTGAAATTGGAAACAAGTTAGCAATTCAAGCTCAAAGAGGTATAACTTTTACATTGTGTACTTAGTTTTGAGTTTGATAAATTCATAGAATTGCATGAATTAGTTGAGAATTGATATGAGGAATGATGTTAGCATGTTAATAAGAGTCTACATACATGTTATATATGCAATGTGGTTAAATTCCAGCATGTTTCATGAAGTTTGTAGAGATTGGTTTTAAGCTCTTCTATTGTAGAAGCCCATCCTGGAATGGAACCAGGAGTGGCGCTGTCGCGCCACTCCCTAGTACAAACACAGCGCGGCCGCGCCGATATGCAGAACAAAAATTCAGTTTTTGGTTTTTTGTTTTGATGAGCATGTTAATTTAACTTGATTATGTCTATTTATGTCCCTAATATGCTAACGTAGGTGGCCTTGCATGTAATCACTTACCTTAGCTTGGTTTTAATGACTTTCTAAAGGAAACTCAACGTTAGAGAATGAAACTTGATGAACTAACTATACTTTGAATTCTGAACTTGTGAACATGCTTATAGGGTTTAATTACGTGTGTAAAGTTGTTTTGCATGCTTGGTTGGTTTAACATGAGACTTTCAAAGAAAACATAAGAGTTTGAAAACTAACGATGTTAATAACTACCTTATGTACATTCTAAAATTTATGACTACTATGATAGGACATGTTATGCATCTAGACATTATGGACATATACACCTATCTAGCTATAAATATGTGAACTAGTCAAGCATGGTTTCAAATAAGTTTTAAAGAAGTAAAACTATGTTACTTTGAAATACGTGACTAGGATGGCTTGAATATGTATGATTAAGGTTTATTGACCTCATTGCGTATGTATAATAGCTAAACATGAGGAGCCTTTCTAATTGATCACGTTAAGCTTGTTAAATGAGAAGTGATATAAAACTATATTGAAGGCAAGACGGAGACCAAACCTAGCCTTGAACCTCATAACATATGTGTTCTGCATGTATTATCGTCTAAAGAACGTTGTTGGACGAGTTAGTTTTCTGCAGGAGCAAGCCATCTCTGGTTTGAACTGGGAGCAGCGCGGGCGCGCCACTCCCTAGTTCAAAACCAGCGCGGCCGCGCCACCCTGCAGAACGGACTGATCATGCTGTTTGTAATATGAAATTGATGCATGCTTATATTGGTATCCTAAACTGCAATACATGTTTAGTGAAGTGTTCAAGTGTTAAGAAGTATGTTAACGATAGAACCATATATTGATAAGTGAGTATACGACTTTCAAAACGCTAATTTAACGATAACTACGAACTGTGTCATTTGATTATATAATAACATACAAACTGATTTTGTGCTATGTGTACGGAAGATATGTAACAACATACGTATAGGATTGTAAGACTAAGTTAGAATCTTATATATGTTCTTAAATTACATATCAAGTATATGTATTCGACTTATATAACTAATGAAAATATATATATGCGTAACTATGTTACAATAAGATATCTTAGTCCTTGTAGTGTTGATAAGCTGTAGGTTGATAAACTACGCATAAGGCAAGTTTCTTAACCCTACTCTTTATTGATCAAGTTTCCTAACTTTATTTGATTTTGATATTAAATGCAAGTTCCTTAACTCTTTTCACTTTACATATTTTATAAGTCCGAATTGTTGCCCTATCAATCATATTTATGTCAAAAAATATTTGTTATTATTCGGACATTGACTTTATATCTTGATGTTATTGCAAGCATTGAACTTATCGTTCCTAAATGCATTACAAAAGTTGTCTAAGCTATTTGATTTGGCTAGACTAATATCGTATGTTAGAAAGCTATCCAAACCAATTGACTTGGTGCGGACTCTTATAATTCTACTAAGATAAACAACCCTCTTGGAAGGGGAAATTATATACAATTGTCGGGAAACCGAAGTGCGCACATGAGTACAATTAAATGTGACGCCCCCAAATTCGCTACATTTCTTATAGCAGATTTGGTGCTCACGTAAATATTCTATAAGACAATAACTTCAATAAATCCAAAATTCACAGTATCCCAATCTGTTAAGAGTTCTCGACAGAATAATTATCATATCTAGATACCCTCACTTGGATGTATAAATTTATGATTTTACAGATATTTTTTGCATATCAATAATTCCTATCTATCTGACATTCACAGTACAAATGATAAGATTGTTCTTGGAACTGAGGGGCGACCTCAGTGCTTACAGAACTCCCCAGATCATTCAATACCCTCATTCAGATGTATAGTTCATATAGATACTGTACTTATTACTATTCAATATTAATAATGTAAAACTATTCAACTAACAAACTAACAACATAATAACATTCTGTTACATAAGGTTTAACCATTACATTAAAATGTCACTAATTACAATGTAGTCTTACTACAATAAAACCATTAATATAGAGTTACTCTCTACCCACAAGTATGATTGCCTGAACTCCCTGGTGTGTGAGATGCAGATGCAAAGGAAAAGAATAATTGCAAGGATGAGGTTTAAAAGGCTCAGCAAATTTTAAAGAGTTACAGTTTATACTCACACAATATCTGAATTGAATGAACATATAGTTCAGAGTTTTTCCACATATATACTGAGTCCATCTATTACGAGTTTCTGTCAGCCATAAAGACTTAGCAACCCGGGTTGATTCGATCAACCACACCACACTCCTAACAGTCACAAAGACTTATAGGACCTCTGTTCGGATATCTCATAAGTGATCAGCTTAATCATATCCTAGGAGTATGCATATCATCCTACCAATCCAACAAGGTCAGTGCTATAACTGCCTGTAAATATAACCCCCGGTCAGTGCTATAACTACCAGTCTGAATAGTATCAATATATATATCTGTACCAAACAATATTGGTTTTTTCACATTTTATGTTTTGATATCAAATCAAATACATTTTTCATAAATAACAGTTCATATAGTTTGGTTATGCTTGAACAATAAGTCATAACCTTCTTCAAAGCACAGATATCACGAATAAGGTGTATAACAAGTTCGTATGTTAATATACAAGACTTACATTTAATATTAAAATTAAATGAAGTTAGAAAAATTTGTCTTTATCAATAAACTTTATTTAAAAGTTTTTATGTCTTATTAGATATTCTAGTTATTATTTATAATAATTTCCAAATGCTCAAAATAATTTTTAAATGATTTAATATCATTTAAAATGATTTTTAAATTATTAATATTATTTTTAAATATTTAATAACAATTTATAATGATTTTTAAATCATCAATATTATTTTTAAATAATTTATTTTTATTATTAATATTTTTGAAATAATTTATTATTATTTAAAATAATTTTTAAATCATTAATACTATTTTTTAAATCATTTATTATTTAATACTTTTATTATCATTAATATTTAAATAAATTAAATATTAATAAAATTTTATGTCAAAATATTTTAAATAATTTATTATAATGAAAAATGATTATTCAAATTTTTTTATTAATTATTTAGTATTTATTTCTATTTATTTTAATTATTTTTATTATTATTCAAGTTTAACCCGTCGCTAGAGGTCTATAGCGACGGATCTGTCGCCTTAGCTGTTCTTGGCCAACTCAAGAACAGGTCGGTCAACGCTTTGGGGCCTTGTTTGACCTGATCTTGCTGTCAATCCGATTGGTTTCTGGGCAGTCAATTGTGATGAAGTTGTAGTACTAGTGTAATACTACACACCTATGTTCATTTCACTACCTAACAACGTTTCTACAGGTTCCCATGTCCGGTCAAACCACCTAACCTAGGCTGTTCTTGCCTTTCTGGGTTGCCCAGAAACAAACGGTCAATGCCGGTCAACGGTTTCTCTGGCCTCATATCTAGCAGGCTGATCATACTTTAGGTGTTCTAGTGGTCGGGAATTGTTGTCCAACTACCAGGGTAAACGATTGGAGCACTAACAGGGTCTGGATATCACCACCCAACAAAATCTATACCTCTAAACTACTTGTCAGACCGTTGCCTACAATTTCTGGGTTACCCAGAAATCGAATCTGGACGGTCAACGACTTTTGACCCTTAATAATTTCCGATCCATGACTGTTTAAGACTTGAAAGTGCTCTAGTTGTGTAGTACTCATGTGAAAGTATAATCTAACTAACAACTAACAGCAAAACAAATTGACAGGTGAGAGATTAAGGTAGTTAAACCACCTGTCAGACTTGTTCTTCAATCTTTCTGGGTTACCCAGAAAACGGTCATTCAACGTCGGTTAACGGGTTTTGACACCTTATATCTTCGAATCTGTTATTCTGATTATCATTTTACCATTTTTAGGTTACTAACAACATTGCATACTATAACTACAAACTTTAAACACACCTAAACAACAAACAGATAACGATCTACAAGCCCTGACATTCACTGTCAGACCCTATTTTTCAATTTCGGCGGTTTTGCTTAAATCTCCATTTTGATGCTTTTAAATGTTATAGATCCATGTTTTAGCAACCCAGATCATTAAAGAACTTACTAATTAACATCCTTAAACAATAACAACAACAATATAATTTTCAGAATTAAGATTCAAGCTAGGGTTAGGTTTTTACCCCTTTTTGAGCACTTTTGGCTCTTCTCTTTCTGATTCTGTTTCTGGATTGCTGAGTTTTATTTGTGAGTCAGTTGGTTATGTATATTAAGTAGAAATTTCGTGGCCTTGTGTTCTTATGAACTAGCCTTATATGAAAACTCCAAGTGGGGTAAAAAATCTAAGTTTCCTACTCTTTTGACAACTAAGCCTAAGTCATAAATTTTTGTAGGATATGTTGTCAAGCTAATGAGGTTATAGAGCCATGGGACAAATCTTTTGCTTGACAAGCAAAAGATTTGTTCTTATCTTCTTTTAAAAACAAACTTTAAGGGTATTTTGGTTATTTTATTTGTATTAAGGGTATTTTGGTAATTTTCTACTTAAATCCAAGGGTAATTTAGTCATTTCATGTTTTCTCTAGAAACTTAAAAACAAGAATGAACAATTAGGTTTTGTTAGTTTAGAATTAGGATTTATAATTAAAATTAGGATTTTATAATTAGGGTTAGGGTTTCTTAATCCCTAATTAGGGTTTTCTAAAAATCTTTTGTAATTAAATCTTTAATACATCATATTAAATTAATATATGTATATATTCATAATCCTATGTAACATTATCAATGTATTATGTTATAATTCTCATTTATTATAACAATTAGGGTTAGGGTTCCTTATTATATATAAAATCTTAAATTAGGGTTTATTGATAAAAACCTTCCATATGTATTTACATAGTTATATCTTATGTGTTGATATATAATTATTTATAATAATAATAAAGTAAAATACACATCACACAAGATATAAAATATATTAATATTTACTTTTTATATTAATATTTCTGTTCAAAGTTTGGAATATTACAATCACCCCCTCTTATAAGAATTTTGTCCCGAAATTGAATTTACAGCCTAGGAAAACAACTTGCGGAAATTTTCTCGCATCTTATCCTCCAGCTCCTATGTAGCTTCTTCAATATCATGATTCTTCCATATTACCTTAACCGATGATATAACCTTATTTCTCAACACCTGTTCTTTTCGATCAACTATCTGTACCGAAACTTCTACTATACGCTAAATCTTTCTCTATCTGAGGTTCATAGTTTATCACGTGTTTATAATCAGGTTTATACAGATGTAAGCATAGACACATGAAACACATTATGGATGTGTCCTAACTCTAGGGGTAGGGCTACCTCGTAGGCTACTTCACCTATTCTCCTTAATACTTGAAATGGGCCAATGAATCTCGGGCTCAGCTTTCCTTTTTTACCAAAACGAATCTTGCCTTTCCAAGGAGACACTTTCAGAAACACATGATTCCCAACACTAAATTCTCTTAGCTGTCTGTGTTGATCTGCATATTTCTTCTGTCGGTCTTGAGATGCTTGCAACCGTTGTCGTATAATTCGGATCTTCTCAGTGGTTTGTTGAACTAACTCAGGTCCAAGCATTTTCCTTTCCCCAACTTCATCCTAGCATAAAGGTGTTCTACACTTCCTACCATACAAGGCTTCATATGGTGGCATTCCAATACTGGCATGATAACTGTTGTTGTACGCGAACTCTACCAAAGGCAACTGATCCTCCCAACTCCCTTTGAAATCCATAATGCAGGTTCTCAACATATCCTCCAATGTCTGAATGGTTCTCTCACTTTGTCCATCGATTTGCGGGTGATATGTTGTACTTAACTTCAACTGGGTTCCCAAGTGCGTCTGAAGACTCCTCCAAAAGTTCAAAGTAAATCGTGGATCTCTATCTGACACTATGGATACAGGGACTCCATGTCTAGTAATAATCTCTTTTTATGTATAACTTGGCCAACTGATCGAGATTATCAATAACCTTAATAGGTAGAAAATGAGCTAATTTGGTGAGACGATCAACTATTACCCAAATAGCATTATGACCTTTCTGAGTGACAGGAAGTCCTACCACAAAGTCCATGGTGATGTGCTCCCACTTTCATTCAGGAATCGGTAGAGGTTTTAGTAATCCACTCGGTCGTTGATGCTCAACTTTAACTCTCTGGCATGTGAGACACTTGCTTACCCATTCTGCTATCTCTCTTTTCATATTCGCCCACCAAAAATGTTGACTCAAGTCCTTATACATCTTAGTACTCCCCGGATGCACTGCAAATTTAGAACTATGGGCTTCTGTTAAGATTTCATCTTTCAATACCTGTACCGCTGGAACCCACACTCTATCCTCATACCTCAGTACTCCCTCTTTGTCAAGTCGGAACTTAATGTTCTTCTCCTAAGTTATCTCGGCCTTACATTTCTGGCAAGCTTCATCTTTCTCCTGCATCTCTTTGATTTTATCCATTAAGGTTAAGGCTGTCTCTAACACAAATAGCTTCTGGTTAGAGTTAGTTGGAGCTCTTACTTTAATCTAGAGTTTTTCAAACTCTTTTATCAGTACCTCGTTGTTTATGATGATATTCAACCTCTCTTAATTCTTTCGGCTCAATGCATCGGCAACTACGTTGGCTTTACTAGGATGATATAAGATCTCACAATCAAAGTCCTTTATTAACTCCAACCACCTTCCTCTGCCTCATATTCAATTCCTTTTGTGTAAAAATATACTTTAGACTTTTGTGATCTGTGTATATTTCACACTTAAAACTATCGCGGATAACTCCATATCATGAGTAGGATATCTTTTCTCATAATCTTTAAGTTATCGCGAAGCATAGGCGATCACCATCCCATATTGCATTAATACACATCCTAATCCTCTATATGAAGCATCACTATAAACCACAAGACCACCAGTATCATCGGGTAATGACAGTACTGGTGCCCTACTTAACAATTTCTTTAATTCTTGAAAGCTCTCCTCACACTTGTCTGTCCAAATGTACTTCACTGTTTTTCAAGTTAAATTGGTTAGCGGGGTCGCTATTTTTGAAAAATCTTTTATAAAACGACGATAGTACCCTGCCAAACCAAGAAAACTGCGAACTTCTGTTGGTGTTGTTGGTTGATCCCAATTCATAATTGTTTCTATCTTTTTCGGATCCACTGCCACCCCATTCTTATCAATTACGTGACCTAGGAACTGGACTTCTTCTAACCAGAACTCACACTTGGAAAATTTGGCGTAGAGTTGTTCTTTTCTTAATATCTCTAATACCACTCTCAAGTGCTCCGCATGTTCCTCCCGTGTCTTAGAGTATATTAAGATATCATCAATAAATACTACCACAAACTTATCCAAGCATGCCTTAAACACTCGATTCATTAAATCCATAAAAGCTGCTGGTGCGTTTGTCAACCCAAAGGACATCACAAGAAACTCATAATGTCCGTATCGTGTCCTAAAAGCGGTCTTTGGTACATCTTCTTTTCTTACCTTCAGTTGAAGATAGCCCGATCGTAAGTCAATTTTTGAAAAATGCTCAGCTCCTTTTAATTGATCAAGCAAATCATCAATCCTTGGTAAGGGGTACTTATTCTTTATGGTCAACTTATTTAACTCTTGATAATCTATACACAATCTTAACGTCCCATCCTTCTTCTTTACAAACAACACAGGTGCTCCCCATGGTGAAACACTAGGTTGTATGTACTTCTTGTCTAAGAGTTTTTGCAACTGAACATACAACTCCTTCAATTCTACCGGTGCCATCCTTTATGGTGCCTTTGAAACTGGTGCTATACCAGGTGCAAGGTCAATCACAAACTCAATCTCTCTGTCAGGTGGAAGACCAGGTAGGTCACTTGGAAAAATGTCCAGAAACTCATTTACTATAGGGATTTAATCTAACTTTCCCCCTTCTTTCCTTGTATCCATAACATAGGCTAAATACCTTGTACCACCCATTCGAAGCAATCCCTTAGCCTGCATAACTGTTAAATACTGGACTTTCTTTGGTGAACAACTGCCCTTGAACACTACCTTTGTTTTCAAAGATGTCCTTAAACTTACTTGTTTCCGCTTACAATCAACTAATGCCTTATGCCTACCCAACCAATCCATCCCCAAGATTACATCAAACTCCCTTAGTTGTATAGGAATAAGGTTTACCGGTAACTTATGTCCCTGAATTTCTACACTACAATTCTTATGTACTATATGAACAAGAATTATTTCTTTGTTAGCAATTTTTACGTTGAAAGGTACATCTAGATCTTCACATGGCATTTTTAATCTCTTAAAAAATCAACATATGCAAACAAACAAGAAGCACTAGAGTCGAATAACACATAAGCATTTACGGCATCAATTGGTATGATACCTGTCACCACATCTTGTGCTGCCACAGCATCCCTCACTGTCGTGTTGAACGTTCATTCGGACGATTCTGAGAAACTCCTGCAGCCGCCGCTCCGGGGTTCTTGTTGAAATTCTGGCCTTCTCCCCCATTTACCTTCTTGGGTTTTGGACAAAACTTGGACATATGACCCACGGACCCACAGTTGAAACATTTGACACTCTTGCTCTTCTCCTTCTTTTGTGGACACCAGTTGGAATAATACCCATCTTCTCCGCAGGTATAACACTTCGACCCTTTGAAATAGCATTCCCCTTTGTGATTATTTCCACATATTTAACTGCGCTCAATTCTTTGATTGTTGTTGTTGTTCCCTCCTTTGTTGGCATTGTTGTTAGGGCTATATCCTTCTTTTCCACGGTTGTTTGGAAAAGCTACCTCCCATCTTCTCTTATTATTGTTGCTGTTATTGTTGTTGTTGCTGCTGTTACTCCCACTTGTGCCTCCCTTTCCTGTAATAACCCTCTTCTCCTTATGGAACTGTAATAAAGCCTCTCCTTCCTTCTCTGTTATAATGACCTTTTCCAAGATCTCCGCGAAAGTCTTCACCTGAAACGCCGATATTTTGCTCCTAATTTGGGGTTTCAGCCCTCCTTCAAATCTCCTTGTCTTTTTTGCCTCGGTATCTACCTGACGTGATACGAACCTAGCCAACTCATTGAATTTGGCTGCGTATTGTGACACTGTCATCTCCCCTTGTTTCAATTTCAAGAATTGAACCTCCATACGATCCTGCATCTAAGTTGGAAAGTAATTGGCAAAGTAAAACTCCTTGAACTTGTCTCAATTAGTAGCACCTTCTCCAACTCTCCCCTTGTTTGCTTCCCATCAGTGGTTAGCTTCCTCCTTTAAAAAGAAAGTGGCAAAATCCACTTTTTGGTCGTTATTCACCTTGGTTACTTTAAACATTTTCTCCATCTCTACAATCCAAGTCTGAGCCTTTATTGGCTCATCTGTTCCCCTGAAATCTAGTGGTTCCACTAGTTTAAAATCTTTAAACTGGGTTGTGGTTGGGTTATTGGGTGCATCTGGTAATGCGTTGGCTTGACTTCCTTGCAAAGCTCCCACCAGAATATTTACCAGGGTTTGGGTGGGGTCTACCTCTGCTTGTTCTTGCTCCAGTTCTCCACGAGTTCTTCTTCTGTGTGCCATTTATCTAAATATAACAAATAACTAAGTATGAATACCAGTTCAATAATTAAATAACTTAGTTTGATAAACAAAATTTGTATTTCACATTACAAGTATATATATACATATCTAGTGACTCATTCTAGATCACTAGTTTTACACACGACAGAAAAGAAACCACATAGCACAGCCGACTAGTGATTTAACCTTATCACTAGCTATCTTAATCTACAGTTCTTCTTCTTTGTTGCTACCCTTTTCTTCAGTTTCTCCACCATCTTCTCTAACTTTTGTAACCTTTCCTCTAGGTACTTGACCTCTTGAGCCACACTAGGTCCTGAACTGAAAGCTCTATTCCTCCAAGTATGACGAGGAGGTATCATCTGCAATGGTACAACGTCTATGACTTGTTCAACCACGATTATCTGACGTTCGTCCGACATACTACAATCAGATTTATAAAATTAATTAATATCTAAATATCATAACTTAATACTTTATTAGTATTATTATCTATTAACTTTCCTAACAACTTTCCCCCTCTCGTAATAACTCTATTTGAGCTTATCTCCTTTATCATCTAAATACTTTCGAGGTTATAGCCTAAGGGTTTCCTCCTAAGGTTTCTAACCTAAGGCTTTGATACCAAATTTTGACGCCCCCAAATTCTCTACATTTCTTGTAGCAGATTTTGTGCTCACGTAAATATTCTATAAGACAATAACTTCTATAAATCCAAAATTCATAGTATCCCAATCAGTTAAGAGTTCTCGTCAGAAAAATTATTATATCTAGATACCCTCACTTTGATGTATAGATTTATGATCTTACAGATATTTCTTGCATATCAATAATTCCTATCTATCTGACATTCACAGTATAAATGATAAGATTGTTCATGGAACTGAGGGGCGATCTCAGTGCTTACAGAACTCCCAAGATCATTCAATACCCTCATTCAGATGTATAGTTCATATAGATACTGTACTTATTACTATTCACTATTAATAATGTAAAACTATTCAACTAATAAACTAACATAATAACATCCGGTTACATAAGGTTTAACCATTACATCAAAATATCACTAATTACAATGTAGTCTTACTACAACAAAACCATTAATATAGAGTTACTCTCTACCCACAAGTATGATTGCCTGAACTCCCTGGTGTGTGAGATGCAGATGCAAAGGAAAAGAATAATTGCAAGGATGAGCTTTAAAAGGCTTAACAAATTTTAAAGAGTTACAGTTTATACTCACACAATATCTGAATTGAATGAACATATAGTTCAGAGTTTTTCCACATATATATACTGAGTCCATCCATTACGAGTTTCTGTCAGTCATAAAGACTTAGCAACCCGGGTTGATTCAGTCAACCACACCACACTCCTAACAGTCACAAAGATTTATAGGAGCTCTGTTCGGATATCTCATAAGTGATCAGCCTAATCATATCCTAGGAGTATGCATATCATCCTACCAATCCAACAAGGTCAGTGCTATAAATGCCTGTAAATATAACCCCCGGTCAGTGCTATAACTGCCAGTCCGAATAGTATCAGTATATATATCTATACCAAACAATATTGATCTTTCCACATTTTATGTTTTGATATCAAATCAAATACATTTTTCACAAATAACAGTTCATATAGTTTGGTTATTCTTGAACAATAAGTCAAAACCTTCTTCAAATCACAGATATCACGAATAATGTGTATAACAAGTTCGTATGTCAATATATAAGACTTACATTTAATATTGAAATTAAATGAAGTTAGAAAAACTTGCCTTTATCAAGATCGGCTACTTAAGTTATTTGAAAGTATACTCGCAACCTATATAGGTTATAATAGTCATTAGAAATGATAACAATTAATTTTTAACTAATCTATTAGTGTCTAGGTTGATTTTGGAGTCCGTTCGGTATTTTATAACTTTATTAAATAGCTATCGAATTAGTTTTACAATAAAATTTATTTAAAAGTTTTTATGTCTTATTAGATATTCTAGTTATTATTTATAATAATTTCCAAATGCTCAAAATAATTTTTAAATGATTTAATATCATTTAAAATGATTTTTAAATTATTAATATTATTTTTAAATATTTAATAACAATTTATAATGATTTTTAAATCATCAATATTATTTTTAAATATTAATGATTTTTAAATCATTAATATCATTTTTAAATAATTTTTTATTATTTAAAATAATTTTTAAATCATTAATATTATTTTTAAATAATTTATTATTAAATACTTCTATTATCATTAATATTTAAATAAATTAAATATTAATAAATTTTTATGTCAAACTATTAAAAATTATTTATTATAATTAAAAATAATTTTTTATTAATTATTTAGTATTTATTTCTATTTATTTTAATTATTTTTATTATTATTAATTTTTAACCCGTCGCTAATGGTCTATAGTGACGGATCTGTCGCCTTAGCTGTCTTGGCCAACTCAAGAACAGGCTGGTCAACGCTTTGGGGCCTTGTTTGACCTGATCTTACTGTCAATCCGATTAGTTTTTGGGCAGTCAATTGTGATGAAGTTGTAGTACTAGTGTAATACTACACACCTATGTTCATTTCACTACCTAACAACATTTCTACAGGTTCCCATGGCCGGTCAAACCACCTAACCTAGGCTGTTCTTGCCTTTCTGGGTTGCCCAGAAACAAACGGTCAATGCCGATCAACGGTTTCTCTGGCCCCATATCTTGCAGGCTGATCATACTTTAGGTGTTCTAGTGGTCGGGAATTATAGTCCAACTACCAGGGTACACGATTGGAGCACTAACAGGGTCTGGATATCACCACCCAACAAGAACTAAGCCTCTAAACTACTTGTCAGACCGCTGCCTACAATTTATGGGTTACCCAGAAATCGAATCTGGACGGTCAACGACTTTTAACCCTTAATAATTTACGATCCATGACTGTTTAAGACTTGAAAGTGCTTTAGTTGTGTAGTACTCATGTGAAGGTATAATCTAACTAACAACTAACACCAAAATAAATTGACAGGTGAGTGATCAAGGCGATCAAACCACCTGTCAGACGTGTTCTTCAATCTTTCTGGGTTACCCAGAAAATGGCCAGTCAACGGGTTTTGACACCTTATATCTTCGAATATGTTATTCTGATTATCATTTTACCACTTCTAGGTTACTAACAACGCTGCATACTATAAATGCAAACTTTAAACACACCTAAACAACAAACAGATAACGATCTACAAGCCCTGACATTCACTGTCAGACCCTATTTTTCAATTTCGGCAGTTTTGCTTAAATCTCCATTTTGATGCTTTTAAATGTTATAGATCCATGTTTTAGCAACCCATATCACTAAATAACTTACTAATTAACATCCTTAAACAATAACAACAACAATATAATTTTCAGAATTAAGATTCAAGCTAGGGTTAGGTTTTTACCCCTTTTTGAGCACTTTTGGCTCTTCTCTTTCTGATTCTGTTTCTGGATTGCTGAGTTTTATTTGTGAGTCAGTTGGTTATGTATATTAAGTAGAAATTTCGTGGCCTTGTGTTCTTATGAACTAGCCTTATATGAAAACTCCAAGTGGGGTAAAAAATCTAAGTTTTCTACTCTTTTGACAACTAAGCCTAAGTCATTAATTTTTGTAGGATATGTTGTCAAGCTAATGAGGTTATAGAGCCATGGGACAAATCTTTTGCTTGACAAACAAAAGATTTGTTCTTATCTTCTTTTAAAAATAAACTTTAAGGGCATTTTGGTCGTTTTATATGTACTAAGTGTATTTTGGTAATTTCCTACTTAAATCCAAGGGTAATTTAGTCATTTCATGTTTTCTCTAGAAACTTAAAAACAAGAATGAACAATTAGGTTTTGTTAGTTTAGAATTAGGGTTTATAATTGAAATTAGGGTTTTATAATTAGGGTTAAGGTTTTGTAATCCCTAATTAGGGTTTTCTAGAAATCTTTTGTAATTAAATCTTTAATACATCATATTAAATTAAAATATGTATATATTCATAATCCTATATGACATTAATAATGTATTATGTTATAATTATCATTTATTATAATAATTAGGGTTAGGGTTCCTTATTATATATAAAATCTTAAATTAGGGTTTACTGATAAAACCTTCCATATATATTTACATAGTTATATCTTATGTGTTGATATATAATTATATATACTAATAATAAAGTTAAATACACATCACACAAGATATAAAACATATTAATATTTACTTTTTATATTAATATTCCTGTTTAAAGTTTGGAATATTACATTAAATGTTATGCATGACGTAGGGTGCTTTAGGCTGATCAGCTGTTGTACTTATTTTATTGGATTATCAGCATATTACTATTAATTTTAGTAAGAGTTCATAGTCCTTAGTGACTGCTCAGTGTTTATTATTCTTGAACCTTGAAAAGGTTTAAACTTTGAATCTTGTTGATATCTTTCTGTCCATAGCGACTATTATTGAGAACTATTGATACTTCTTGTTATTCTCGAACTATCATTTACTGTTATACCCTTGAGATTTGAATCCTATATTATTCACCCTTATTGCTATATTACTTACTGAGCAAACTTGTTGCTCATTCTTGCTTTCTCCTAAAATATTTCAGTTAAGGCAGAGCAGTGCGGACCCCCTGGCACAGATAAGGGAAAGGGCATGGCTACGGCGTAGCTTTGTACTATTTTAGAACTATTATGATAATTGTAATAAGATTATATCATATTATGTATTTGTTATGATTAAGTTATGTTTAAGATATGTATGAGATGTTTAAGTTACGAGACCGTGGGACCCGAATAATTATATTAAGTAAATGTAAATTATTCTATTATTCCGTTGCATGAGTTGTTAGTATGTTATTAGAATTTAGCAAGTGATGCACCGAATTCGAGACGCGAGTGGTCCGAATTTGGGGTCGTCACAGCGCCACAGTTTAAAATAAAAACACAACCTGAAACGGATTTACTGTCATCTTGATCCGTTTGGAAACTTCAGTCTGTATAGCCCTCTAGTTTCAATTAAGATCCACCGTAGACAAGAAATACATTCTTAGTTCTTCTTAAGTACTTTAGGATATTTGTCACTGCCTTCTATTGCTCTTCTCCTGGATTCTACTGATATCTGCTCGTTACACTAAGTGCATGAGCGACATCCGGTCTAGTACATATCATACCATACATGATAGATCCTATTGCTGAAACATAAGGTATCTTACTCATACTGTCTCTCTCCTCAGATGTCTTTGAGGCCTATTTATTGGAGAGATGTATTCCATGGCTCATCGGCATGAGACCTCTCTTAGAATCCTCCATGCTAAACCTCTTTAGCATCATGTCAATGTATGTTCCTTGGGACAAGCCAAGCATCCTTTTAGATCTATCTCTATAAATCTTTATCCCCAAAATATAGGATGTTTCTCCCAAGTCTTTCATGGAGAAGTGTTTAGATAACCAGATTTTAATTGACTGTAGCATCAGAATATCATTCTATATCAGTAATATATCATCAACATATAGTACAAAGAATGATACAGCGCTCCTACTAACCTTCTTGTACACACATGGTTCATCCTCATTTTTGATAAAATCAAACTCTTTGATTGTCTCATCAAAACGGAAGTTCCACCTTCGAGAAGCTTGCTTCAATCCATAAATGGATCGTTGTAGCTTACAGACTTGGTTTGTTCCAACCGTTGAAACAAAACCCTCTGGCTGTGTCATATAGATATCCTCCTCAAGTTTCCCATTAAGGAAGGTCGTTTTCACGTCCATTTGCCAAATCTCGTAGTCATTATAAGCTGCAATCGCAAGAAAAATTCGAATGGACTTGAGCATAGCTACTGGTGAGAAGGTTTCATCATAGCCAATTCTTTGCCTTTGTTTGAAACCTTTTGCAACCAGTATGGCCTTATAGGTCTCTACCTTGCCATCCATTCCATTCTTTCTCTTAAAGACCCATTTACACCCAATAGGCTTAATGCCCTCAGGTGCTGAAACCAAAGTCCATACTTGGTTTTCATACATGGAGTCCATCTCGGATTTCATGGCTTCTTGTCATTTCTCCGAGTCTTTACTATTCATAGCCTGTTCGTAATTCAATGGATCATCATCATTCATGATGCGTACCTCATCGTCATCCTCTATGACGAAACCATACCTATCAGGTATCTTCAGTATCCTTCCAAATTTACGAATAGGGTGTTGTACAATAGGTTCTTCTACTTGGTCAGATACCTGACTTTGATCTGTTATAATTTATAGGTCTTGAACTTCTTCAAGATATATCTTACTCCCACTAACCCCTTCAAGGATAAACTATTTTTCCAAGAAGGCAACATGTTTCGCAACAAACACATTTTGATCAGTAGGATGATAGAAGTAATACCCTGAAGTTTCTTTAGGGTATCCCACAAATCTATATTTTTTAGATTTAGTCTTCCGCTTATCATTTTTAAACTTTTTGACATTGGACAACCCCAAGCCTTAACATGCTTAAGATTTGGCTTCCTCCCTGTCCATAACTCATATGGAGTCTTTGAGACGAATTTGGTAAGTACCTTATTAAGTAGGTATGCAGCCGCTTCTAGGGTATAGCCCCAGAATGATACTGGAAGATCGGTTAAACTCATCATGGAACGAACCATGTCCAACAATGTTCGATTTCTCCTTTCAGATACACCATTCAATTGTGGTGTTCCTGGTGGAGTCCATTGTGACACCCCCGAATCCGGGTCCTCTGACCCCGGTCCGGTCGCCACGAAACAATACTAACATCCACCTTTAAGTAACATACGATAACTAAAATGCGGAATATAATAAACGTACGTCATTCATTCAAAAGGTGTTACTAGTCCCAAGATTCGATAACCTTAAATAAAATCTTACAATCATACCCTAGAATAAACATTAGGGTTCATATTACATTAACATTAATTAAACAAATCATAAAGACAAAGTCTGCTCCTTGCAAACCATCCTATATCTTTCCTTTACCCTTGTCCTTCCCTGAGGCCTCGGGCTTAACTGCAATATAAGTCATGATATAGCAAGAATGAGCAACAAGTTTGCTCAGCAAGTTTAAATACAACAATAAAGGGTATATCATAATGAATGGAAAATATCTGACAATGATTTCAACAAAATGAATATCTTAAAGATTCAACAATATGAATATCTGAACGATTCAATAATATGAATATTTGAACGATTCAATAATATGGATATTTGAACAATTCAATAAATATCTGAACGATTCAATAATATGAACATCTGAACAATTCAATAATATGAATATTAAAAGCACAGATAATAATTGCCTTTAGAATGACTGATAGTCGAGTAGACTCTGAACTATAACTTTCCAATGGGTTCAATACCTAATTGACCCTTTTTGGATTACTGGCTGCGGGCTACAGAAACCTAGTACCTCGAGGAGATCAGCCTCGGGCACAACGTGAATATGCATAACACTTAAATCTGCTTACTCGTATCATATATATTAGATACCTGGGCACACTCCTACATATGAGGAGTGTTCTGTTCTGTCTAAGAATCCTTACCATCAATTGGTTTGGATAGCTTCAAAGAAAATTTCATACACTAGTCTGACCGAGCAAAGGTTCAGACTCTTACTGACACGGTTCAAGAAATTTAGAACCTTGAATAATGTACAAGTCCAAGACTGTACGAGCTCAAATGCACTAGGTGCGGACATCAATAATATTAATGTGAAATAATTGATAAGTAATTAAACCACTAAATAACATGCTTGGAAATAAAGTTCAAGCAATTAAGTAAACAACTTTCGATTCAATAATAACCTACTCAATACAATATGAGAAGGATAGAGAACTTGCACAAAGTGAAGTTTAGAATTTGCACAATATATGAATTTGTGTAAGTTCGGGGAACTTGCACAATACTGAACGTGTGAAGTTCGGGGAACTTGCACAATACTCAATGTGTGAAGTTCGAAAAACTTGCACAATACTCAATGTGTGAAGTTCGGGGAACTTGCACAATACTCAATGTGTGAAGTTCGGGGAACTTGCACAATACTCAACGTGTGAAGTTCGGGGAACTTGCACGATAATAGATTCCTTGCATAAAATAAATACATAGGCTTAGACACTTATAACATCAAAGAGTGAAATTCGGGGAATTTCACCATAATAGATCCCTTGCATAAAGTAAATGCATAGGTTAGGACATTTGCTTACAACGTTCTTTGAGTAAAGTAAACATAAAGATAAGATATTTGCACAATATACGAGTTTATATAAGTTTAGAGAACTTGCATAATAAAGAAATGAAGTTCAGGAATTTGCAAAATAACCAAAGTGTGAAGTTTGGGGAACTTTCACAATACAATAATAACCTACTCAATACAATATGAGAAGGATAGGAAACTTTCACCAAAAACAAGTGAAGTTAAGAAACTCGCTTACACGATTCATTGAATAAAGTAGTGCAAGAATTTAGGATACTTGCATTCAATATAACAATCAACTGAAGTTAGGAAACTTGCAATATAATAATACCCTGCTCAATATAAATTTGAGTAAGATAGGGAACTTGCAAATAATACAATAACGGGTTCAAAAGAACTTGCACAATCAAAGAGTGAAGTTTGGGAACTTGCAACACAATAAAAGTAGGGTTCGGATACTTGCACTATAAATGAGTGTAATTCAGGAAACTTGCCTGTTTGCTTAACTACAAATAATTTCTATCTTTAATAAAATTGTGTTGGAACGACCTAGCATTAGCAAGTCGGCCATTCAATTAGCATGTATAAACTAATATAAGTCTACACTTAACAAACATCTAATCATTATATAATTCTATCACATAAGATCACGTTCAATATCAAACATACCATTTATAGCATCATAATATGTTAACTGTTAAAATTCGACTTAAGCAAATTGTTCGGGTCTGAAAGTGCCCCGGCGTAACTCTAGCATGCAACTATTTCCATTAAACCAATACACATGCTTATCAAGTTATAATCTCTTATTCGAAACTAACATCCTAATCCAATTTCATAGTCATATGTATTTATGCCGGTAAACCTTTAAGTTAAACAAGATCATACTTCAAAGGTTCGCTACTCCGGTCATACTATTTCATAACAAGGCTAAACAATACCTAATATGTATGCTTGAGTATACTACACACATATACTTTAATCACGTAGTTCATAGTTTAAGTTCATTTTCTATAATTTAGCATGCACATGTGAAATTTGTATATAAACAAATGAAGTTCATGACAATACGTCTATAGGCATAATGACATCCTAATAAACATGCTTGCATGATCATAATACAATTCACATGGTAGTCAATGCTAATTAGCTTCCACATTCTCAGTTTCCATTTGCAAAGTACACTAAGTCAAAAAGACAACACGGTACATGCAAAGTATCTCGTAATCGAGATTCGCATGTATTAGAACGCATACATAAGTCACATACGTGTATCTAAGTGGTCACAATCTACAAGACACAAGCTTTGGTTAAGTTCTCTTTGAAAGTCTAAAGTCTCTCTTTTGAAAACGTCTTAACTTACGATCAAGTATGCTAGTGTGTTCTATCATATTAGACTAAGTTCTCATGTTTATAGAACACACAATCATGACCATGAAATCAAAATTCATATATACTACGTATACGTCAAAGTTCACATTCAAAGCTTAAGTTCGCTTTCAAAAATTTCACTAAGTCCATAAAGGTCATTCAGTATAAATAAGGTATCTTCATATAGATTTCATATGCATTAGAAACACATATTTAAACCACCTAAATATCCTCATATGGTCAGAATTTAAAAGCTACTAGCCTTGGTCAAGTTCATTTTTTTTTCAAAGTTCTTAAGTTTTTTTCTTTGAAATCGTAGAAATCTTGCAATCGTGCATGCTAGTGTGTTCAACACATTAAACGTACATTTTATGTCAATATCGACCATACGGTCATGTTCACGAAATCAGAATGCATATATGACACACACACGTCTCAAAATTCATGTTTGAAACCATAAGTTTTATTTTACAATCATGAGGTTTCCTTCCCTAATATGTGCTAGCATGGTCACAAATATGTACGTTGCATTAAAGGACACATACACAATAAGTAAATCAGTATTCATGCTTGCCTAAAGTGGTACAACTAAGCTATCATGATCAGAACTGAAACAGAAGGCAAGGGTCTGGAGCAGGCCTGGCACAGCTGCGCCGCTGGCCAGTGTAACACTGGCGCAGCTGCGCAGTTGCCTGGGCCATCCAGGAACTGTCTGCTTCGGCAGAAACTTAGCCCAAACCCAAAAAATTCATACGAATTCCTTCATGCTCCAGACATAATACAGTTCTAGCATGATTACTAACTCATTTAACACTTTAAACAACATACTTCATAATCCAATTAACATTCAAATAGCATAATCAATGAGTTGACATGGAAGAACAAGAATGTGAAATGTACCTCTGTTAATATGAACTATACTTGCTGCTATATAACAATCTCTCTCACTGATAACTTATAATAACTTACTAGCAATTCTATACTAACATGAAAATCTCAGCATTTCAAAATGAGAAGGAGAAGCTCTTATATAGGCAATTTCAATACACAGTTAATGCTTTTATTCACCAATTCAAAACAAGGGATAGTAAGATTACATAATAGATAAGAAGAAGTTGGTGAAGAGTTGGTGGATCAAATTATAAAACCCACTCCCTCATAATGATTATGGCTACATTGCTGAGATTGAGAAAATATAGAGTAGTGTAGTAGCTTATTGTTTGTTCACGTGAGAGGGAATTGAGGATGAGCTCTACTTATGGGACACAATTCTCAGCAACTTGCTTCTCACATACTAAGGTTATATATGTATACCTATAGTATATACTTAGGTTATATGTATTTATTATAAATACATTTAAGTCCCAATGTTACCCCAAATAAGAAATCAATAATATCATGTATCAAATAAGGGTACACCAAAAATATATCAACATATAATCCATGTACATTATATTAACACTGAATATAATACAATTGTGTTTCATTATTGTTTATAATAATAACTGTTATTATAATAATAACTTATGGGAAAACATTATCAATTAATAATGTTTATTAATATTAATATAAGATAATAGGGTGTTCATTAAAATTCCACCCAAACATATCATGTTACATAAGTCATACTATTATGTCACTCACATAATGAAATTATTCTTACCATATAGTCAATATATATAACGTATAGTCATATTGACGTGCCACCTTGCATTATATATAATATAAGGGTAATCCACCATATATTATAGGGCGCATGCTTGTATAAAATAATTAATCAAGTAAATATAATATTATTATATTTATTAGTTTTCTTACTCATTAATTATTATTTATTCATAATAATTATAAACCAATAACAATAATAATTTCATACGTTATCAATTAATTACTCAAATATAAATAATTAATCCCGATTAAATCTCAACACCATATTCAAGAAATTTGAATATATAATTACTAACACTTTTATCAATATTCTGATATAAAAGTCTCAGGGTTAATCTACTAATTTAAATGACCATTAGTGATTCCCTTTAAAAAATATTCTAGCATTTCTTCGCATAAATTAAATTCACATAAGCACATAACCACATAAGGTTTAAATAAGTTTTAAAAATTAATTCCTAAAAATTTTAAATCACATATAAAATTAATAAGGAGCTTAAAATTCCTGATCGTTACATCCATTGTGAGATTATATCATTTTCTTTGAGACAATTGAGAAACTCGCCGCTTAAGTATTCACCACCTTGATCCGATCAAAGAATCTTAATACTCTTACAGGTTTGTTTCTCTACTTCACTTCTGAATTCTTTGAACTTTTCAAATGATTTAGATTTGTATTTCATTAAATACATATATCTATATCTTGAATGGTCATCAGTGAAAGTAATAAAATAAGAATACCCTCCTCGTGCATTCATTGTCATAAGTCCACATACATCTGTGTGTACCAACGCTAACAACTCTATAAATCTTTCTCTTTTTCCACTAAAAGGGGATTTAGTCATTTTACCCATGAGATAAGATTCACAAGTTGGATATGATTCATAATCAGACAGCTCTAAGAGCCCATCCTTATGCAACTTGAATAATCTTGTTTCATTGATATGACCGAGTCTACAGTGCCACACGAAGGTATAATTAACATCGTCTTTTTTTCTTTTATTAGTTTGTTCAATTTGAAGTATATTTTCATTCAAGTCAATCACGTAAAGTCCATTCAATAAATTACCAACACAATATAAAACATTCTTATTATAAATGGAACAACTATTGTTCTTAATTATAATATCAAAACCTTCCATAACCAATACAGAAATCAAAATAATATTTATTATAAGTGTTAAAACATAATAACAATTATTTAAATAAATAGAATTGCCCGAAGGCAGTGCTAAACAATAAGTCCCTATAGTTAATGCAACAACCTTTACTCCATTTTCCACTCTTAGGACAACTTCATCCTTGTTCAACTTTCTACTTCTGACCAGTTACTGCGTAGTATTACATATATGAGAACTACATCCAGTATCCAATACCCAAGTAGAATTTTGACTTTGAGAAAAATTAATTTCAATCATGAACAAACCTGAAGCTTCTCCAAGCTTCTTCTGCTTTTGTTTCGTAAGGTACTTTTCACAGTTCTTCTTCCAGTGACCCGGCTTGTTGCAATGGAACCATATTCCTTTGCTGTCTGGATCAGATTTCGTATTGTCCTTTTTCTTCTCCTTGCCCTAGCCTTCTTGCTTTTCTTCTTTTCAGAAGATACCTTGGGACTCTTCCTTTTTTTGGAAGAATCATCTACCATTAAGATATAGTCTCGCTAGGATAAGAAGTGACCTTCAGCAATTTTCTACATGTTAAGTAACTCAGGCAAGCTGACATCCAACTTATTCGTGTGGAAATTCACAATAAATTATGAGAAGGTTTCTGGGAGTGACTGCAAGATCAAATCTTGACTTAAATTCCCATCCATGCTGAACCCCAATTGTTCCAGTTGTTCAATCAAATTAATCAACTTTAAATAATGTGTCTCAACAATAGTGCCCTCGGACATGCGAGATAGAAAGAGCCCCTAAGATATTTGATACCTTGCAGTCCTGCTTTGCTCACCATATAATTATTTTAGGTGCAACAAAATAGAATAGGCATCCATTTTCTCGTGCTGACGCTATAGCTCATTACTCATGGATGCGAGCATAATGCATTGTGTTATAGATGCATCATCTTCCCACTTTCTAAAAGTTACAATCTCTTCCTCAGAGACTGTTTCTGCAACTTTTGCAGGGACATGTGAATCTTGGATATAAGAAAGTTTTTCAGCAGTGAGAACAATCCTCAAATTTCTTAATCAGCCCGTGTAATTCAGTTTGGTTAACTTGTTAGCATCAAGTATGCTACGCAGTGATAGTGAGTTGTGACATTTTCAAATTCTGCATGTGAAATAAAATAACATTTTAGCATACATTCATTTAATTAATTATCAAAATAAATTAGGTCTTATTTTAAATTAGAATCTCCCACTATTTTCATCAAACTATATTACCCTCATAATATATAGTTCGGTAAAACTATTTAAAGATTTGCTAGTGAGAATAAGGATCTCATTTCAAATATATAGAGCCTTGTGGTGACACAACAAACAATATATAAATAAATAGATAGACAACTATTGTCAATTGCATCATTATGTAACTCCTTTTATGTCTCTTAGATTATTTTGATCAAGTGGTGATACATCTGAACCAAAATTATCTAAGTTAAGTCCAACCTAGCACTTTCATATTTTTAAATAGAAAAATACCATCCTTGTGGTGACACAACAAAACAGTATTGTTCAATTTCGTTATAAGCATCAAATGTGATAAATCAACATCTTAAATATTTAATACTTGCCTTGTGGTGACACAACAAACTCATATTAAATATTTAATATTCTATTAAATTTATCATGCTTGAAAGCGTCGTTCGATATTCCAAATATCTTTGAACGATTAAGACTTAATATAAATTCTTTGAGAGGTTTGTTATTAATTGTCTCATATTGTTTAGCGCGCATGCACATATATGTATAAAATACGAGTCATATTAATTGATATGCGAACCATGTTGCATAATATAATATATATATATATATATATATATAGTATAAGCGTGTATATAGAATAAAATATTCTACCCGAATTGATTATGAGCTTTTATTCTAATTTGGTTCACTCGAGCCACCAAGTGAACCAAAAGATCAAACCAAGGGGTGCAAGAAATAAATTTAAATATAACTATTATATTTAAACACGGGCTCCATTACAAATGGGTCTTCATGTGCTCCTTGCTCCTTGGTCTCCAATTCTTCAAGTAATTCTAACTAATCCTATTACATAAACTATTTACATTAAATAAAAATCTCGATCAGCAGTCAAGGAAAAGTACATAGGAGATAGATAGAATTTACATCAAGAAAAATTAGAGAAAACGAAGTACGCAAACCCTATTTAATAAAACTCATACATTCAAGTATTCAACTAAAATCAAATCAAATCTCATTGGTCAATAGTCCATAATCAATCCCATTTATTATCATACATATCACCAAATGCATCAATAAATAAAAACATTTAATATATACATTGATATCGATTTAATGGGCAATTTTAGTTAGTTTCGAAATCCAATTTCAACTCTAACTAGTTATCATGGAATCCAATTTTAACTTTAATTAGTTAGTATGAAATCCAATTCTAATTAAAATAAACATCTTTATTTTAATCCAATTCCAATTCCAAATCTAATAAACTTCTTTATTAATTTAGAATTACAGAAAATATATAATTTTAATTTTAATTAAAATAAACCTTTTATCTTAATTTGAAATCAAAAATAAAATAAATTTTATTTTTCTGGAGAGTGGCGTTGCGGCGCTGATAGTGAACGAGCATTTGGCGCTGCGGCGCCACATCACCAAAAAGCAAAGACAGCTGGTTGGAGGTGCGGCGCTGCTGAAGAACTAGCTTCAGGCGCTGCAGTGCCACGTCAGCGCCAGGGGACATGGAGCAGGCACTGCGGCACCGGGATTGTACTGCAATCTGGCCCTGCTACGCCAGTCTCCAGAATCTGTTTTTCTGGTTCGCGAATTGTGCAATTTTTCTCCAAAAACATGATTCCTAGCTAATAATTATGCCCAATTAAATTATTCCAAACACATATCAATATATATATCAAATAAAAATAATTAATAACTCGCATAAAGGTTTGGCTCTTAAGGACTTCAAGTAACTAAGTTCTTGCCCAATTGTGTCTGTGAATAAATTGTGGCATTGAAGCTTTTCAAACACAACGGGCGTTAATTCTATCTTTCATTTTCTCATCCCACCATGGCTCCAAAGTTGCGCTAGCTCTTATATCACATAGAACTTTGCCGACAACATGACTACTAATTGGGCACGAGGTTGCAAAACTACCTGGATCCTTGAACTTTGGTGGAGAAGGCACATGGGGAACTATCACATCGGCTCATCTTCATTGGAACTCAAAGATCTTTTTTGACCTTCTACTCCTTTTCCCCATTTGTCTCCTCTCTTTTAACATCAACATCTTTTGGCACCTCCGGTTGTAGATTTGGCTCGGGCACTCCATCAATCTCGGGAACCATGTCACAGGGTCAAGTGTCTTAAGGACAATTGTGTGAGGCATTGATGATCTGTTCCATCTGGTATGGAAAATTTTGACTCGAACTCTCCTGACTAATCCTCATCTCCACACTCGAAGTTATAAACTTGGACAAAAGTTCCTCCAAATTAGAATTTTATTCCTGTTGTAGTGGAGGTGGACACAAGAATTTTGGTGGGTATGTTGGACTTGGAGCATAAAATTGATTTTGATGATTATAGATCCATGAAAAATCCAAGTGATACACCCAATCCTGATGATAGTTGTTGGGATAGGCATAATTGTTGAGGTTGTCACCGCCATACTGTACCGGCTCGAAACTGATGGCGCATTGATGACTTGGATGGTTTCCACCACAATAATCACAAATAACCTCCACACTTTGAATACGTTGTGTTTTTAAAGTGTTAAACTTCCTCAAAAGTGTCTCTAACTGTGCTGACAATGCAGAAAGTGCATCGAGTCCATCAAGCTCCGCTTCCCTTGGCTGAGTCATTTGTGACGAACGAGAATTTTGTAATTTATTTTAAATATTTATTTAATTAAATAAATATTTGTGTAAATTTATTTATTGAGTTAAATAAATATTTGATGGAATTGTGGTAGATTAATTTAATTATATGTGTTATATTGATTAAATTAATGTGGAGTAATTTTATAGTTCAAAGTATGAATTTAATTGAGTTTATTAAATTAAATGAGTTATTTAATAATCATAATGTTATCCTAATTAATTTAATAAATGAGAATTTTAATTATGTGATGATGTGATTTAATGTGTAATATCATCTTTTATTTAATTAAAATTAAAGGATATTATTTGATTAATTAAAGTAAAAAAAAATAAACTATATAATAAATAAGTTAATTAAAATAATGGGAAAGTAGACCTTTTGTGACAAACCAAACAAAGCATAAGGATCATGGGAGCAGTTAAGGCCTGATGCGCCTAACTGCTACCCATTACTTCATCGGTTACTTTTATACATAGTTATTATATGTGTTCTATATTCATTCCTATTCATATTATATTAGTTAAGCAAACACAAAGAGAAAAAAGAGAATTGAGAGAGAATTTATGAGTTGGATGAAGAAAGTTAGAGATTATAAAAGTTTATATCATCAAACAGAGTTAGCAAGGATAAATTCTTAATCCTGGTTTATAATTATGTTCTTATATTTTCTCCATCAAAGCCAACTTAAGTTCTCTGCAATTGATTTTTTGATGATGATTGTTGGAGATATGATTATATATGTGCTAAGAGATGATTATAACATGTTCTATATCATTTATTCATGTTTTAGAGAAATCAAATTCATATAATCATGCTTTAATTGAAGTTTTATAAGTTACAGAGTGTTAAAGTATGAATATGACTTATATGTACAAAATTTCATGCCTTAATTGTATGTCAAACTAAAAAGTGATGATTGATTATGATTATGCATGTATAAACGAAGAGAACGAAATTTAAACGGACAGATTCAATGTTATAACGAATCTGTAATGAAGGATTTCATGAAAACTAACAAAAACATGAAAAATATCAAAATATGAAAATTAGGTGTTCTAATTCGACTGATTATGTGATTTAAGATGTTAAAATCATGCTAAGTATGCTATTAAATGTTTATGTGAAGTTTATAGCTTATGGGTAACATTAAAATAGTTGTTTGAGCTTAATTTTGGCATTATTTGGCCTTTTCTGTGTATTCTTCGAGAACTGTCAGACTTTACTGTGTCTCGGCGCCGCAGCGCCAGTTCTGTGAAGGAACCCAGCGCTGCAGTGCCAGGCCAAAGCCTTGGCTGAGGTGGCAGACGCTTCGGCACCGGTTCTATGAAGGAACCCCAGCGCTGCAGCGCCAGGACAAAGCCTTGGTTGACGTAGGCTCAGCACTGCAGCGCCGATCCTTAGTGCAAACTGAGCGCTGCAGCGCCGTCCAGCAGAATGACCCAGTAAATTTTATTTAAGTGTTCCAAATTCAGAAATGTATTTGAAACTTAATGTAATGAACATGATAACGTGTTAAGCATATATTGAGATGTTATTAACTTGTCAATGAAGTTTTACGTGATTAATTGATAAATTAAATACGTGATTTAAACTCGTTATTCGTGAAGTCCAATAACGTGTTCAAGAACTGATGTTTGTGATTCCATAAGTATAATCAGAATTAGAATTAATTGGTATTGTGAATGTAATGATATGTAAGGTTAATTGAGGAACGCGATTTATAATTGTAGCTTGTGCACGAAGCAAGTTTCTAAGCCTTACTCTTACGTTACGCAAGTTTTTCTTACCCTAACTCGATTATGATTACGCAAGTTTATTAACTCTACTTTAATCGAGCAAGTTTTCTATTCTTGATTCATTATCGTTATGCAAGTTTCTAAACTCAAATCTCTAATTAAGCAAGTTCTTTAATTCTACAATTATATTGAGCAAGTTCTTAAATTATGTTTCTATATCGATCAAGCTCATATTCTTGTTTATGATTCTGAATGAGATATTATAATTCTTTTTAAAGCATTACTTCATTTATATAATACTTATTCAATTGTATACCTTTGAGATTCCTTATTTGATTTAACTATCATTTATCGTTCAACCTTGAAAGACTAGCGAACCCTTATTGATTCGACAAGTCCATAGTTGATGAGAGTTCTAAATTCTAGAACTGTTATTGAGCTTATCCAAATCAAACTTCCTTTCGTGCGGACTCTGATGTTAAACTGAGATGAACAACTCTTTATAAGGATTATTTACGCGTTAGCGTTGAGATGATGTGCACATACATGGTATTAAGGGCTGATCCCCCTAAGTACGAGAAGTAGAGTCGTTCATATAGTCTTACGACTGTTAAAAGTTTAAAGTAGAAATACTTGATGACCTGGGACATAGTTCTTGGTCTTATGACCCTCAGATATACTTTTGATTCTTGTATTCATTTCTTGATTCAAAAATCGAGCTTTCTATTATTCAGAACCCTTTGATTTCTCGCATGTTATTATTAATGTTATATTGTTATACTTGTGGGCAATCTTTGCTCACTCTTGCATAATAACATTGCAACTAAGATTGAAAGAGCTGACAAGCCTTCCACTAGCAAAGGCAAGGGCAAAGCTAACAAGTGATGAAGACTTGTTATTTATTTATGAATGTTATGTTTTAAGACTTTGATGTTATGTTAAGACTTAATTGTTATTTATGTTTCCGCACTTGATGTTTAAGGTTAGTTCAACTTGGAATTTATTTATTCAGATGTTGTAACCCCTTAAGGGGAGGATTTCTATTTATTTCATGAGTTGGATTTATTATGGGTAGATAGATGTGTTATTATTAGACAGTGAACACCAAATCCTGTGAAATTGAGTTACTCAGATTTGGGGGTGTCACATCATTCTTGTATAAAACTATTAATAATTAAATTCAGCTATGGTACCTGAAAAGAAAGTAAAATAGAAAGAGAAATATATAATAAAAAAATGTTTAAATTAAAACTAATTTGGTTGAAATTAATATTAGCAAAAATTATTAAACTAATTCCCCGGCAACGGCGCCAAAAACTTGTTGGTCGATTTCACAATCAATATATGCGTGCAAGTATACACGGTCAACAAGTACTAAAGTGTAAGTAGAGTTGTCGATAACACGATGAATTATTGAATAAAAATTACCATGTACTAACTCTTAACCAAATTAACTTTATTTAAATAATTGATTTAAGCTGATGAAATTATCAATAAAAATAATATTAAACACCACTAGATTGAAACCAGATAATGAAGACTTAAGATTACAAATTCACTTAATGTTTCACTTAGATCAATACACTTCCTGTTAAGTTACACTAACTATTCCATATTGTTATATAATCAAGGACACATCAATAACTATGACCATCTCTCAATGCATCATAATCAAATCAACTTAAATATGATTGAAATAAGATGAACACCCTAATTAACTAATCTAAAATATCTCTATGTGAATTACAATTAAAAAGGATTTACAACACAAGTTCTCTATCAGATTACATGCGATATGTGTTAGGTTTGTAAGATCAAAATAGCATGCAAAAATTATATACATAGCAGCGAAAGTGTAAAAATAGAGTTTTAAAATTTACAAACCATATACCCGGATCATCCTTTAATCGTAATTTTTTAATTTAAACGAAAGAGATGAAGAACAAATCATACCCTAGAAGATTCGAGCTTCCTCATATACGGTTCAACTCCAATCCTTTCCTTGTTCGAGTTGAATCTACCGGGTGTAATTCCTTCCTTTGATTAACGTCAGCCACCCAAGTGTTTGGCCTCTAGAGGTGATCCACCAAGGATGAACAAGTCTTCAGAAGGTGAGTTATTGGCAAAACTCTAGTTTTTTCTCTCTCTAGAAAAGTGTGCTCTCTAAACAACTTGAAAAGCATTAGTCCTTAATCAAAATAAGTCTTCTTTTATTTATAGATGTAGGTAACCCTCCTAACCATTTTAGGATTAGGGTTTCATATTAATCAATTAAACTTTTTTAATTAATTAGGCTTCCTAATCTTATTAGGAGCAATTAATTAAACTCCTTTAATTAATTTACCTCTTAATCTTATTAGGAATATGGGAGAGTACTTTTATTAATTAATTTCTAAACTCCTTTAGGAATTAAACTAATAATAATAATAATAAGACTCCTCTTATTAATTTATATTTAATATTTCTAAAATATTAAATAATAAATATTAAGCTATATAATTTATTCTATCACCATATATGAAATTAAATACAGTTAACTTATTATTACGATTATGTCATTTGTTTCTTAAATAAATATTCATCCTTTTATGGTGTGACCCTTTAGGTTCTTCATATTAAACCGGTTGTAAATAAATTAATTAGAACAATTTTTATTTTATTTAAATAAATAAATTAACTATTAATTCATTTAAATAAATATTTATTATACAATAAGGGTAAGCCCCCTTAGCTCTCAACGACTTTCCAGATAATATAGATTTCAACATTAATCATAAAAGAACCTTTGAGTAAACAGTTGTTGTACAATTCATTCCTTCTACCATACAATGTCCCAATTAAATATAAAACATGGATTTACTATCAAGTCTTATTTTATTTAATTATATGTATTCTGATCCTAAATGCACAAACTCCGATAATGCAAATTAAAAACTACTTTTTAATGTTATTATGCCTTGGCCAAGGACTACTGAGTTGTCATTTATCGAATCACATAGGAAATTCATTTCTTTTACTAAAAGTGGTAGATCCTTTATTGATCATTCATCATCTTCATGTATTATTAATTATGCTCAAGCATACGCTTTGATATACCCTCACGGTCTTAAGGGACATGTCAAAGTATAACACATCATACATAAGATACTATGATGATCTCAAGTCTAAGGATTACTTGTACTACTATCACTAAAGGAATTCCTATTAATAAGCGAGTAAAACTCCATTAAGTATTATTTAGCGAGCCATGTTTAGTGTACTTATTCTCTAATAAGCACCTACATACTTGCTTTAGTGTCTCCACACAAATGATCATGAGATCGATCATCCTCTTCCAAAGAGCAAGCAACGCATGTACAAATCTATCCGGATTTACTAATCTCCTATTTAGTAATCCATCGATTGGGAACTATTTTAGTTTTAAGCTATCTAAGAATTTAGATCTCATTAGCATGATCATCATTATGATTCTAAAAGTATTGCTTAAAACTATGAGTTTTTCATATTTAAATATAACAACATTATGTAGATAATATAAACGCCTTTAAATAAATAATTTTTTATTAATAAATGAATAAGATTGTTACAAAGTAAATGCTTCATCATATGAAATATGATTGGCTTATGTGCATGCTACTTTTAGTATGTAGGTATATCTTTATCCTAAACACAAATCATTAGTTTCATCGCTATGCAGAAAACATAATCACATGCTATTATGGTCAGATTTAAACCTATAATTCATCTCTCGATTTCATATAGATTATCACGATAATTGTTCATCATGCAATTAATCAATTAAAACAAACCATAATAGACAATCCCATAATAGTAACAATAACTAACAAGGAAACATATCAAAATAAACTACACAATAAGATCCATTATAATCTTAAAATAGAATTTAGTTCATAATTGAAATAAAATCCATAATTAATAAAGCATTCAAAATAAAAAGTAAAAGATAAGGAAGAGAATAGAATCTGTTGACTAAATCCTTGAGTCTCTCTTTCAGCTCCTACCTTGGATCCTTCGCGATTTCACAATTGCTTCAATCTCCAAATCTACTTTTCAAACTAAGGTTTTAAGTACTCCTGTTCTCTCTAATCCTCGTGATATATCCTCCTTTTATATCCCTCTTCCTGTGTCTTTTAACCCTCCTTAACGTCCTTGAAACCAATCAGCCAAACCAATCCTTCTTGGACTCAACTTCTGAAACTCATCAAAATAACTCTCTTTCTTCCCGACGAATTCGCCCAGGCGGATTCATTGCACTTTAAACGTTTGCCCCGGCGGATTCACTGTTCCAGAAATTATAGAAATGTCATTAAGCCCCCAATTTCTTATTTTGACCCTCCGAAGCTGGTTCCTACAACACAAAAACCAAAAATAAGTAAAATGACACTAAAATTACTTAAAGTTAACAAAGAATTAAGCCTAAAAGGTGTCCAACTCATAGGTATAAAACCCACACATTAGGCTCAGATAGTAGTGATGAAGAATTATTGAAGGCTAGGAGGAGGTGCAGGGAGTACAAAGCAGAGATGACTAGAGTTGAAACCAAGGCAGGTGATAAAACTAACTTTGTTGATGGGGATGCAGGTGATGGTAATACTTAGGGTGTTGAGGGTGATATGGCTGAGGGTACTATTGAAGGTGATGTTGAGGGGGCAGGTCAGGGTGAGGAGGTTGATGAAACTATGAATGAGGGAGATAATGAAGGGGAAGAAGTTGGTGAGGCTGAAGGTGATAAAGGTGCAGCAGATGGTGATAGGCTAGTCAATGAGTTTACTGAAGAGATTGATAGAAATAATGCGGGAGATAATGCTAATGACTCTGATGATGATAGTGATTGGCACAGTAAGTATGAGGACAGTGATGTATTAAGGTCTCCCTCAGAGAGCAGTGAAGATGAGAACCTAGGTTTTGTGGGTCCCCTATAAAAAAGAAAAAGCATGTTCATTATGATTTTTTAACCCCAAAACAAAGAGAAAGCATATAAAGTTTGCACACTATCAGATTTTTACCAATTTCAATGAATTCAAGACTACCATTAGATACTATTCAATTGCTAATGACAGGAAGTTGTGGTACAAGGTAAACGATAAGGAAAGAGTGCATGTTAGGTGTGATAAAGGCTGACCTTGGAAACTATGGGCCAATTATATTCAAGGGACTACGAATGTGAAAATAAAGTCAATACTAGACACACATAATTGTGTCTACAATTTTAAAAACAAGTTGGCAAACACCAAGTTTTTGGCAGATTTTTATGGAAATATGATAAGGAAAATCCAAACTGGAGGTTGAAGGACATACAAGAAGAAATTAAAATCAAGTTGAAATTGGATGTAACACTTGTGAAGTGTATGAGGGTGAGGAATTTAGCTTTGGCAAGTATACATGCATTTATGAAGGAACATTATTCAAGACTCTGGGATTTTGGGGCTGAGATTAAGAAAAGTAACAAAATGAATACAGTCAACATCAAAACCACTAGGCTTAATCCTGAAGATGAGGTTAGGTTCAAGAGATTTTATGTTTGCTATGACAGCTTAAAGAAAGCTTAGCAAGAGGGTTGTAGGCCAATTCTTAGATTGGATGGTTGTTTCTTAAAAACTGTATGTGGGGGTCAATTATTATCTGCAGTGGGAATGGATGGGAACAATAAAATGTTCCTTGTAGCTATGACTGTTGTATAAACTAAAAATGGTGATAGTTAGAGATGGTTTTTGGAGTTGTTGGTTGATGACCTTAACCTTGGTGAAGGCTATGGATTTACTATAATCAGTGACCAAAAAAGGTATATATTTAATATAAACTCGTTTGTTTTACTAAATGCCTCTGTTTTACAAATTACATACGCTTTACTAACTGAGTTTGTGTTGTTCAGGGTTTGAAGAATGTCATATGTGAACTGCTTCCTCATGTTGAGCATAGAAATTGTGCTAGACACATTTATGCTAACTGGAGGAAAAGGATTTTCTTCAGAGGCACTAAAGAGTGTTTTGGGAAGCTGCATGTGCAACCCATGATCAAGCACACAAGAGAGCAATGAGGGAAATTAAGAGACTTTTTGGCCCTGCACATGATAAGATTGTTCAGCATGATCCAAAGTTTTGGTCTAAAGCTTATTTTGGCACTCATAATTCAAAGGTTGATAATGTTGAGAATAACATTTTTGAATGCTTCAATACTTGGATTATCAAAGCTAGGTACATTATTACTAATTTACTACAAATTGTATTATTATAATGTACTGCAATATAATCAAGTTACACTTACTCTTATTTCAATAATTCCTAGGTACATGCCAGTTCTAACAATGCTTCAGGAAATCCATGATCAAATCATGGTTACATTGCACCAGAAAAGGGATGTTATGCTTAAGTCAGAGTATTTAATTTTTCCATAATTTAAGAAGAAACTTGATGCAGCCATCATTGCCTCTATCCTATTATGATCCACTTTGGGATGGAAAAATCTCATTTCAAGTAAAAGAAAGAGGTAGAGCTTTTACTGTGAATCTTAAGGATACAACTTGTACTTGTAGAGTTTGGGACATTACTGGCATCCCATGTTGTCATGTTGTCTCAGCAATTCAATCAATTTATAAAAATCCAATAGACTATGTAGCTCACTGGTATACTAGAGATACTTACCTCAAGACTTATAGTGATACTCTTGAGGTGTTAAATGGTAAAGATTTCTGGGAATTCACAAACTGTGACATAATGGGACCTCCACCAATACCAAAGAAACTGAGAGGTAGACCACAAAGGCTGAGAAGGAGAGAAGGCTGGGAAGACAGAGGAAATAGTGGTCAAGTGCAGAGGGTGAGTAGAGTATGAAGGAAAATGCATTATAGAATTTGTAGAAATTTTGATCATAGAAGGAACTAATGCCCAGTTAAAGAGACTAATGCAGAGCCCACAAGAGAGCAATTTGAAGAGCCAACTAAACATCATAATCAAGAGCCCATTGCACATCCTACTGCACTGCCTACTGTAGTATTTAAAGAGGGATGCCAATTCACAAAGCAAAGGTTCCAACACCTAATATAAGGGTCCATTTAGTATGTACATTATTTTTGCAAAAATGCTATGTACTAACTATGAAATATATTACAGCCCATAGGTAAAGGTAAAGAAAAGGTGGGATGCTCCAATGAAAAAAAGAAAGATAAACCCACACAAGCATTTATGTTTGTAAGTAAAGTCAAACTGAAAATTTCTAATTTACATGTTATCATTTAATTGCTAAATTAATTTGGGAGCTTTTATCTTTTGTAGATGTCAACTCCACGTGTGATGAATACTACTGATTTTTCAACCAATAATACCCCTCCAGTTAGTACCCCACCAAATGAAGCACACCTTAGTGGAATGGGCTTCCAAAAATTAAGTCTAAGCTCAATTTCTTCCTCAACCAAAATCATAGGAGGGGGAAAAAGGGCAATAAATGTTGGCAATAAAGAATCCACACGAAGGACATACAAAATTTCAAGGAAGAAGAGTGGAGCAAAGTTATATAAAAATTAGGATTCCTATCTTTTGGGACTAAGTTTTTGGGAGATTAAGTTATTACGAGTCTTTTCAAAGTTATATGGTATTTTATATGTAATTATTGTACTGAATGATGGTAATTTGTTTGTAATTATGCTACTGAATGATGGTCCAGTATAGGCTTAAGGTATATTTTGAAGTGGATGATTATATGGATTGTTTGAAGTGGATGATTAAAGGGATATATATATATATATATATATATATATATATTGGGATATTTAATTATGGTTCTGTGATTTACTATGGAATCTTACAGTTGGTGAATGTTAGTATTGTGTTTTAGATAATGCATTTTGGTTCTGTAAATTTGGTGAATGCATTTTGGTTCTGTTTGTTGGTTACTATGTATTCTTATAGCGATTGAATGCTTGGAATATGTAATGCTCTGTAATAATATGAACTATTTTGTAATGGAGGGTGTACATGGTTCATGCTCTACTTTTGTATTTTCCTAGTTGTCTTTATAACTTGTTAGGTGCATAGGTTGGTGGCAAATTCATTATGAGTCTACTGCATTCATTTCTTGGTGGCGCATTAAACATGAAGTCATAATAAACCAAAAATCAATTCAATGTTCTGCTTCATTTTTGCCAAATAAACATTCATTTCAATACCAAACATACATTCACATTTTAAGCCAAATCAACATTCAATACATACTTGCCAACTATCAAAACCAACCTTAAGCATTGAATGCATACTTGCCAAAATACACATTAATATATACTTTACACCTTTACTACATTCAAGTCTACAGATCTACACATTTGGTTGCAATACAATGACAAACAACATCCAAGAAACTACTAAACCAATCCGTAATTTCTTATCTATCGAACCTTGCTTGTCAATTTTCTTCCTCAACTATTGCACTTGTCTTTGCATCACCAAAACCTATTCTTCTTCATTTCTTTCTTCACTGTTTATCTCACCTTTGCTCATCAATGTGTTCCCAGTTTCCATCTTCTTTATTACCTCCATCAAACTCTAAATTTTTTCCTTTAGTAACAATATCACTTCCCTTGATCTCTGTATAAATGGAGGATCACACCATTTAAAGAACCTACAGCACAACATGTTATCCTGTAACCAATTACACATAAATCCAACCATCAAACCCATAACCCATATAGCAGATAAGAGTTTATTTACTATAGATATGCTTTTACAACATACAACAGATATGTCATACCAATTTCATGCTCTGCTGGTCAACAAAATTAATTAAGTCAGCAAAAATAACATAATCTTCCATTTCACTCTATGTATCAATAACTTTTTCTATAAGAAGTTGAAGTTGTTGAATCTTAGGCTCCCATAGCTAGCACTAGTATATACATGGGGTGGTCTAAGTGTGTAAATGCAGAAAGATAGCCAGGCCCTCCTCTCTTTGAAATCACAAGTTTTCATCTTTTAAAATCTTCAAATAACTCCTCAAACATCTAATACTCAAATATTTAACAACACCAAAAGTTGATCTCAATCACAACAAATGATGAGTGGGATTTATACCCGCGAATCGAATACTTTTATCCTTAAGAAGTTGTATGTCCATTATGTTTAATGTTGCTTTTATAGCATTTTGTTATTATTTTACTTAAAATATATTTTGTAGGGGTTTTCAGGTCATTTTCAGCTTTTAGGGGCAAAAAGGGCATTTCTCTAACACTGGCGCAGCGCCGGTTCCTAGTGTTATACTGGCGCCGCAGCGCCCCTTCGATGCCAGCTTAGCCACCTTACGCGCTACAACGCCCCCATTCACTCACAAAACTGGCGTTGTAGAGCCCACTTATGACCATTGCCTTTGACTAAGCGTTGCAGCGCCTGTTCTAAGCTATATCTTGGCGCCGCGGCGCCACCTCCGATTCTCAGGTAGACACAAGTGGAAATGACCTAACCTAAAGGAAGGATATATATATATATATAGATAAATATTCAACCTCCTTTGAGATCTCTCATATAGAGAGCACTCTCATATAGCTTAGAACTTAGCATTTCTCTTTAATGTTGTACATAACTTTTGGAAACAAGATAGATTAGGGAGATGATTGGGATTCCATGGAGCTAGAGAGTAACTTAGCAACAAGGAATGGAGAGCATGAATTTATTGGAGTTCTTGGAGATTGAAGAATGCTTTGAAAGAGTTTATTCTTCTCTAGTTATTTCCTTTGGCTTCGTAATCTATAAATATTTTATATGTTGCTACTTATGTTTAATTCACAAGCTATGAATTAGACTTTTGATCTAAGATTATAATGGAACTCGTTGTTAATCTGAATTAATTTTCTTATCTCTTTAGTTGGCACCATATGGATTGGTCTTATATATTTGTGCTTAAGAGATTAGTAATTAACTTGGTAATCTATGAGAAATTGGGAAATGGATTATAGATTTATACCTTGAATATTTGGCATGTGATTATGATTTTTCTACGCTACTAGACTACGTAATTTGTGTATAGGATAGGAATATACATGTGCGCCATGTGTGACCTAATTGAGAATCTGAGCTTGAATTCTTTTCTATGGTTAATTCGAATAGGAATATGTCGGATTATTTAGCTAGGATGTTCCTTTCTGTTCTATTCCCTTTAGGGTAGATTGGAGGGGATATGTTTATATGTACCTTGGAAGAGGCGTATGAACACTTGTGTATTCAAGGTCAACAATCCGTCATGACCGCTATAATCAAAGAGAGAGTTAGGAAGTTTAATGAAACATTGCACGCCAAGTGTTTGACAAGATGCTTATGTGGGGGGGGGGGAGTTATGATCTTAGCTTGTAGCACCTTAGATATCAGTCGTTATCCATTTACTTGCTTTGATAATTAGAATTAATTAGATTAATTAACTATATTCTATTTAACTGTTTAAATAAGACTTAAGCGATACAAAGTCGGTACTTGGTAAATATTAGTAATAATTCCTCGTGAGTTCGACACTCAACTTATCATATATTACTTGTGGACCGCGTATACCTGTGCGTGTTTTATTGATTGTGAAATCGACCAACAACAAACATTACACACATCAAGCCCAGCTAAAAGAAATTAGGTCACATACCTTGAAACGATAACAACCGATGAACCTTCTTCTCGGATCAAAAGTTCCCTCTTTTCAAGCTACCCACATCGGTGCAAAAATCCCACATCGACATGTCACCGGAGTTCTAGGCATCTCCCAATCATCGACACGATTTGTGATGCTATTTTCGCTAGAACTCATGTTAGTTCCTCTCTTAATTGCCTTCTCTTCTTCGTCGTTTTTGGTTAATTGTCTTCTATTATTCGTCGATCTATGAGGAGGAAGGAGTTGGAATCGATTTGGGAATGATTTTTGGGATAATAGCCCAGCTTTTGATGTGAAAGATTCAATTTCTCTTCTTTATCGCTATTATCTTCTTTTGATTTGGGACTGATTTTGGAGATTTAGGGATTTTGAGATTTTGAGATTTAGTTGGTTAAAGGATTTAGGGATTTAATCCACATAAGTTATTAAATCGATTGTCACGTATTCCCACGTCCTTCTTCTATTAAATGGTTAACAGTCATGGATGACAAAATCACTTTTTATAAATGTTGCTTGATTTGTATATATGTCAAATCAATGTATGACACACAAGTGCACGTGGTCAACAAGTAATATAATGTAAGTGAAGTATCGTTCCCACAGAGAATAATAAACTATATTCTAATCTAACAAGCACCAATTTTCTAATTATTTCGATCTCTTTAAACAGATGATCAATTTGTGATTTATATCTAAAATTACTAAGAAATAAATTAAACTACTTATCAAATGATTATATTAGATAAAGGAGATTTGAGATTATAATTTCACTTATTGCAAGCACTTAGATTGACATACTTCCTTTCAAGCCTAATTAATTGCTTCGGATTATTAGTCGAGAACACAAAAGTAAAATATGGTCATCTCTCAATGTACCATACCCATATCACACTAAATCCATAGATGATAGAATGAATGTGGACACCCTAATTAACTAACCCACTATATCTCTATGTGAATTACAATTAAAAAGAGTTGAAGCCCATGTTCTCAATAAAATACATGCAGTGCTTCGGTATATCTCTATCCTTGGCACGAATCATGAATTCCGTCGCCATGTAGAAGTCATAAACACATGCTAATATTGTGACACCCCCAAACTAGGTCCACACAACCCATTTTGAGTCGCCAATATACATGGTACAGAATCCAAATACAAATATTTCTATTAAACTGTAGTGCAAAATACGACCACACATAAACTGTGAGTTTCAATACAAATATTATGTCGTATATAATACGAAAATATCCACTAAACTAAGTCCCCATTACGATTATTTGTGATAACTCGAATTATGAAGTATATGGTTTAGACGAGTATAATATATAACAATGATTCTTAGAATAAGGTAATGAACGGGTTAAGGAATATATAATAGTCAGATGTAATTGAGTTTAAGTAAAGGTTAGAAATTAAAACCTATAAGAATTGGCTGAAGAAACAATGGAATAATAAATATAAAACCTATATCAAGGTAATGCGTTGAAGATGTTTTACGATATAATGTTGAAAGCGAATTGACGAAAACTGAGTAAGGGAGGTTTCGGTGATTCCGAGACGGAATCCTTATAAGAGGGGAAGGATGTGACAACCCAAATTTTCAGTAATTATTAAGATAAGAATTTAATAAATAAAATTCTTATTATGAGATATTTTGATTTTGAATGGATATATATATATATATATATATGTTATATATAATTTGAAATTTGCGATTTGGTGTGAAGAGAATTAAATATTTATATATAAAAGAGAGTTGTGTATATATTTATATGTTGGAGAAAATGACCCAAAAATAGGTCCACACAACCCATTCTGAGTCGCCAAAATACACACTATAGAATTCAAATACAAACTTCCTATTTACAACTATTACTCTGTTGTGCAAAATACGACCACACATAAACTGTGAGTTTTAATACAAATATTAGAACAACAGTACTCACCTCCAGACCAATAACATTTTTCATAAAGGTACAGTCAATAACTGTTTAGGAATTAAAATATTTGGAAAATGCTCAAGGAAACCTTCGTACATGGGAGGCCATGCATCTAAGTTATAATAGATATCATAGAACTTGAGAATTAACCTTGATTGACCCAATAGACCCCAAAGAAGAACAAGAAGATTACTATCATGTTCATTCCAATGGTGGGTATTCTCTTGCCATATAATTATCTCCATTGTCTTAAATTATGGATTATATTCCAACCATACTCCAAGATTATATAGGTAGTGCTCATAGATATAATCAACAAGTGGATGCGCACAACCATGTCTTATAATAACACGAAGTCGTATGTGATTAGACATCTTGTATGATAGTGGCAACACACCCTTCCAAAGTCAGGTTCTTATCACCCCATTGTTGTTCACCAAAATCAATTTTTAAGTGACGTATAAAATAAGACACACCCATTTTAAGTCCTCAATACAATTATTTTCATACTGTTTTATGGGAAACTTTAACAGTTATAGACCATCGCTCTATTCTCCTATTATCCCTGCTCGACCCAGCTACACTCTTATTACCTGAAAGGAATTGTGAAGCAAAAGGGTGAGCACGAATAGCCCAGTAAAGAATATCATAACTTAAGATAATTAAATTATCAATAGCTTTCATCAGTCATAAATCAGGTATTTAGAACATATGGTAGATGATAAAAGTTTTTAACCATAGTTGCAGCGGAACAAGCAATCCATTAGAAGAGTCAAGTAGAACATAATGTCTATTATCTTCCCCAAATTAAAAGTCCATCATCGATATTTTATTCATGTAACATCAATCAGCAGTTCTTCGTTGTACCCAAGACAAAGAGAACTTTCACCACCTGTCTTTACCTATAACACCAAAGATTATAGTTAAATTCACAATTCATGTTCATAATCATATAAATCAACAGTTTCTCCTTGCCACAAAGGCTTAATAGAACTTTCACTCAATGTCCTTGCTGCAAAGGTTAAAGACCCTCAATAATCATATCGTCATTACACCCTACTCCAAAGACCTTCAAACGTAACATCAATGGTCATGATCATACCAATCAATTGTCTATCTTTGCACTACGGGCCAAAGATATTCAACTGTAATATCAATGGTCATGATCATGCCAAGCAACAGTCCATCTTTGCACTACGGGCCAAAGACATACAACTATAAAACCAATGGTCATGATTATACCACTCAACATTTTATCTTTGCCATAAAGGCCAAAGATATTCATCAATCAATAGTTCATCTTTGCACTACGGGCCAAAGATAACTTTAACCATAATTTAAGTATGAGGATTATGAAAATGATATAAGAAATTAATCAAGTGAGATCAATGATAAATATTAGAGATTTATAATTCAATTTATCCAGAGTTCAATAATGTTCAAAGTGTCAACATAAAGATAAAAATATGGATTCATTCAACTTCAAGAATAAGTTTCATAAAAGATAATTTGGACAAAGAAAAAAAAATAAATTTCGTTGTGAATAGTACTCATAAATAGTACCGTATGAATAGTACCCATGAATAGTACTCATGAATAGTACCATATAAATAGTACCCCGACATGAAAAGATTAAAATTTCCATAAGAAAGTTCAGACTAATATTCCAGTGAAATGATATTAGATGAAGCGCAAACCTTAAGGAATTTCTAATTATTTCAGGAATTATAGAAGCAATAGTAAGTTTTGATTTAGGAATATGAAATGAAATAATATAAGAAACGGAAAAATGGAATTTCACCCGTCATGCAGTAATCCACGTAGACAGATTATTTTCACAACTTAATAAAGAATGAATACGAATGGTTATGCACCAGACATGTGGTAGTCCTCGTAGACATATTATTCTCACAACTTAATAAATAATGAATATGATGGGTTATTCACCATGCATGCGATAATCCGGGTAGATAGGTTATTTTCACAGCTTAATAAGGAATAGAATGACAACCCTTAAGAGTATTGAAAGAAAATAACATCCTTTACGAATACGAAAGAAATAATACCGATTACCTTAGTAGAAGATTGGATATTGCAATAGTGCAGTAGCAGAATACTATTCTTATTTCTCTCTTATTCTCTCTCTATAGCTTCTCTCTTTATAGTTTGTGAATTGGTGAGAAAGAAGGGAGAAATGAGCTTCTATTTATAGGAAAACATAGTTTCACTAATTGCACTTTAGGGGCTCAGCTTATTATACTTTAGTACCTTCATCTTTGCCTCCATTTTTATTTTAGTCCCGCAAGTATTATCAATCTTGCATAACATCCCCTAATAGTACTTACATGTGAACCAATAGTTTCTTGCATGTGAACCAATAGTAATTAATTGCTCATTTATTCGATTAATTGCCTGTTTGGTCAATTTAACATCCAGAAATCAACTATTATTGAAATAAATGTCGATTTCCACTAACATTAATATTCCCAACATAATAAAAATATTTTTATCAATAATTCATCATTAATATTATAACTCACAATATTGACAACCAGATCGTTCACAGGAAAGATGAGGTCTTTCCGATAAGGATTTCTCCTTACTGGTGCGCAATTAAATAACATAATCCCTTTCCTCGACAGAACTTTCTAGACATTGTCAATAATGCTAATAATAATATGAGTAACTGTGTCGTGTCAATTATTGATTTAATAATATAAAGTATTGTGCAGATGATACTGTGATAATAATTGAATCAGTAATATGAGATACTATGCAGCAACTACTGTGTCAATTATTGAATGAAACTGAGTGAATTCTTACATAAGCATCAATAATCAAAGATACTGTGCAATATCATGTGCTACTGTGCAAAAACGCGTATTACTGTATTTTTATCACCGGGTATTTCAACAGTTTAACGGTAAAAGTTTTGCCGTTATTTTTATAAAAAAAGTTATATCTGTCGCTTTCTATATCGAAAATTATTTCAGCTGTGGGGTCCACCAATAATTGCGCCTTAGTACGAATATTTCCCGATAAAAAGAATATTTCCCGACCAAACGAATATTCCCCGGCACAACGAATATTTTATGACAACTTGCTTATTTTGTAAAATTTGCACATATCACTCATAACTATAGCATTAAATAAATTATCACCTTACTATTTAGAATATTAATTATAAAAAATTGAATACTTTTATTTCATAAAATTTGGGATCTTACATAAACTATTAAAGAAATTAAATAATGTTAGTTAATTAAGTTGATAATTATATTATTTAGTAATATAATTTGATTTTCATAAACATACCAATGGAGTTGTTATGAATTAGATTTCATAAATAATGTGAGTAATTCACTTAATTAAAATAGTGAATTAGTGTAAGCATATTTGTTTTAATAAATGAGGAAGTAATATATTACATATGAGTGTAATATGTCAAGGTAATATGATTGTCAACCTTGTAAATGGTTAAAATATTTATTGAATAAAAATAAATATTTTAGTTAGAATATTTATGGTATTAAATAAATATTTAATGAAAATTGTTATGAGATAATTTATTTAAGTGTGATAAAATTGATGGGATTTATGTGTATTTTGTTACGCGAGTATAATGGTGATATTCTAATTTAATTAAATAATTAAATTAGAGGAGTGAGAATTTGTTAAATAAAGTTATAATTATAATGGTTGAATAGAAATGTTAATTTGAGTGATAAAGTCAATTTTATTTCTTAAGGAATCAAGTTTAATTTAATTCAATTTAAAATATTAAAATTTAATTAAACGGGGTGTGACATGTGTAACATAGTATATAAATGAATAACGAAATAAAATAGAAATAGATTAAGGATTTGTTGAATAAATTATAGTTATGTTGGTTAAGTAAATATTGTGTTGACCAAATAAGGACTATGATTTAATTAAATTAGAGGGATTATGATTTGTCAAATAAAGAGTATAATTTGATTGTGTAGTGTGTGACATGAGTACTATAGGATGAAGATTAGAGTTTTGTGATAAATATATGTGTTTCGGCTTATTTTGAAGTCATAATTGGTTAGTAATTTGAGTTATAATCTGTAAATTAATAATAAATGTTGTTAATACGTTGAAAAACGAAAACAACGAAGGCTAAATGAATTGATTTGGTTAGGAATCAAATTCATGGTGAATGATTACGCTAAACATGTTAAAAATATGGAAAAAAATAGTATAAACCAAGTCCCACATCGACTAAATTGAGAACTTTACCCCTTTTCTAAACCTATAAATAGAAGGGTTTGGCCCTTTGTTTCATTCACCAATAATAAGGCCTCCAATTTTGAGAAAGGCTTTGTTGTGGGAGGACTTTTTATAAAGACCTCCTTAGTTAAATTTTGGCGTCGAGTGCGTAGGCAGTTTGTGGAACTCATATTTTCGGGTATGTTTCTTACTTAATTTTTGGTGTTGCTATTATTTTAAATATTATATTTAGTTTGTTAGTTAAAGTTGATATTTTGAAATATTTTGTAAGTTCTTAGAAAATGTTAAATTTCTGATAGTTCTATGAATTATGAGTCCATAGAGTCCAAAAGGACTCAATTGGATGTCTGATGGCTGAGCTCTGCTAAGAGGCGCCTCAGCGCCGCTTATGAACTAAGTTCGAGCGCTGCAGCGCTGATGTGGCAGTCAACAGAAATCTGGACCCGGCGCCGCAGCGCCGATAATGTAATTCTATAAATAAGCACACCTAGAGGGGGTGAATATGTGTAAATACCCAAAAGTTATCTACAGTGGTCAATTTTTAATTTTTGCAGTTACAGGCTTAAAGCAGAATACTTTTCTTACTAACAGTAAACTATTATGTGAATGAGTTTAGATGCAACGTGAGAAATAAATAATCAAACCACAAGAATCAACAAACCACAGACTCAAGGATTTTTTCGTGGTTCTGCCCTTAACCTCTAATGGCTTAATTCACGTCCAATACCAATCGGTATTGGAGACTACAGACTCAAGGATTTTTTCGTGGTTCTGCCCTTAACCTCTAATGGCTTAATTCACGTCCAATACCAATCGGTATTGGAGACTCTTTTTATTAAACTTAATATTAAATTAAATACAATAAAAAGAACTCTCTATTCAAATAAGTTTTCCACTGTGATGGACACCTCTGGCCCCTTTGCACCACTGCAACCTTTCTCACCACTAAGACCTTTGCACCTCTGCAACCTTGAAAGTTTTCTTTGAACAAACCTATCCACTACTAGATCAGTCAAGCTACACAATGTTTGAACTCAGAATATAAGGATTTTGATTACAATGAATTCTTATTTTCCAGCCATAAAGAATTAAAGACAGTACAATGACTAGCTGGAAATAAACAACAAAAGCTCTCAATAGGATTTTTCTCTGAAATAGCCGCCTGATGTAGCTTCTCGTGTTTTTTTCTTTTTGCCATGGAGGAAGACCATATATAAACAGTGAACTAACGGCTATAAAGAATCAAGGATGGAATAACCCATAATATCAGTAACAATTTATTCCCAACGGATATAATATATTCCTCAGAATCAGATATCCATGATATAGACTTCTAAACAAACTGAAATAGATTAATTAAAGGAATGAAAAAGATATTAAATACAGTTTGTTTTAATCCAATAATTAGTCAGTTACACTATTAAGAGATGTTATATTTTTGTACTCCTTTTCAAATAGGATTGTATATTATAAAGGAATTATTCACATGATGTATTTAAGGAATGACTTCCAACAACGAATAAGAATATATAGTCTGTTAGAAATTTCCAAGCAAATATAAAAGACTTGGATCCATTAGGAAGATTCACATGGACTATAAATACACTTTTGGGTTAATAAAGAAAACCACATATATCATTTTAGACCAGCCCAAAAAAATCAACCCTGCTAAAAAAAATTACTCCATGCAAAATATAATATTTTCATGCAAAGAATAATGTTTCCATACAAAGTATATTATCTTCATGCATAAACATATATATTAGTCCAGATAAATCAAATAAGACCATTACACAAACCCAAATATATTGTCATTATTAAAAACATAAAAGTTATAAACCAATAGATAATATAAAGGGAACGGGCGCTGCGATGCCAATAGGCAGTCAGGCGTAGACAAGAGCTTTTAATTGCATGTTCAATGGAAACTTAATATTGATAATTCTAATGAGTATTATACACGCTTAATAAGGTATAATGAGAGACTTTAAATACTTAAATTGATGTTAAGTTTTAATTAAAAGAAGAAATTTAGGAAGAATAATGTAAAGGTTAATTTAATTAATCTAATAAACTTCCACGATGGTGTAGAGACATAGGTGAAGAACTTAACCGATTGTTAAGTATCAATTGAAAGAAATACTTTGAAAGTATAAAATGAAATTTTAAAGAATGAGTTAAAGGTTAATTTAATTAGTTGATTAATCTAATGCAATGTGAAGGTTAAATTTAATTACTTAATTAAATGTTGAGTGATAGTTGTAAAGGAACCTAAGGGAACCTAAGAATGATTATTTAAATGTGATACCTCTAATACGATGTAATGACAACTATAACGATTTAACCAAACGATAAGTGTCAATTAAAGAGAAACGTAATGAGAAGAAAAAGGAAGTTTAACGTAAGTAAATCAAGAACAATGAGAAGCCCTAATAGGACTTAAACAAACCTAAAGAAAATGGTTATGGATCGTAAAGTAGAGTTAATTAAATAATTACTCAGCGTTGTTATATGTTTGAGAATTGATATGCATGGTGATATGTTATGTAGGATTCATGAAGTGCAGAGAACTATAAACTATTAATCGGTTCTTGTAATCTACAAACCAGATAAATCTTTCAGTTCTATTTGCTATGTGTACTTGATGATGAATTGTTTTAATCTATATCGCAAAGATATTACATATGTTGTGAGTATGAAATGTTAAAGTCAATTTATAACCAAATTGATTGAGTAAAGAATGCTGATTGAGTAAGAAACTCAGTCTTTATACTTGTTATGTGAATTAAAGCATGTATGATATGTTAGTCTATTGATTATGATGAGAAGAGCATGTTATTTATGTGCTATGTGATGCAGAAAAACTGTTAGATCTTACTGAGCTGTCGAGCTCATTCTTGTAAAATAACCATTTTTGCAGGTCAAGGTTTCAAGGTAACGATACGTGCTAATTGAATGATAGAGATCAATAGCAATTCAAGAAGATTATTTATTTTAGATAAGAAATGCGTTTGATTTTTTTTATTGTAACATAATTGTGGAGTTGTAAAGTTGAGTTATCCGATGTATAATGAATATTGGTTTGTGATGTAAGATTTTATCTAGCAATTTTGATGAAGCGATTCAAGAAATAAATTTGAATCAAAGATATGTAATGATAAAATTTGTGATTCGGGGAAGTATAGAAAGTAGACAGAAAAGTTTTAGTTATTCTGCAAATTTTATTAATTATAATTTCGATTAATGATGTAAAGGTAGAGTGTGAATGTATTGTTAACGGCCAAAGTCGGAAGTTGGATTGTCCAAATTTTGGGGTCATTACATTATTGACACACTATTTTACAACATAGTGAAGACTTCTATATAACTATCTCGGATTATTACTCCACTCCCCGACTAATCCCAGCTACACTTTCATTTCCTCAGAAGAACAATGGAACCAAAAAGAAAATGGTGAGCTCAACTAGCCCAGTAAATATTTAAGACAATTATAATTTAAGATTGAGGATGATGAAAAATGATATGAAGAACGAATCCAGTGAGATAAAGGATAAATAATAGAGATTTATAATTCAATTTATGCAGAGTTCAAGAATGTCCAAATTGTCAACATGGATATCAGAACATGGATCCAATTTCAAGAGTAAAATTCATAAAATAAAGATAATTTGGATAGAAAAAGAAATAATTTTATCATGAATAGTATCACTTGAATAGTACCCCGTGAATAGTACCTCATGAATAGTACCCGAATGAATAGTACCCCGACATGAAAGGATTAAAATTTCAATAAGAAAGTTCGGACCAATATTCCAATGAAATAATATTAGATGAAGCGAAAACCTTAAGCAATTCCTAATCATTCCAAGAATTAGAGAAGCAATACTTACCATTGTAAGTTTAGATTTAGGAATATGAAATGAAATAATATACGAAACTGCAAATAAATCACCCGTCATGTGGTAATCCGCGTAGACATGTTATTCCCACATATTAATAAGGAATAGAATGACAACCCTTATGAGTATGAAGTAATATCACGTACGAATATTGAAGCAAATTTACATACGAGTATACAATAAGTGATTTCCTTTACGAATATTGAAAGAAAATAATATCATTTACCTTAGTAGGAGACTAAATCTAACTGATATAACGGAGATTATCCTGAGAAAATCTTGCACTCTTAGCTACACTCAAAGTATCCTTATACAAGAAAGAAATACGCATAATATTATAGAAGAAGAATTCTTTGATTCTGGTGTGAGTTTCATTTCTTAACTAAACAACCTATTTATAGGAGAATGGACTAAATAGTAACTGATTTACGGACGGTTCATATTGATTTACTATTAAAACTTCAGCCGACGGTCTGAAAAATTAGCACATCCCCCCATGGAATAATAAGTCAAACTTACAATAAACGCCTCATAACAAACCCCTCTGATTATATCAAAAATTGAATAAATATTTACCACAATTCACTTATCTTCAATCAACACATTTTTAATCTTTCAACAATTATTCATTATTAATATTATAACTCACAATATTGACAACTAGATCGTTCTGAGGAAAGAGGGGGCTTTCCGATAAGGATTTCTCCTTACAGGCGCGCTATTAAATAACCTAACCCCTTTTCTCGACAGAATTTTTTAGACATTGTCAATAATGCTAATAATAATATGAATAACTGTGTCGTGTTAATTATGAATCTAATAATATAAAATATTATGCAGATGCTACTGTAACAATTATTGAATAATTAATATGAGATACTATGCAGCAACTAATGTGATAATTATTGAATACTGAGTGACTTCTTACGTAAGAATCAATAATCAGAGATACTGTGCAATACCGTGTGCTACTGTGCAATACCGCGTACCACTGTGGAACGACGCGTATTACTGTACTATTATCACCGGATATTTCAACAGTTTAACGGTAAAAGTCTTGCCGTTATTTTTATAAAAAGGATTATTTTGTCAGCTTTCTATATCCGATAATTATTTCGTTGTGGGGTCCACCGATGATTGCAGCCGTCGTACGAATATTCCCCGAAAAAAAGAATATTCCCCGACCAAACAAATATTTTATGACAACTTGCTTACTTTGTAAAATTTGCACATATTACTCATAACTATAGCATTTATTAAATTATCACCTTACTATTTAGAATAATATTTAGAGAAAATTAAATCATTATTCATAAAAAGTTGGGGTCTTACAAATATGATCAGATCTAAACCTATAATCCGTTTCTCAATTTCATATAGGTTATCACGGTAATTGGTGATCAAGCAATTAAGCAATTAACAAAAAACAAATTAGACAATCCATTAACAATTAATTATAACTTAACAAAGAAGCACATCAATTTCAGCTAAGCAATAAGATCCATTATAATCTCAAAATAGAGTTTAGTTCATATTAGAAATAAGATTCATCATCCACAATTGAATATACATTGAAAGATATAAATAAGAGTACAGAGAAGTTGAGAATAGATGTAAACAAATCTGAACCTCTTGTGCTCCACTTCTGAATCTTCAATGCTCTTCAAGTGCTTCAATCTCCAAAAATCTAATTTAATATAAGCTAATCTAGAAATTAAAATAGCAATATCCAAATAGATCCCAAAGATGGAATATACAATTTGAGTAAGTCTAGGATTCTATGCCCTAAAATGGCAAATAATACTTTCTATATATCAGTCTCAACCTCCAATGACCCCTTCTCCAAGTTACGATCCAATTGACCATTTAAATGAAAATTCAATTCTGGGCCGACAAGGACCGGCACAGTTGCGCTTCCCACAAGCTTATTCTGGGCGTAGCTGCGCTACAGGGCATTCTGGCAGGGACTCTAGCGCAGCTGCGCTGTGCACTGAGCCTTCTGGGGCGCATCTACGCAACACACCATATCTAAAATTTGCTTTTTGTTGTTTCCATTCCATTCAAGCCTTGATCACTTTAGTTTTCCACCTAATCACTTTCCATCCACTTTAAGCCATTTTGTCCTCCAATGTCACCAAGTTTGCTTTCGGGTATGAGTCCTACAAAACGGAGAGAAAAGTATGAAAAGCTAATATGAAACACGTGATTTAGGCAACAAATGTAGTTAGTTGATATCAGATAAGTGGGTATAAAACCAACTTATCAGTAAATAACGTATAGTTCAATGAGTTGATAATAAAAAAATTCACTTCAGTGATGCAATTGTAAACCGAGGTCGAGCAGAGTGGGAAAAAATGTATTTAATACTTTATTATGTGTATGTTTGGTTACTCCGTATTTGTTGTGTTTAGTGCGTTTAGTGTATTTGAAAGTTTAAACGCACATAAAAATCTTATTCGTCAAATAACAACTTATTTTAAACGCAATTTATTTAATTGACAAACACAATATTTAGGTTTCAAATGCAAAGCACTAAAATTGATGCTGTGTGTTTGGAGATTCAAACGTTACAAATGTTATCACCATGTTACTACCGCAAACCATGTTACTACCGCAAACGCTTCAAACACGGATAGCCAAACAAAGCCTATGTTACTTAATAAATACATTAGCCTAGTATGTTAAAATTGTCAACTATACCAAGTATAATAAAAAAAAATCTGATTTTATTACTCAAGTTTTAAACTACCATTACCTAAAGCATTCTCTTTCCTTTTATATATGTCTCTTTATCGGATTCACATGAGTTTAAGATAGTAGTTGGCGTTTCCAAAACTCAACTTAATCACGTATAGGATTCTTTAGTGGAGGTGATTTATTTGGAGTTAGCACCAAATAATAAGAGTCTTATTGTCTTAGTTATATATATCGATAGATTTATATAGATTAAATATATAAATGTGTACGAATATATAGGATATGATACAATTAAGAATGACTTCACACTAATTTATTATATATTATCATTTAGAGATATTTATTATAATTTAAATTTGACATAAAATTTGTTGACATATAAATTATTTTTCAATAATAATAATGACCGTACACTTCTTCATCAAAAAATAACAATAAAATAAAATAAAAATCGTAATATAGAAAAAATGTGAAGGAAAAAACAACAGCTCACTCTATGAAATGAGAACTATTTAAATAATTATGTATTCTAAAATTGGATTTTAGAGGTCTATGTTTATGTTTCTGAAAAGGCGCAATAATCTAACTATCAAATTAAGGATTGTGTTTCTTCTGTCCTTGAAAAGATATGGAGTAAAATTTTAAGGTGACGACTATTTTGACTATTATAATTAAATTAATTGTTTTTAAATTAAAAATTAAAATATTTATTTGGATTTTAAAAATCTCTAACCTTGGATTAATAGTATATTTATTATGTAGTTTATTATAGTTATAATATCCGCGCTAGATAGAATAATAACTTAGAATATCTTTATTTTTTAAAACTTATAATATTATAATTTAATAATCTTAGGCTATGTTTGTTTGCAAGTATTACACTTGGGATAGGACTATTAATACCAAGTGACTTATTTGTTTTTAAATTTGAGCTTGGGACTATTAGTGATGGGATTAAAAAATAGCTTAGGATGTGGGATTACTTAATACCATCTCATACCTGGTATTATAATCCCTACCATTTGGGATTACAAATTGTTAGACGAAACCTTTTCTTAATATCCTAATCTATCCTTTCCGTATATCAGTCGATCTATTTTTTTAAAATAATATTTATTGATTATATATACACCCCCGCCCCACGCACCCCCACCCGCCCCCCACCCTCTCAAAAAAAATAATATTTACTGATTATGTATACACCCCGCCACCCCCCACCCCCACCCCACCCCACGCTCCGCAACCCCCGTCCCCACTAAATTATTATTTTTTGATTATGTATACACCCCCACCCCGTCGCCGCCGCCCACCCCCACACTCAGCCCACCCCACCCACCACCCCAACCCACCCCACCCCACAAAAATTAAAAAAAAATATTTATTGATTATATATACACTCCACCCCACCCTACCACATCCCCCCCACCCCACCCCCCACCCCACCACCTCACCCCACAAAAATTAAAATAATAATATTAACTGATTATATATACACCCCACGCCACCCCACCCACCCACCCCATCCCACAAAAATTAAAAAAATAATACTAACTGATTATATATACACCCCACCCTACCCCACCCCACCCCACTCCACCCCACCCCACCCACGTACCCCACCCCCCTCCATTAAAAATAATAATATTTACTAATTACGTATACCCCCACCCCCCCACCCCCTTTCCCCACCTCCACCCCCACCCGACCCCGACCCCGACCACCCACACTCACCCCCACCCCACAAAAATTAAAAAATAATATTTATTAATTATTTATACATTCCCATCCCGCCCCACCCCCCAAACCCCCACACCCCTTCCCCGCCCCTCTCGAAAAAATATTATTTACTGATTATATATACACTCCTTACCACCCCACCCCACCCCCCCTCTCAAAAAAAATAATATTTATTGAATAATATAACCACTTATTTAAAAGTTTTTAATTAATTTTTTATTATTTTTTGATGTATAAATAAATTTAAAATATGTTATTATTGGTAAGGGTATAGTAGTTCAAACGATATTTTTTAATCCAATTCTTTAATTAATCCTGAAAAAAACAAACATAACATAAGATTATTTTAAATTATCCCATGAATAATCCCATAAAAAAAATAAATATGTGACTAGAACTATTTAATCCTAGGATTAATAGTCTTGAATTATAATCCCATGGATTGAGATTATAATCCCGGAATTATAATCCTTACAAACAAATATGGCCTTAGTGATACATTAAATTCTCGTGGCATTGGGAGAAACTTGAAGAAGGAATCAGGAAGGGAATCTAGGGAGAACTTATACTACATTTGGATTTTTAGAATCAAGGTGGCCAAGTGGGAAAGAAATGGAAAAAAGTATGTATTACCATTTATATTCTGTTAAATTTAAAATTTTTATTTTCTAGATGAGAATATCAAATATCTCATTTTCATTTTCAGTTAACAATAAAATGAATCATTCGATTTTTTATTCCATTCTCTTTTATATACCACTTCTCCTGTCTAAACTAAGGTTCTTAAAATCAGGATCCCATGCAGGATCGTTTTAAGGTGCACAGGATCGGATCGTAAAATTAGATCGTAGAATTATAAGATTCTATGAAAAAAGAAATATAAATTATTTTAATATGAAAATATAGTTCCAATACGCAACACTTGCTATAATGATATTTTGTATTGTAGCATCTCATATTTAAATCGTTAGGGAAGATTAAAGTGTAAATTCTCACATTCCTTGCTACAATTTTAGTAGAATTAGGCGATAACCTTAACATAAAACAGAGTATTTATTACATTTACAAACATATATCGTCAATTAACTTTATACTTGTAAAAATCAATTACTTATTTCACATATATTAAGTGATAAGTATCAACCAATCAACTTGAACAACAATTATATACGGATGTTGATATATGTACACTCTAAATTAATAGTTGCACATTAATTATTTATAAAAATGTGACTAATTTATCCTTAATAAATGAGACCCCAACTTACTTATTTACCATATACTCATGTTTCCCATGAGCCTATTACATACAATAATTACAAAACCAAATATAACTTGATTTTACAAGTATGATTAATTATTAGTAAAAATAATATAAAAAAAACAGTTGTTAAAAATTAATACATTTGTCATTTTTGGAGTTCATATATTATGTTAATGGATAGATAAATGTACATAGTTTGATAGTGTCCATATAATTAAAATATAGTCAATTTTGAAGATGCAAATAGTTTTTTTTTACGGAAAAAAATGGCATTAACTTGCGTGTCAATTAAAAAAATATTAATATTTCTGTAGTCTCATCTTGATGGCAGACAAAATGAAAAAGTTTGATTGATTTTTTCCTTTTAAAATTATGATAATTTTTTATTATTTAGGGAGACAATTATGATTATCTTTATTTTTTATAAGAATTATGTAGTGTTGATCCAAGGAATATAAGAGTTAAGGATAAAATGAAGAAATGATAAATAAGTAAATTGAGTATCCCATTTATTAAAGAGAAATTAGTCACTCTTATATTTGAGTGTGCAACTATTACTTTCGGGTGTCTATATATCAGTACCCTTATGTATTATAAACTTATTCAACTAATGAAAGAAATACCTAATAATAATATTCAAATATCAAATGCATTTCATTCATATTTTATACATATTAAATTAAAAGTTATAGTTGTATTTGGGCTTTAAAAATTTTGAAATTAGAAGTTTAAATTTTTTTGATTTAATTGAGCCACTTTTATACGTCAAAAAAGTCAAAATATATACTTTTAATTCGGATCGTACGATCTCCCACACCGAACATACGATCTTATGCGATTCTATATTATTCTATGCATATTTATGATCCTACTCCAATCCGCGTCGTTTTCCTTTCATGTGATTATAATTCTATGCGATCTTACTATCCAAATCCAGATTTTAACAATCATGGTCTAAATTTAGCATAGAATAAGAATTTGGACTTGATCCTATTTGGAGAGATAACTTAAAAGAGAAAAAAGGAGAGAGAGGGAGAGAATAATATTTACAAGTCATGAATTGTAAAAGTCAAAATCTTTATAATATTGGGTGGGAAGTTCTTTCAAAATTAGAGATTGCTATACGATGTTTTTCCACAAAAGAAATCCTTGACGTGATTTGCTTGCATCCTATCAGCAAATATTATACTCTTTATGTTCCAAAATGCAAGTATATTATTGATTTTTTAAAGTTAATTTAAATATTTTTAAATTCTAACATAATTTTCATTATGTTTAGTCAATACGATGATGAATATTATAAATTATCTAAATAATAATAATTATTATAAAATTTATAGTTTAATTGTTGATGAATTATCTTAATTTTGAATTTAAAAATATTTAAAATTAAATTTCAAAAGTGAAGGGTAATCTTATAATTTGAAACAGAAACAGAACAACGATACAGATTTGAGTTTCAAAACAATTTTGGTTGAATTCAAAAATTTGTGTGTTTGATTTGAACACTTCGACATAATTAATACAATATACAAATTTATCTTTAAATTATTAAAATAAAATAAAATTTTATACCACCCACTTACTTGTGTTTATCATTAACTTTCTAAAAGAACACTTTCGGCAATTATGTGACCAATTATTATCTTAATTTTAAAAATATTTTTGTCAAAAACTAAATAATTCTAAATCGTAAAATATTTTATCTCGGCAATACCATATTCATAATTAATCAAGGCGTCTGATGAAAAAGATAAAGATTCCTTCGATTTCTTCCCCAGATTTTTCTCAAAAACTTTAAGATAAAATATATTTCTAAAATTAAATTCTAATAGAATAAATTCTTAAAATAATTTAAAAAAAAAAAAGAGAAAGCAAACCTCCCAAAAAAATCTTGAGGTTCTGACATTTATTTCTGAATATAGTAATACCTAGTATATAAGTAAGTGGCTAAGGCTTTATGAGTAGAAAATAAAATACAAAAGATCTTAAATAGATAAAAGAATATCAGCAAGTGGAGAAACGTAAATCTAGTTGACAACTAAGACCATCCAATGATAGACGTCGGCGGTGTGCCACGAATATTTGATTATAAAGCTACCTCAAATCTTTCCTTTCTCAATTATTTTTGATGCGAGGCCTTTTATATTTGTTTTATATAGAGTAAAATAAAATCTTTACAAAATTTAAAGGAGTAAATAGAAAATATAAAAAATGATATTAAAAATAATAAAATAGTAATGTATCTAAAGTTGTAGGGGTAAAAGAGTAAAAAAAAAGAGAAAGAATATGCACACATTTCAAGGGAATATTCTTTTAAACCGTGTGCTTAGCATGTGCCCTTAGGACACATGTTAAGAGGACCATTGTTTATTATATACGGATGTTCAATATCTTTAGATTCACACGTGTGATAATTTAGTGGTACTATTTTATTTTATTTTATTTTAAAGAGTTTTGTTACATATGATAAATATTTATAAAAAAATATGAATATATGGGATGAGAGAAAATTAAAAAGAGATTCACACTAATTTATTCTATCTCAAAAATAATTTTATTTATAAAACTTATAAATGTATATTGAGTATTGGGTTTAATATAGGTAACATAATAACTAAATTATAATGTGAAACTTAAGAAAATTATTATTTTATATTATCATTAATAACAAAAACTCTTTTTATAGAACAATTTTATTTTTTTTACAAATAAAACTACTTTAATAGAACCGAGGCACTATAAATGTATTAAAATACACCCCGTTAGTGCTATTATTATAAGAATAAATCACACACTACTCTTAGTCAAACAAGAAAACCTGTCACTTTCATCAATAATTCTAGTATATAGTCATTGCACACGTATAAATTTTGCTTGAAATTACTTCATTTTGTTTTCTTTATTAATGATTAAATATCACTAAATTCTACTTACATACTAGGGAATCAAATTTTAGTATTTCAAAATATTATTGTAACACCCTAATTCATCCTCATAATATGTGGGGACATAGAGATTGGGTTACAAAACATAAAATCCAAAAAATCTTTAAATTGTTGGGAAAAAAATATTATCTCACAAGCTTATGTATAAATTTTTCATGGAATTTCATGCTAAGCACACAGTTCAAGAGAATATTCTCTTGAATTGTGTGCATATTTCCTTAAACTTGGTGCAAATGCAGATATCAAGGGAATATGCACACAGTTCAAGAGAATATTTTCTTGAATAGTGTGCTTAGCATGTGCCCTTAAGGCACATGTTAAGAGGACCCATTTTTCATTAGTTTTTGGATAAATTTCACATGACCACATGGGATTTGCATGTTTTCTCATATCATCACCTGACTTTTAAAAGTTAACACATAAACACCTATACTTGTGGGGTGAAGTGAAATCGACATATTTTCCATCCAATTTGACAGGCCGTGTAATGCACTCTCCTCTAAACGCGTGAAAAAGAACTTGTACCATCAAACATTAAAAATTATACCCAAAATGTCATTTTTCATCCTTCACTTTTCCACCCAAACTTGTCTCTCTAATATAATTATCAAAACTAAACAGACTTAAATTGACGAGTGAACAAAAATAATCAGAACAGTGGATGCAAAAAAAGGACTAAATATCAAACACAAATTCAAACTAAATACCATTGAAATACATAAGAAACTCTAAATTGATGCACCTAGAAAAAAGAAAAGACAAAGAAGAAGAGATCAGAAAATCCACCGCAAACACTCATATGCTCTAATGAAAAAATAAGAACCTACGTATTTCTTTAGCTTTTGATTTTATGTACAAAGGGCATTATTGTCCTCAAATTTTTTGTTTAACGGACGTTAAAACGATAAGTTGATTTTCACTTCACCACACAAATATAAGTGTTTATGTATCCATTTTTAAATATTAGAAAACGTATAAACTTCAAGTGATCATGTAAAATTTATCCTTAGTCTTTTAATGTATTTTTACATTTTATAGTCAAACAGTATTGCAATATTTTCATAAAAGTACTTTTTGTAAATTTAGAAGTGCTTAACTTTTCATAACCCACAAAATCAGCCGACACAACGACCACTTAAAACCACTTTCCAATCAATCAAACCTTAAAAAGTAACCGAAAGATTCTATCACTAATTTTAATGATAAAATAGGTAAAATATTAAACTTTTTTAAATAAACTCAAATAAGCTAATTTAACTCTAACCTTAAAATTTATATGATTTGATTTAAATTTTATGTTTACTTATTTAACCCTTTATAATTAACACGACTTAGAGGAAAAAGAGACTGATACATATATTATTGACATAAAAACAAGTATTTTAAAATTTAGATAATGTGTAAAAAGCTAAAATCGTTAAAAACCTATTTTTGTAACTCTCAAACTATTTTCTTCTTTAATTCTGAAAATTTTAACTATTTTTTAACGTTTAATTCATGATTAATTTATTTTTTTTTGTCTTTTGTCCTCAAATTATGTATCTTATTCAACTTATAGTCTTTAAAATATATAGGTGTTTATCATGTTTAATCATAAAATATATGTAATGTTTTACATTTAGCTATCACACTACACTTGTTTTTTTATTATTTAATCCCATTTAATTACTCTGTTTTTAGTGAAGTTGAATTGAGATTGTAAAAACTACTACAAATTTTGAAAATAAAATAAGTGAAACACATAATTAGAACACAGAATGTGAAAATAACTATAATTTAAAAAATAATTAAAAGATGAATCTTGTTACTAATGATAATAAATTTAAGTTGATAATAAATTTCGATCTGACATGTGCCCGTATATTTCCTTGAAAGATTACCCCTTAATTAATTAAAGAAATATATTTTCTCGGTTCAAGTTTATTCATCCTATTTTTTTTGTTCAAATATATTTGTCCTCTTTTTTTTTTTTTTTAATGTTGTTTTTGACATTATTTTTTTCATAATAGCCTCATTTAACTTTAAAAAAAATTCATTGAAAACAACATGAAAAAAATAACACTATTAATTTTAACATTGAAATTGCAACATTTTTTTTTCATTCTCTCTCCTCTATTTTATTGTTCTAAACAAGAGTTGAGAGAAACAAAAAGATAATAATAAAATAATAAAATTGATAATTTGGAGATTAAATTTTTGTTCTTAATAACTGTATACTTTCAAACAAAGGGGTGCTTGTTTACTTTTGAACGAGTCTGAATCTGAATAAATCATTCATACCATTTGTTTTATAATTTTTAAACTTTGAATGCGTCTGAACGGTTCATCTAAAAAATTATTACGAGATGAATAAAAAATAGTGCTGAATTATATTTTTACTTATAAATAGTATATTCTATCAAAAATTATTTATGTTTAATTTTTTTAAATAATATTATTTATTTATAATTATATAATATATTTATTTATAACAGTCTAAAAAATTAAAATAAAAAATATACGTATTATTTTATTTTTAAAAGTTTTTATGTCATAGCTCATTTAAATTATTTCATATATTCAGAACTTTTCATCTAACTTTATCAAAATATAGAATGAAATAAAGTTGATAGTATGGAGTAGGCGCAAGCAGCCCCTTTCGGCTCACTGGAAGATTCGGATAATAAACCTCGTCTATTCCTACAATTTTTTTTAATTGCCCAAAGAAAATTTCATTTTCAATTGTTCTTCTTCTGGTTTTAACCCTATCCACCGATTTAAGCCCCTCCTTCTCTTTCTTCCTATATATTTCTTACTCCTCTTCGTCAACAAATCACAGAACCAGCTCTCAGCTTCAATGGCCGCTTGTATTCATTCCTCTAGAACAAACACCGTCCAGACCAAAAAACCACTTTCTCGGGATCCAAACATGCCCCAAATCATCAATTTCTGCCGACCCAATTTCCCTGATCTTGGTTCCTGCGTACCCATTTCCCAGAATCGCCCAAAACCCAACCAAGATGAAGATTTTCTATGGGGGATTATGAAAGATGAAGCTCGATCAGATGTTGAACAAGAACCCATTTTGTCAACTTATTATTATAGCTCAATCTTGTCTCATGATTCCTTAGAAAGAGCTCTAGCCAATTATTTGTCATTGAAATTGAGTGATTCGAGTCTTCCTAGTGGTACCCTTTATGATCTTTTTTTAAGTGTTTTTGCTGATGATGAAGAAATTTTGGGATCAGTGAAAGATGATCTTATGGCTGTCAAAGAGAGAGACCCTGCTTGTATTAGCTACGTGCACTGTTTTTTAAATTTTAAGGGGTTTTTGGCATGCCAAGCTCATAGGGTGGCACATAAGTTATGGTCACAGGGCAGGAAGATTTTGTCACTTTTGATACAAAGTAGGGTGTCCGAGGTTTTTGCTGTGGATATTCATCCTGGAGCAAAGATGGGTAAGGGGATATTGCTTGATCATGCCACCGGAGTTGTTATCGGAGAGACGGCAGTGATTGGAGATAATGTGTCAATTTTGCATAATGTGACATTGGGTGGTACTGGTAAGGCTTGTGGGGATAGGCATCCAAAGATTGGTGATGGGGTATTGATTGGGGCAGGGACTTGTGTTTTGGGGAATGTTAGAATTGGGGATGGGGCTAAAATTGGGGCTGGCTCTGTGGTGTTGAAAGGGGTACCTGCTAGGACTACTGCGGTTGGGAACCCGGCTAGGTTGATTGGAGGGAAAGAGAATCCAATTAGGCTAGATAAGATTCCTAGTCTTACCATGGACCATACCTCACATATTTCTGAGTGGTCTGATTATGTTATTTAGATTGTTCATTCACAATTTTAATTCCATTTTAGCTTTTCCTTAGTTTATTGGATCTTGGGGGTGGGGGTGGGGGTGGGGGGTGGGGGAGGGGTTTTTTCTGTTTCCAAGTGAGAATTGAAGTTCTCCTATTAGCAAGCAGAAATTTTTATTTGATAATGTATACTTGTGCTAGACTTCTAGACAAGCTCTTTATGTATCACAAAATCATTCATATATCTATAAATAAGCTCTTTGGTTTTGGAATTTTTACATTGAATTAAATTTTGATGACAGGAATACCATATTTCAACATGAGTTCTGATGTAAAACAAGCTTTCTTGTTAGTACGCACAGATCTATTTTTATTTGATAGTGTATACTTGTGCTACAAATTGATAGTGTATACTTGTGCTACAAATTGATAGTGTATACTTGTGCTAGATTTGTAGACAAGCTTGTTATGTATCACAAAAACATTCATATATGCAAAAAAAGCTCTTTTGTCTTGGAATTTGAATGTTAAATTTAAATTTTGTTGACAGGAACAGCATATTCCAAAATGAGTTATATGTAAAACGAGCTTTCTTGTTAGTTGTTATTCGGCGAAACCTTGTAATATTGTTCCCTCTTATTATATTTAATTGAATGTATTCCAAGTCTTTTTCTAGGTAAGGGCTTTGGTGAGAATGTCATCCATAATAAAACTGTCCTTTGTTTCTTCTACTAGAAGGTATGCTTTCTCAATCATTCCACCTCTGTTTAACTATATCTACATCTGCAAAACATATGATCTTGTTAGGCAAAATTTTGAAATGAGGACTATAGATTTCTGTTCAAGAATTTGCTTGCAAATATTGTTATGTGGCTATAAGGATGTGAATGTTTGTGACCACAAAGTAGATTTGAAACATGGATGGTTACGGCCACTGGCGGATCTACATATACGGCAAATGGGGCATTGACTATACTCAATTTTTTTTATAGGTATAGTGAGGAACAAAAATAAAATTTAATAAATTTAAAAGGGCAAATTTATAAAAAAAGTTAAACTTAGAGGGGTAAAAAAAACTTAAACTACTACTATAAAAAAAATTAAACACACGTAATGTATTCAAATTCTCGCTCTCTACTTTGCTAAACTTCAGCTCAAAAAAATCCGCCCATGCTGGGAATAGATTCTGAATCTGCCCCTGGTTACAGCATAAACAAGAGTCAAACTTATGTGATGTTATCTGCATCAATATTGTGAAGTTCTTTCATTGGTCAGCCTTCGCTTTATCTTCCTTTGAATGATGCAAATGTTGATTGTTAGTGTCTACATTTGTTGATGGAAGGGAGAGACTATTTTTGTTAAAAATGTAAAACTCATAGCATTGTTGTTTTTTGAAGCCTATATTTAGTAACTGTTCTGCATTATGTATTGATAATGTCATGTAACATGTACAATATCCATTATTTAAAGGGTCTAATCAGGAGTATATAACTGCCACTTACATACTGGAAAAATAAAACTGCCAGTTTCCTATCGAGTGTTTAAGTCATATATATCGTAGAAACAATTAAGTATTAAAAGACATATAAGACGGCGAACAAACCAAGTTGGTCTTTTTTTGACTTCAATCGTATTTTGTTAGATATCCACTAAGAAAATACTGAATAACATACTTTAATAACTCGTATTAATTAATAATTTTGTTTTGTATTATTTACTCTTGTAATATCCACCAGACTTGTCTTTCTTTTATCTTGATGGACCTCCATTTCCCATCCTTCATAATCCTTTTTACCTTCTTCCTCTGTGTGCTTATGCTACTGAAGTTACCAAATAAATCCAATAGTCATCACCCGAAATCACAATTACCCCCTGGGCCATGGAAGTTACCTTTCACAGGAAACATTCACAATTTTGCAGGTTCTCTACCTCACCCTATAAGAGATTTAGCCCAGAAATAAGGATCCCTGATGCACCTCCAAATTGGGTCAAATTTAATAATATCAATTTTAAATTCAACTGTGATTTCTCACTAGACATCCAACCCAAAATAAAAGCACTACTGGAATGCTTCTCAGTATATTTTAAGAGAGAAAATTCTGGATGTAGAAAATTTCTGTAAGATTACAAAACAAAAGCCGTCCATTTATAATGTTTGATAATACTATTGGAATGCTTCTTTCAGTATTTATTTATCCTCCTTGATAGTGATAGACGGCTGTTTTATTCTGTTTCTGTTTGAAACAGCTAAAAATATTTTCTATGCATCTAGATACCAAATTCACAAGAGAATCTTGCATTCGCATAAAGCCAACTCTTGACTTGGTTAAAACTGCATGAGTTGCATATTCATCACAAAATACCTTCTGCTACACTCATTCTATATCCTTGATGGAGCTTCCATTCCTCTCCTACTCAATCTTGCTAACCTCCATCTTCTTTGTGTTTATGCTAGTCAAGTTTCGAAATAAACCCAAAACTTTAAATTTACCTCCGGGGCCATGGAAGCTACCTATCATAGGCAGCATTCACCATCTTGCTGGCTCTTTACCCCACCATGCCTTAAGAGAGCTGGCCAAGAAGCATGGACCTATAATGCACCTCAAACTCGGAGAAGTTTCTGCAGTTGTAGTTTCTTCACCGGAAACTGCAAAAGATGTGATGAAAACGCATGATATCAACTTCGCATCAAGGCCTCTAATTCTTGCAACAAATATCATATCATATGATTCTACAGACATTGTTTTTGCTCCATATGGTGACTATTGGAGACAACTGCGAAAAATTTGCACATTGGAGCTTTTGAGCACGAAACGTGTTCAATCCTTTAGATCTATACGAGAAGAAGAGGTAGCAAAGCTGATTACGTTAATAGCTGCTAATGCTGGTTTGCCTATCAACCTTACTGAGAGAATTTATTCAGCATCATATAGTACCACCTCAAGGGCAGCCTTTGGTAAGGAAACTACGGACCAGCAGAGATTCATATTAATAGTCAAGGAATTGACAAAAGCTGCTGCAGGCTTTAATCTGGCGGATTTGTATCCTTCCATTAAGCTTTTTGAATGGATTACTGGGATGAGGCCGAAACTTGAGAGGCTGCAAGCAACAAACAGACAGAATAGTAGGAAACATCATCAATGATCATAAAGAAGGCAAGGCTAAAACAAACTACGAAGGTGAAGAACATGAAGATCTAGTGGATGTTCTTTTGAAATTTCAGGATGGAAGCGCTGAATTCCAATTAACGACTGACAACATCAAAGCAGTTCTCTTGGTTAGTATATTTATCTGCTTCAGTAACGTTTATAGGCATTTTAGTCCAATTAGTTCAACGAATATCAATACCAAAAATATAACAAGACAACTAGCTATTCATTTTCCTGAGTCGATTCGGTAGTATAAGAATTTTTTTTTTTGACTCAGCAAGTAGAGGGCTCTTTTATTTTTCTATTTTTGTGTGTGATAGATTCATTTCCAATGCCTCAAATTCATACACCAAATGCATTGTATCTTTTTGTTTTCTTCTTATTCTTATTTCTATGCATCTGTTTAGTTCCTCCTCACTCTATTTTTGCCAACTGAACAGGCTATATTCAAGATGCACACACATGCTCTCTTTTTTCAATGTAAACCAAACGAATCCATTCAAGTGGCTCGAGTGCATAAGTTTTTAAAATTCTTTTATTCAATACATGTAAACCCGTGCTTTGTCAGGGTTATCAAGCTTGTATTGTATACCTTATTTATCAAATGAACGAATCTAAGCTAAACAAAATTGAAGTTCAATTGTTAACACTGTTTTAACACTCCACAGTCCCACACTCTGTGCTAATAATCCCTTTGATTTCTGTTATGTGGTTCAGAGACTGGCTCATAATTCTTCATCCTGTTTCAGGATATTTTCAGTGCCGGGAGTGAAACATCGGCAACTACTGTTGATTGGGCAATGTCAGAAATGCTTAAAAACCCGAGCATTATGAAAAAGGCCCAAGATGAAGTGAGACGGGTTTTCAACAGCAAAGGAAATGTTGGTGAAGCAGATATTCACAAATTGAAATACTTGAAGTCAGTTATCAAAGAGACTTTAAGATTGCACCCATCCGCTCCTCTACTACTTCCAAGAGAGTGCAGGAAGAGTTGTGAAATTCATGGATATCATATACCAGAGAAAACTAAAGTCATTGTGAACGCGTGGGCGATTGGAAGAGATCCCAAGTATTGGACTGATGCCGAACGCTTTAAGCCAGAGAGATTTCTTGATAGTTTGGTTGATTACAAAGGGAGTAATTTCGAGTACATCCCATTTGGCTCTGGGAGGAGGATATGCCCAGGCATGTCATTTGGCCTCGCAAATGTTGAGCTCCCACTTGCAAACTTTTTGTATCATTTTGATTGGAAACTCCCCCATGGATTAAGGCATGAAGAACTAGACATGACTGAGACGTTTGGCGTTACAGTCAGAAGAAAAGAGGACCTGTATGTAATTCCTATTCCTCATTATTCTTCGATTGGCCCAATCTGATATAAGTTATGTAACAAGCTTAAGAATGTTATACAACTGTATAAAAATCATTGGATTTACAGAAACTATACAGTATAATCCAAAAATGCTTATTTGAAGATGTATGTAGCGCAGTGATGACGAGATACTCAACCTTACACCTCTTGATAAAGCACGCATCTCTTGCAACTGAAATCAAAACTCAAATTCAAAAAAATATTAAATGTGAATAACTCAAAGCTCCAAAATTGCGTGCGAGAAAAAAAATGATACAAGTGTTTTTAAAATTAGGACTAGTTCTTGTTGTTAGGTTTTCTTCTATGACTTGGTCATAATAACTCCATAATTGTCACTTGTCGACTAGGCGTCCTCGTGCAAGAGAAGGAGAAAGCGATGCTTTGGACGTTGAGTTGCCAAGCTTGGTAACTGGCTCAAGTTAAGTGATTAAGTCATTTTAAATTCATGACTCATCATAACCCATGAACTTACTATGTGGTGTAAGTTTATTACTTATTAGACTTGTAATGCGTGTTGGGTGTTGACTTGATTGATACTTTATTTTATACGTAGTGCTTGTTGATTTCTTGTATTAGTTTTCAATGTCAATTGTTTAATTTTTAAATTTTGATTGTAGAGTATTGTTATAATTGTGTTTTTAATTGTATTCCATAGTGTTAGTTATGATGTTTTAAGTTTTAATATATATAAAATTTTATTGTTCGATATACGTTTAAAGTAAAATAAATAAATTTATAAATTGCACATTGTAAACGACTTGCTGCCATATAGACGCCATGGCGAGCACCTTATCGCGTATACATTCGCGTCTCAGCCATAGTGCCGTGACCACTATCAATAACTCATAACTGATATGCTATATATATTGATAAGAATGTCATGCGACAATTACAATATGGAAGGCTCCCAACTAGGGTATAACAAAGACGAAGATGAAAGGAATCTAAAGCACAAGAGTAAGTGCTAAGAAATTTTAAACATTAGGGCCACATAACTAGTTGGGTATAACTAACTTGTTATTTATGTTGTGTTTAGGGTAATGGATCGTGTGATTTTAATCTATTTTATATGATATCCATTTCTGTGTTCTAGAAATCGAGAACTTCTGTACATGTTTATAATCACATACTATAATATCCTTTTCGTGCAGTTTGTTTGGTGCTTTGAATCTGCATTTATATTATAATCTCTTTGTCTTTGGAATAGACTATGTTTGTTTGCAAAAGATTATAATCTCATGATTATAATCTCAAGATTATTAATTTTAGGATTAAATAGTCCTAATCACATGTTTGTTTTTTATATGATTATTCATGGAATAATTTAAAATAATTCCATGTTATGTTTGTTTTTTATAAGATTAATTAAAGGATTGGATAAAACATATTATTTGGACTATTATACCCTTACCAATAAAGGTTTTTTACAAGTGAATAGTAAATATGATTTGAATAAAAAATATCATTTGAATATTTTTACAAGTGAATTACGCCTCATATGAATAGTAAATATGATTCATATTTATGTGAGTAAGGTATTGTGAAAAATATCAAATTTCTATTCTGAAAGTAACAATTTCTTTTATATTTTATTTTCCAACAAGAGCCCATTTTAAAAATGTACAAACTTATTGTTTAGAATTTCAACTTGAGTTGGTTCTTAAATAGAAAAAGAAAATTTGGTGAAGTAATAAATTATATGAGCTAGTTGTTGGTTTCAGCTTAAAATAATTAGAAGATATGATTAATTTTTTTTTTTTATTTCAGTGAATGTTTAAATATTTAAGCAACGTCTAATTGTACATAATGAAATAATTTTATGAATTATTTTTATTCAAATATATTAACTTATTTGATATTATTGTTTTTTGAGAGTACTAGAGTTTAAACTACATGAAATGATAAAGCAATTTAAATTACAATAAGTCTACAGCGACCGGCTGGTTCCGACCGAGGTGGCTACCGATTGGATTTTAATTTTTTTTTGCTTTTGACCCCCAAATAATAAATGTGATTTATTAGAACTGAAATTTTTATAAAATACAGTGATTTAGGTATCATTTGGATACATGTAAAAAATAGGGTTGTACAGTCTGTTCAACCCTGTTTTTTACATGTATTCAAATGATACTTAAATCACTATATTTTGTAAAAATTTCAATTCCAATAAATCACATTAACTATTTGGGAGTCAAAAGCAAAAAAATAAAAATAAAAAAAATAAAAATTCCGGCCGATCGCCACCCCGGTCGGAATTCCCGGTCCCCATAGAAGAATTCTTTAAATTAAAAGAAGAAGAAGCAATCTTTGGCTCGTTTTTATTGTTTTTTTGGCCAAAATCATTTAAGTTAGACATGATATTAAAAAATAAAGGTTAGTTTTTTCTATAAATTTTTAATCGTACATGATGAGATTATAATGCCTAGCTAGATATGATATTAAATATTCTTCTATTTTAAGTCATTTTATAATCTTTGGATTAATAATCCCAAGTCAAAATCTAAAAACAAATAATACACTTGAGATTAATAGTCCTATCTCAAGTATAATTCTTCCAAACAGATATAGCCTAGAGTATAATTACACAAAAAATGACGCTAAAATTTGTCATATAAAATTCATTTTTCGTCACTAAAATAATTGGTGACGAGTGTTAATCGTCACAAAAACCGTCACCGTATGAGCGTGGTATTAGATTTATTTGATAATATTTGATGTCGTCACTAAATATTTAAACTTATGGTGACGAACTACATCATTGTCACTATAATTAATTACTTTTAGTGACGTTAATAGCGTTACTATTTGAATGAAACTTTCGTCACTCTATATTATGTTTCGTCATCAAAATTTATTATATTAAATGACGAAAATCTTTTTTCGTCATTAAAGGATATTGTTTTAGTGACAAAATATGTCACACTATTTAAATCATCTAATTTTAATGACAACAATATTGTCATATTTATAATTATTCTTTCGTCATGTTATTGTGTTTATCGTCACCAAAAATAAGAAAATAAATGACGATAGAACAATTCGTCACCTAATAATATATTTAAAATAATAATTATTCCGTTGTCATTTCATATTTTAATTATAATTTATTTTCAATTTATTTAGTTTTATATTAACTAATTTATTGTATTAATATATAAGCACAATTAAATCCAAAATCTCATTTACAAATAAATAGCAAAAAAACATAAAAAATTCAATCAACCCATTGCAAAAATTAATAATATCATTTTCAAAAGAATATTATACACTAAAATGAGTGAGAAATACAAAGAAACCTCAAAAGATATATAATTCATATCTAATATTTAGAGAACAACATATGAAAGTGATGGGTTAAAAATCAAGTATTAACCCTATATTACACCGAACCTGCAATCCATAATCACAAATGGAGTGCTCCATTATCCATGATCCAGTTAACATAACGATATTTATGATTCAATATCAAGTATGCTATTTTAAGGTCCCATAGTTTTTTGCTGCTTCTGTAAGACGACACATCTAAAAGTATCTACTACTGTGTTAGATAAAGTAAATCTTGTTAGACCCAAACCAAGCAGGAGAAGTAATATGTATGGAACATAATAGAAAAAAGATATACTATGAAATGCACCAATAAGCAGGCGTGCTATATACTTGATCCTGTAACAGTATATAATTATGTGAGATAAATAAATATTACAGGTCATTAAATTACAAAATATATAAATTCTGTTTAACAATTTGGAGTTTGCAAGTATAAACAATTACCCAGGAATCGAAATTTTGTGAAAAAATTCAAAACATTAAGCACTAACTTGGTTTTCAGAATACTGGCATTCTATCTCACTCTATACAGTTATAACTTGCTTGGAATTGAATTTATAGACCCACGGAAATATGATATACTCTCCGACTAAGTCAGCAACTCAGTTCATTCCCCAGAAAGTGATCTTCATCCCCCACCCCTAATTGTCTAATTCCCCAATTTGAAACTAAGAATTTAAACCAAGATGAATTGTCAAATAATAATAATAATAATAATAATAATAATAATAATAATAATTATAATAATAATAATAACAATAACAATAACAATAAATAAACCAAAATGGCAAATGTGAAGCCGTTAATCAAATGAAAACAAAAAATATCACAATATGTGGTTTTCTATCCAACAAGGTAGTCAAATTAGATTGATATCATAATAGTGCACATGTAAAACTCTCTAAAATCGTTATAGAGGCATGACAGACTAGAATTCTAAGAAAATAGAAATTTACCTAACCAAGGCTGACAAATAACTGGTAACTAATGATCTCTGCAAGGAGGGAAAAACTCGGAAAAATGAAAGTGGCTCAAAATGTGCATCAAATTTTATAATTTAATGAAGAGATAATGATAAAGACTATCAAAAAATATGTTATCTTACAACAAATAGAATGCGTATGTTCCTCAGTAATAATATAAAGCGACTCAAAATGTGCATCAAATTTTTCAATTTAATTAAGAGAAATGATAAAGACCATAAAAAAGATGATATCTTACTACAAATAGAATGTGTATGTTCTTCATTAATAATGTACTGGCAATTGCTGCAGAAACAATAGTCAAATCAATAATCTAAGTAAAATATTGATAGTAAAATCATACATATAAAGATTAAGCAAGATTAATGTCTGAGTCTTACACAGAACATTCTAGTATGAACATCATGACATATAATATCAATTTCTTAATCACATGAAGACCAACAGGTGAAAGCAAAATAATTATATTACTATATTAATATAATGAAATATATTTTCATCAGCCAAATATTTGAATGATTGTAATAGTAATGGACATGGAGTTGACAGACTACTGCTAAAATTTGGTATATACTGTTGGATACGATTGTGCTGCTTCAAGAGTTCCCCAAAACAATTGATATGATAAAAAGGTAGCCATCAGAAACTCCAGTGAATTTTTTTTAAGACCAAATATCTCTAAAACCAAGTCCATAGAAAGATTTCCTAAGATGTATGTAAAACCAAGTCAATTGACGACATGTACACATTCCTTATACTCATATAGACTCAAGGAAGCTCTATAACAGTATTAAAAGAATTGTGTTTCTAAACTATTATCCTACAAATATAACATTATTAAGCAAGCTTTAACAAAATTTATAAATGTTCAAGGAGTCTATCTAAAAAATAAATCATTAAAAATAGAAGAATATTGCACAAGCCTCACGCTAAGTCATTATCATCAGCAGGGAGCTAAAATTTTAGCCAATCTATATGCACCAGTTTAGAGTTGAAGGGCATAAAATGATGAAAACAGTGTTTTAAAAGTTGTTTTCATATAATCGAAAAGAATCAGATATAATCACTTACCAAAGAATCTCATAAGAAAGTACAGCTACAAAATGAAGAAAATTAACCAGTGGGTTCATGCCCTAGTTATTAGGCTATATGCAGTGGTGCCCAGCCTTCTTCATCAATACTGTTTATACCACTAATTAACAGATCAGTGGCTGAAAGTATCTTCACTACATGATACATTACAAATTCAAGCAGGACTACTGTTAAATACACATTAAATTCAGAACCCAAAAAAATGGATTATACATAGCAGAATAACTACCTTACCCATAATACCAAAAACCAAAATGCACAAAAAAAAGGTCAAACAAATGGCCAACCCCTCCCCCCTCCAATAAATAAATAAATAAATAAAGTCCTAATGTGTCACCTGTTCAAAGTAGGACCTGACATTACATAACAATTTAACCGATAAGCTGCTTTCCCCATTTTCAAACTACATAAAAAAGAGCAAACTTATTTTCTAGCAAATAGTAAACTTAGTAATCCCGCTAGTTCAATAACACGAAGCAGTACTAAAGATCAATTAGAATAAACGAGCAAAATGTATGTAATTAATATTAATCTATACATACATTAATACATATATATATATATATATATATGTATTAAACATCCAAGAAAAACACTGTAAATCTGTTTGAACATCAAAATTGAAATTTCCCAAATATAACTCAACTGAAGCAAACAATAAGGAAAAAATTTACATGGTAATCCCTTAGACTTATTGAATAGAATAAGTTGAATAGAATAAATCAAGGAGTTTCATTTCGTAAATCCGTTAATTGCGGCAGCTAAAATCAGAAAGGAAGAGACCGACTTTGAAGAAGAGTGAGAATAAATCAATAACACGGAATAGAGAAAAGAACAGTATTTTCTCTCCTGCATAGCTTCGGGCAGCCCCAACCCTGGCCACTTCCTTTGCAAGGGCTGGTAGCTCCTCCCCCAATATCTGCTCCGATCTCCCTCTTCCATCTAAATACCAAATTCAAAACACATAACACACACACACACACACACACATATATATATATATATATATATATAATGGATTAATGGATATGCATATTTGTATGTATATATAGAGAGGAGAGTCAGGAGGCGCAGACCTAATAATGAATCAGCAGCGCGAGTAAAGGAATGAAGATCGGTCAATTTTTCATTAACAGCGGTGATAAGGCTGGTGAATTGATCGGAATAAGAGGCATAAGGATTGGAGTGTTTGGGTAAGATCTGAGAGACTTTGGTCCAAGGCGTTACACTGATATTGTAGCTCTAAAACCAGAGTGCAAGCTTCTTGATCGTCTTTGTTATGGAGTTTGTCGTCGAGAAAGGCGATGACCTAGGGAGAGAGAGAGAAGAGGCCGGAGGAAGAAGAGTTTCAGTCATGGTGGAGGAGTCCATCCGTAAGTTTCATTCAATGAAATTCAGCAGAGAGTTAAGGTTCTTCCATTTGGGGATTTTAGGGAATTATTTAGTGGGGAGAGAACGTGGTCCGCTACCGCCGAAAACTCATTATAAGATTCAACCTTGTTTGCTATTGATTAATTTAATAATTTATAATATTTTAAGTTTTGAATTATTGTAATTTAATATTTTAATTAATAAAATATTTAATATTATAAATTATTTAAAAAATATTATTAAGAATAAAATTCTATTTTAAAAAATTAATTACATTACAATTTGAGTTGTAAGATACCATAAATTAACTAAGAATAAAACTCAATCTTAATTCTTTTTACAGAACAGATGAGTAATTTTTTAGCATTTGTGATTTATTCCACAAAAGAGCCTTATTTTTTTTTCATTTTTTTCCATGGTCAATGTATGAAATTTTAAAGTTTAAATTACTGTAAATTTATTTACTTTAATTAAAGAAATAGTCGATATTGTAAGTTACTTAAACAATATTATTAAGAATAAATTTGTTGCTGTAAAAAAATTAAATGTATTTATATTATAATTTATATTCACCACAATTAATTCTAAAAAATATATTTAGAGCAAAACAGTGACCAATTTTATTTTTCACAAAATACCTATGAACAATAATATATAATGAGCAATAATTCCTTCATTAATAGTTTTTTTTCTAGAAAATTTTATTCATAAATTGGCACCAAATATCCTTCTACCGCCTCAATTTTGCGAAAGAAAAAAAATTAAATTGTGAAGGATGTTTCTTTCGCTAATAACTATATTGTCACTACATTTTTTTCATTCACAATTCCTTCACTAGAAAACTCCTTATGTGAAGAAATGAATTCCTTCACAAAATTTCCTTCACTACATCCATAATTTCTTGTACTGATAGAAATTCTTAGTTAAATATTTTTATAAAACGGTCCTTAGTAAAATAGCAAGTTTTATTATTATCTTTTCTGTTTTTTTAAAATGAAATTTGGGCGTGTAGTGGCTTTAAAATTTATTATTATTTTTTTAAATAAAATTTGGGCGTTTAATGACGAACTATTATCTAGTCATATAAAATTAGTATTTGTGACAATAAAATTGTCATAAATTATTAATTTTTCGTCTTTACAAAATTTGCCTCCAAAATTTCTTAAATTTTTTTTGCCTCCAAATAAAATTGTGACGATATTACGTACTTTGTCATTAAATATATGAATTTATGACGAACCATTTTTGTCACTTATCCACTCAACTAATTAGTGACGAATTATTATCTCGTCATATAAAACTGGTATTTATGACAATACAAATTGTCATAAATTATTAATTTTTCGTCTTTACAAAATTTGCCTTCAAAATTTCATAAAACAAATTTGCCTCCAAATAAAATTATGACGATATTACGTACTTTGTCACTAAATTTTATGACGAACCATTTTTGTCACTTATCCACTCATCTAATTAGTGACGAACTATTATCTCGTCATATAAAATTGGTATTTATGACAAAACAAATTGTCATAAATTATTCTTTTTTCGTCTTTAAAAAATTTTCCTCCAAACTTTTTAGAAATTTATTGCCTCCAAATAAAATTGTGATGAATTTGTAGTTGGCGTTACTAAATGTGAACATTAGTGACGAAATCACATTGTCACTAAATTTTATAAATAATTAATGACAAACTATTATGTTGTCATCGAAAGAAATATTGTGTGACAATAAATACAATCATAAATTATTACAAACATATCACTAAAAGGTTTCCCTCCAAATTTTGGTACGAATTTCTACCTCCAAAATAAATTGTGACGAAATTTTGTTAATCGTCATCAAATGTGTAAATTAGTGACGATATAAATTATTAATAGTAACAAAATTAAAGGTCGTCACAAAAGCAAAAGTTTTAGTGACGATTATGAATTTCGTAATTATTAAGTAACAAATTGTGACAACATTTTATGCGTGGCAAAAAAATTCATAATAAAATGTGTGATTTCTTGTAGTGGTACAAGGTAATGCCGAGACGTTTTCCTTCTATGTGATATTATCTCCTAAAGAATTCTTTACTCTTGTCCTGTCTCCAGTTGAAACAAAAACGTTTTCAATCCTTCCGGTCTTTATGAGAAGAAGAGGTCTAGAACTTATTGACATTTATAGATGCTTCTAATACAGGTTAAGCTATCAATCTTACTGAGAAACCATATCAGCAGTATATAGTATCAATCAACTCAAAAGGTAGCGTTTGGTAAGATGAATCAAGGAGCAAGAGGCATTCATATCAAGAGTCGAGGAATTAGTGAAAGTCGCAGCAGGTTTTAAAAAACTGTCTTTCTTCATCTGATCAGCAAGATGATTTCTAGACAAACAGACATAACACAGGAACATTATTAATGAACCTAAAGGGGAAACACAAAATCAGAAATACGAAGGAAGCACATGAAGATCTAGTGGATATGTTCTTTTTAAAGTTGAGGATGGAAATGCTAAATTTCAAATATATACGAACGATATTACAACAGTTTACGTGTGTCCAAAGGTCTTTAAAGCAATGATTAAAAGTGTTGGGCTGTGGATCTTTAGGCCCGAGCCGTCAAATGGGTCCAAGCCCATAGGCCGTGGGTATACCTGACATGGGCTCTTGTTATGAAAGTTGGAATGTTTTAAGGAGTTATTGGTTATATTGACTTTCCATTTATGAAAAGAGGAGTTATGATTCAATCCAACTACCGTTTTTCAAGAAGATTTTATGTGATCCCATTAAGGAATTATACCTAATGAGAAATCCAATTCCATATGGAAAAATGACTCTAAGAAGGTGGTGAGATATCTATAAGTACAAGTTATATCTTTATTCTAAGGTACACACATACATTATTATTATTTTCCAGCACTAGAGCATTAAGCCTCCATTGTTAACCATATTTCAGCCTGTACTTATTCTCACACCGGAACTATCGCCTAGCGGCCCAAGCCGCTAAGCTTTTGGTGTTTATCCGTTTTTGTGCAGGATTTGACTCGCTTAAGTGATTGGAGTGCGTGTACGGATCTTGACGTTAACATTGACGATAGAAGGAGGGGTTTCTAGTGTTGCTGATTTCCAATCACAACAAGGAGATTCTTCATATAAGATTATGGTGAACAGTAAAACAGTATTCGGGCATGGGAAGTCAACAACAGATGGGTCCACACAATCGAGAGGATCGGTCAAGGACCGGTTGGGGCCATCCAAGAGTATCCATGAGAGGCTCGGACTGTAATAACCGTGAATTTTATGAATAAATATTAATATTGATATTAATAAAAGTGTAAATATTTATTTTTATATAAATGTTTATGTAGCCTGAGATGATTAACTCAATTAAATTAAATTAAATTTATGATAATTGAAAAAATATGAAGAATTATGATGAGCTCGTGAAATGCCTTGTGTGGCACGATGAGAAAAATTATGATGGTTAATTACATTAAAGAATGAAGGAATTTATAAGTGAAAGATTAATTAATATAATATTGTTAATCAATTGTTATTATGAGTAATAACATACTAATGAGTAAATGATTAATTAATATAATAAGGTTAATGTTTGTTCAATTAATTGCTATGAGCAATAATATGTAATGGGGGATTGTATATTATATAGTGCCTACATTCAATTAATATAAGATGAGGTGTGACACTACAAGGTAACTATATAATATAGGAAACTATATGGTAAAATTAAATGAATCACATAAGTTACATAAATAAGCCTATGTGACAACATGTTATGTGTGGATACATTAAATGTGTACTTTGTGAAATATTAAATTAAACTAAATAAATAATTATTATTTAATAATTAAAATAATAAAGTTTTATGATAATGTGGATGATAATACTCAACTAAATTATATTCGGTATTATCAATTGTACATGGATTATATAATGTGTATATAATACCCCCAAATTGTTACAGTGTTATAACATTAACTCACTAAAATTACATTGTAACTTAAAGGGAAAATTAAACCTAGGTATAAATATATACATTGTGTAGGGATATGTATATTAAACCTTAGCTTTGGTTAGCCATATTGCAAATGCTGAGAGACTGTCCCATAATTGGTGTCCCATTATTCTCCTTCACGTTTATAGCCAATGAATGGCCTAAGCCTATTACTTGCAAACTCATTTCTCAGCATTCTAGCAAATCATGAAATGGGGAGTGGCCTTCACAGTGTTTTACATTATGCTACCAAATCTTGAATTTCCATCATCTTCTTCCATCTTCCATTGGATTCAATCCTTGGGACAAAAGCTTGGCATGGTTATTAAATTTTCTATAAATTAAGCACTCCTTCTCCATTTTTATATTGCTGAGTTTCTTGCTAAGTTGAAATAGAGAGTATGGATATTAGATTGAGTGAACAATCTGAAATTTAGAACAAGCTTAGCTAAATTCATGTTCAAGAGGTAATAAGCATGTTCAATATCTTCAATTTCTAAATTGGTAAAATTATCCAATTATGCTAAAATCCTTGTGAATTGGCTTGATAATTGTTAGCATGTGGTTAGTTAAGTTTATATACATGTTATTTATGCAATGTGATGGTATACAAGTAAGAACCATGAGGAATTTTGGAAATTGTTGGAAGCTCTGCTATTGCAGAAACTTCCTGGGCTGGATCCGGAGTGGCGCGGCCGCGCCACTCCCTAGTACAAACACGGCGCGGCCGTGCCAATTTGCAAAAGCAAAATCCATTTTATTTGGTTTCTGAAATGTTGAGCATGCTAGTGTAACTTACTTGTACCTATTTATGTTCCTGACGTATTAACATAGGTTGTCTTGCATGTTCTCACCTTCCTTAGATTGGTTTGATGATATTATAAAGGAAACTTAACATTAGAGAATGAAAGTTAACGAACTAAGTATACTTTGAATTCTGAACTTGTGAGCATGCTATTATGGTTTAGTTATGTGTGTACATGAGTATGATATGTAGTATGTAAGGTTGCTTTGCATGACTGGTTGGTTTAACATGAGGTTTCAAAGAAAACTTAAGAGTTTGAAAACTAATGTTGTTGATAACAACTTTATGTGCATTCTGAAAATTTATGACTACCATGATAGGACATATTGTGCATCTAGACATGATTGACATGTGCACCTAACTAGCCATGTACGTTACAAACTAGTCAAGCATGGTTTCAAATGAGTTTTAAAGAAGTAAAACTATGTTACTTTGAAATACATGACTAGGATAACTTGAACATGTATGATTAAGGCTTATTGACCTCATTGCATATGTATAATGGCTAAACATGAGAAGCCTTTCTAATTGATCACGTTAAGCTTGTTAGATGGAAAGTTGATAACGAACTATGATAAAAGCAAGATGTAAGATCAAACCTAATCATGAACCTCATAACATGTATGTTCTGCATGTATGCTATCACTAATGTTCTAAACTGCCATACATGTATAGTGGGGTATTCAAGTACTAATAATCAAATTGATGATAGAAACCATGGCATTGATAAGTGTTTATAAACTTTCAAAAACGCTAAGGCAACAATAAATACGAGTATGTCATTTGGTTATATAATAACATACAAACTGATTTTTGTGATATGTGTACGTAAGATATGTAACGACATACGCGTAGGATCGTACGACTAAGATAGGATCTTATGTATGTGTTTAATTTACATACCAAGTTTATGTATTCGACTTATGTAACTAATAAAAATACATATATGCGTAACTATGTTACAATAGGGTATCTTAGTTCGTGAAGTGTTGTTAAGCTATAGATTGATAAACTACGCATAAGGTAAGTATTCGAACCTCACTCCTTATTGAGCAAGTTTCTTAACCCTACTCTTTATTGAGCAAGTTCCCTAACTCTTTTTACTTTAAATATTATATAAATCCGAATTGTTGCCATATCAAACAAATATTGGTTATTATTCGAACATTGGCTTTATATCTTGATGTTGTTGCAAGCACTGAACTTATCGTTCCTAAATGCATTATAAAAAGTTATCTAAGCCATTTGATTCGGCTAGACTAATATCGTATGTTAGAAAGCTATCCAAACCAATTGACTTGGTGCAGACTCTTATAAATTCTACTGAGATTAACCCTCATGGAAGGGAAAATTATATACAATTGTCGGGGAACCGACGTGCGCACACGAGTACGATTAAATGTTATGCATGACGTAGGGTACTTTAGGTTGATCACCTGTTGTACTTATTTTATTGGATTATCAGCATATTACGGTTAATTCTAGTAAGAGTTCATAGTCCTTAGTGAATGCTCAGTGTTCATTATTCTTGAACCTTGAAATAGTTGAACCTTGAATCTTGTTGATATCTTTCTGTCCATAGCGACTATTATTGAGAATTATTGATACTTCTTGTTATTCTTGAGCTATCATTTACTGTTGTACCCTTGGAATTTGAAATTTATATTATTCACCCTTTTTGCTATATTACTTGCTGAGCAAACTTGTTGCTCATTCTTGCTTTTCCTAAAATATTTCAGTTAAGGCAGAACAGGGTGGACCCTCGGGCACAGACAAGGGCAAGGCTACGGCGTAGCTTTATTCTCTTTTAAGATTATTATGATGATGTAATAAAAACTTATTTCGTATTATGTATTAGCTATGTTTAAGTTATGTTTAAGATAATGGAGTTATGTTTAAGTTACGAAACCATGGGACCCGAATAATTATATTAAATAAATATAAATTATTCTATTATTCCGTTGCTTGAGATGTTATGAAGTTATTAGAATTTAGAAAGTGACGAATCGAATTCGAGACGTGAGTGGTCCGAATTTGGGGGAGTCACAGGTTGGTATCAGAGCAATTGTTATAAACCTTAAGAGCGAGAGTCCTTTAGATTATAACTTTAGAAAAAAACTTAGAAGTTAGAAGGAGATAAAACTCATGTAGATTTTTCCTAGAGAAACTTAATGTGTTATAAAATATAGATTCATTCTATATAATGAACTTATGTTTTATTTAACATTCTAATGGAGTTTGTTGTTTGTTGTCTTGTGGTTGTGGTTGTAGGATGACAGACATGGGAGGACCTAGTAGAGTGGCAGAGGAGGAGCCTTGAGATATACATGTCGTATATGAGGCACCTTTAGTAGCCGAGCCTGTGCAGGTAGTTGCATCGTCCTAGTTTGACGATGAGGAAGAGATAGAGGTGGAGTCTGATCCAGAGGAAGAGCCTATGGAGGACGAGCCCATGGAGGACTCGGACGAGGCTACGATCGAGGAGAGGATGTTGGGAGAGTACGAGGAGAGGATCCTAGAGTTAGACTGCAGAGTTCAGGAGCTAGAGGCTGAGGCTCAAGAGAGGGAGGCTGAGTTCCAGAAACTGAGGGACGAGGACCTCTAGAAGAAGTTAGCGATGCAGGATATGGAGGTGGAGATTGCTTACCGCAAGGAGACAGGGATTCAGATGGGAACTCTTTTCCACAGATCGGTATCTAGGAATATTGACTTGGCAGGAAAGCTAGAAGAGGTTGAACAGAGAGAGTTGAGCGAGAAGGAGGAGAAGGAGGCTCTCCGTACTCAGCTCGAGCTGGAAGTGATGGAGAGAATCCACTTCGAGGAGAAGTGGGAAGGTGCTAATGATAGGGCCGAAGATTTAGAGGATGAAGTAAAGTGTAAGAAGAGGAAGATGAACAAGATGGGTTATATTTTTCGCTCGGCCATAGAGAGAATGGTTGATGGTGTATATCACTATACGGCGGAGCAGGGACAGACCCGATACACTATGAGCAGGGAGTTGATGGCATACATATCACAGATAGAGTACAAGAGCATCGTGGAGCGCGAAATGTTGGGATGAGACCCATTAGCCTAGTAGTAGTAGTAGTTCCTTTTATGTGATGTATATATTGTGATGTAATCCTAATCTTTTGTGTAAGATATGGGATAGCTGTAAACCCCGAGTAGGCTTATGTTAGAGGGGTAGTATGTTAGTGTTTTCCCCATCTTTTATGATACTAGGGGATATATGTTGACATTTATAGAAGTATGCTAGGGATGATCATATTAATGTAATGATTTGACATATGAATATAAATGATCTTATTTCAGAAACGTGTTCAAAATTTTATTCCTTTTATATTTGAGAAATGTTTTAGTAATATAATTTGGTAATAAAAATGAAATTTTGTGATGCAGATAATGGCACCCAGACGTAGACTAGCTGCACCTGAAGAGTCAGTTAACAATGAGAGGGAACAAGTAGACCCAATACAAAAACTAGTTGATCTGTTAGGAGAAGCCCTTCGGGGAAGGAACAATGAACCCGTTTGCCCTAATCCTAAAGCGGTTCCAGTTACAAACTTCAAGGACTTTAGGAGCGTAGGACCCCCAGAGTTTGAGGGTACTACCAATCCTATTATGACACAAACATGGATCAAGGAGATCGAGAAGGCATTCACCATTGCTCATGTGGGCGAGGATCAAAAGACTGTATTCGCTATGTATATGATGAGAGGAGAAGCGAACTACTGATGGGAGGCAAATAAACAAAGAGCGGGAGAAGGGACTGTAGCATGGGATAGATTTAAGACTCTGTTCTTCGAGAATTATTTCCCAAAGAGCATGAAGAATAGAATGGAGGTAAAATTTCTAGAACTTAGGCAAGGAGATATGACGATGGCGCAATATGCGGCTAAGTTCAACGAGCTAGCCCGGTTTGTAGAACACCAGGTAGGGGATGAAGAAAGAAAAGCCAGACGTTTTGAGCAAGGACTGAAACCTTAGTTGTATAACAAGGTGTCGGTTCTTTAGATTGACTCATTTGCCACGCTGTTGGAGAAGACTATTATTGTCGAGGGAGGTAGTGAAGCCTTAAGTCAGTATAACAAAGAGAAGAAGGATAAGAACACTGGGGGAGAAAGCCGTGGAGAAAGCAGCAGAGGGGGAAGTAATTTAGGAAAGAGAAAGTGGGATAACAACAACAACAAAAATAACAATCAAGCGGGACATTTTCATGGTGGGTTTAAGAAGAGGGCTGAGGGATGCCCGAAGTGTGGAAAGAATCACTAGGGTGAGTGCTAGAAGGGGCGCAGTACCTGCTACAACTATGGCCAAGAGGAACACATTTCACCCAAATTCCCGAAGCCAAGGAAGATTAAGGGTTTTTTCGCTTGTGGCTCAACTGAGCATCAAATCAAGGATTGCCCAAAGAAGAGGAACAATGGAGGAAGTGGCCAGCAAGGGGGAGGCAGGAAGTTAATGATCGGCGGACCAACGCAATCTAACCGCCCAGCCACCAGAACCTTTAACATGACAGTCCAAGATGCAGTTGCTGCGAAGAAAGTGGTGTCAGGTATTATCCTAATCAATAATATAAATGTTTATGTATTATTCGATTCGGGTGCTACCTGTTCATTTGTGTCTGAAGAATTTGCTAGTATATTAAACTTACCCCGAGAACGATTAGGAAATCCTTTGAACATAGAAGTTGCGAATAAGGAAGTAATCCCTATAGAATTCATATACCAAAATTATCGCGCAAACATTAGAGATCATGAACTGAGTGTAGACTTAATCCAGATTAGATTGGGAGAATTTGACGTAATATTGGGAATGGATTGGTTGTATAACCATGCTGCGATAATTGATTGTCAGAATAAAAGTGTGAACCTTCAGACTTCGAATCGGTCTAAGGTAGTGTTTTATGGTAGCTCATCGCTTAAGCAATCATGTTGTCTTACGATAATGCATGCCAAGAAATTGTTAAGAAAAGGATGTGTAGGTTACTTAGCTTACATTATAGATACTCGAAAGAAGGGAGTAGAGATTAAGGATATATCCGTATTGAGAGAATTCCAAGACGTGTTTTTGAACGATCTGCCTGGTCTTCTGCCAGACAGAGAAATTGAATTTATAATAGACTTAGCACCGAAAATAGCACCAATTTTGAAAGCTCCATATCGTATGGCGCCAATAAAAATGAAGGAATTGATGATACAATTACAAGAATTACTGGATAAGGTTTACGTACGACCCAGTGTGTCTCCTTGGGGAGCACCAGTGTTGTTTGTTAAGAAGAAGGACGAATCGATGAGGCTCTGTATCTATTATCGAGAATTGAACAGATTAACGATCAAAAATAGATATCCGTTACCGAGGATAGACGACCTTTTTGACCAAATAATGGGAGCGAAGTGTTTCTCAAAGATAGATCTGCTAACAGGTTATCACCAGTTGAAGGTACGGGAGGAGGACATACCAAAGACAGCATTTCAAACCCGTTATGGGCACTACGAGTTTTTAGTAATGTCGTTCGGATTGACTAATGCTCCGGCAGCATTCATGGACTTGATGAACCGAGTCTTCAAGACATACTTGGATAAGTTCGTGGTAGTTTTCATCGACGACATCTTGATCTACTCGAAGACGGAGGAAGAGCACGCCGAACATCTGAAGATGGTTTTGGAAGCGCTAAGGAAAGAGAAGATGTATGCGAAATTTTCTAAATGTGAATTTTGGATGGAGAAGGTTCAATTCTTAGGACACGTGGTAGATAAGGATGGAATTTCAGTAGAGCAAAAGTATAAGCAGTGAGTAATTGGGAGCAGCCGAAGACACTAACAGAGATAAGAAGTTTCTTAGGGTTAGCTGGGTACTATCGAAGATTCATCTAAGATTTTTCTAAGATAGCAACCCCGTTGACCAATTTAACGAGGAAGACAGTAAAGTTCATATGGATGGAAAAATGCGAGGTAAGTTTTCAGGAGTTGAAGAGGAGATTAAGCGAGGCCCCTGTATTATCATTACCAGCCGATGCGAGAGGTTTCGTGGTGTATAGTGATGCATCGCACAAAGGACTTGGTTGTGTGCTAATGCAACATGACAAGGTCATTGTGTATGCATCACGACAATTGAAGGATTATGAAAAACACGACTTAGAGTTAGCGGCAGTAGTTATTGCCTTAAAGATTTGGAGACATTATCTGTACGGAGAGAAATGTGAGATATACACGGACCACAAGAGTCTGAAATATATCTTCACACAGAAGGATTTGAACATGCGTCAGAGAAGGTGGTTAGAATTGATCAAGGATTATGACTGTGAAATTCTTTATCACCCGGGAAAGGGGAATGTAGTTGTCAAAGCGCTAAGCAGAAAAGGAAGGGAGAAATTGTTCCAATTGACGACTCAAGAGGAATTAATAAGAGAAATGGAGAAATTAGAAATAGAGGTAAAGGGACCGGGGAGGTCTAAAGAGAAAGTCTTTGCAATGGAAGCTCGTCCAACATTATTGGATAGAGTAAAGGAATCATAAGAAAAGGATGAGGAATGCGAGAAAATAAGAAAGATGATAGTAGAAAATGAAGAGGAAAGATTCAGAATGGATAAAGACGGTATCTTGAGATTCGAAGGGAGAGTATGGGTACCAGCGGTAACTGAATTGAGAGAGGAAATTTTGCACGAGGCACATAATACGACATATTCTGTTCATCCAGGAGGCACAAAGATGTACCGAGATCTGAGGCAACATTTTTGGTGGCCCAATCTGAAACGAGAGGTCGTAAAGTGAGTCCGCAGATATCTTACTTGTCAACGAGTCAAAGCGGAACACCAAAGGCCGAGTGGTCTACTTCAACCGTTAGAGATACCAGAATGGAAATGGGAGCACATTACGATGGACTTCGTGGTGGGACTTCCAGTCACGCAGAAAGGTTATGATGCCATTTGGGTTATCGTGGATCGATTAACGAAGACAACTCATTTTCTACCGATCAAGATCCGATATAATTTGAATCAGTTAGCAAGTCTTTACGTAAAGGATATTGTTTCACGACATGGAGTGTCGGTGTCAATTGTCTCTGATCAAGATCCGCACTTCACGTTAAACTTCTGGAAAAGCTTACAAGAGAGGATGGGAACCCAGTTAAGGTTGAGTACTGCGTATCATCCTCAGACAGATGGACAGAGTGAGCGAACAATACAAACGCTAGAGGACATGCTTAGAACTTGCGTGATGGACTTCAAGGGAAATTGGGACGATAACCTACCCCTAGTAGAATTTACGTATATAAATAGTTATCATGCAAGTATCGGCATGCCACCGTACGAAGCTCTTTACGGGAGAAAATGCAGAACGCCGTTATGTTGGGACGAAGTCAGAGAACGACAAATTTTGGGACCAGAGTTAGTGCAACAGACAACAGACGTGGTGATGGTAATAAGAGCCAGATTAGTAGCAGCTCAAGATCGCCAGAAAAAGTACGCAGATTTGCATCGACAAGACCGAGACTTTAAAGTCGGTAGTTTTGTATTTTTGAAGGTATCTCCCTGGAAAGGAAAGATACGATTTGGTAAGAAGGGAAAATTGAGTCTGAGGTTCATAGGACCATTTGAGATATTGAAGCGAGTGGGCGAAGTGACATACAAAGTTGCATTACCACCTGAATTGGAACACATCCACAACGTGTTTCACATTTTCGTGTTGTGACGTTACAAGTCAGACTATAAGCACATGATTTCCTATGAGCCCATTCAAGTAGAGAAGAATCTGGCATATGAAAAATTCCTGTCCAGATATTAGATAGAAAAGAGCAAACTCTAAGAAATAAAGTTATATCTTCTGTAAAAGTAGTTTGACAAAATCACAATGTTGAGGAGGATGTAATAACCGTGAATTTTATGAATAAATATTAATATTGATATTAATAAAAGTGTGAATATTTATTTTTATATAAAGTTTTATGTAGCATGAGATGAGTAACTTAATTTAATTTAATTAAATTTATGATAATTGAGAAAATGTGGAGATTTATGATGAGCTCGTGAAATGCCTTGTGTGGCACGATGAAGGTGACGAGTGCATGATATTCATCTATTTTGATTCCTTTATGCGTAGTCTATTGCATGTTTGGTTGTTAATAAGGGCTTAATAGGTTTGTTTATGGGGTTCAGGTCAAAATGGAGATGAAACGAGGAAAATGGGAAGATTGTTGGGAATTTAATGCTGAGTTAGATTCATGTTCTTGGCATGGGACTTCGATTTTATTGTAGAGCTATTCCTTAGCTTTTCGTAACATCTTGAATTGTCCAAATCGGAGTTCATATGAAAGAGTTATGACCTTTTTACCAAGAAAAAATTTGATGAATAAGAGGACAAAAACTGAAATTGAATGAAAAGCTGGATAGTTGGACAAAAATTTGGAGTGGAAGCGCTGACCGCACCCTAGCTGTAATGGTAGGAGCGCTGAGCGCGCGTAAGGAGGACTGGATTCTGCATGAGGAGCGCTGACCGCGTAGCCGAAGGAAGGATTCAAGCGCTGACCGCGCGAGATCGAAAGCAAGTCCTTGCATGAAAGGCGCGGACCGCGCGGCTGTGAGAAGAGCCCACGCGCGGCCAGCGCGTGTCTGACGGGAAAATCTGATTTAGTTTACTTTTTGAGCAGATGTTGATTAGGAATAGGATTTGGACTTACCTAATTATATTAGGATTTTGATAAACTATAAATATTAGTTATTTTACTTAGTTTTGATCATCTTTTATCTTGGAATTTTTGGAGGCTACTCAAACCCTAATTTTGAAGATTCAAAACATGTCAAGCTAAACTACTCAATTCAATTCTGAAGGGATGTTGAACCTTATTCATAATTAATGATTTGATCAAGTTTACTTTATTTATTTCTTCGTATGTGAGATTTATTTTGATTATCTACATAAACTTCTTGTATGACTATACTACTTGATTAATTTGATATGGCCAGTTAGATTAATCTGATAAATATCATTTGCTAGATTAAGATATATATTAAGCAAACGATGTATGTCTAATCATAAGTGGCAATTAATGATACTTGATTGTGGACAAGCTTTTGGGTATTGTTAAGGTTTTCAGAAGACAAGTTAAATAATTCTCGATTGTGCAATTATTGCTTGGAACAATCTAATTCTCATTCTTCATACTTCTATTGTATTAAATCTAGACTGATAGTTCTGGGTTATATGATAGTTAGGATCTTTTGTTGGCGATCATTGCATTAGATTTACACATAAGGAGAATTTCGAATAATTATCGATCGCGGTTATCTAGGGTTGTTAATCTCGTTGAAGGATGAATATTGTAAAACTTGATTCATGATTGATATTTCTTATAAATTTACTTTTGTTAATTTAGTTATTCAAAACAAAATCCCCAATTCATTGGAAAATAATTGGATAAATATAAAATAATACACTCTTTGTGGGATCGATCCTTGCTTATTGCTATACTCATTCTTGTGATAGTAGAGTAGAAGTAAGGTATTAATTTAGGAGTACTAACGACAGCTCCCAGAGGGAAATTATGATGGTAATTACATTAAAGAATGAAGGAATTTATAAGTGAAGGATTAATTAATATAATATTATTAATTAATTGTTATTATGAGTAATAACATACTAATGAGTAAATGATTAATTAATATAATAAGGTTAATGTTTATTCAATTAATTGCTATGAGCAATAATATGTAATGGGGGATTGTATATTATATTGTGCCTACATTCAATTAATAGAAGGATAGGTGTGACACTACAAGGTAACTATATAATATTGGAAACTATATGGTAAAATTAAATGAATCACATAAGTTACATAAATAAGCCTATGTGACAACATGTTATGTGTGGATACATTAAATGTGTACTTTGTGAAATATTAAATTAAACTAAATAAATAATTATTATTTAATAATTATTTTAATAATTAAAATAATAAAGTTTTATGATAATGTGGATGATAATACTCAACTAAATTATATTCAGTATTATCAATTGTACATGGATTATATAATGAGTATATAATACCCCCAAATTGTTACAGTGTTATAACATTAACTCACTAAAATTACATTGTAACTTAAAGGGAAAATTAAACCTAGGTATACATATATACATTGTGTAGGGATATGTATATTAAACCTTAGCTTTGGTTAGCCATATTGCAAATGCTGAGAGACTGTCCCATAATTGGTGTCCCATTCTTCTTCTTCACGTGTATAGCCAATGAATGGCCTAAGCCTATTACTTGCAAACTCATTTCTCAGCATTCTAGAAAATCATGAAATGGGGAGTGGCCTTCACAATGTTTTACACTATGCTACCAAATCTTGAATGTCCATTATCTTCTTCCATCTTCCATTGGATTCAATCCTTGGGACAAAAGCTTGGCATGGTTATTAAATTTCCTATAAATTAAGCACTCCCTCTCCATTTTTATGTTGCTGAGTTTCTTGCTAAGTTGAAATAGAGAGTATGGATATTATATTCAGTGAACAATATGAAATTTAGAACAAGCTTAGCTAAATTCAAGTTTAAGAGGTAATAAGCATGTTCAATATCTTCAATTTCTAAATTGGTAAAATTATCCAATTATGCTAAAATCCTTGTGAATTGGCTTGATAATTGTTAGCATGTGGTTAGTTAAGTTTATATACATGTTATTTATGCAATGTGATGGTATACAAGCATGAACCCTGAGGAATTTTGGAAATTGTTGGAAGCTCTGCTATTGCAGAAACCTCCTGGGCTGGATCCGGAGTGGCGCGGCCGCCACTCCCTAGTACAAACACGGCGCGGCTGCGCCAATTTGCAGAACCAAAATCTATTTTATTTGGTTTTTGAAATATTGAGCATGCTAGTGTAACTTACTTATACCTATTTATGTCCCTTACGTACTAACATAGGTTGTCTTGCATGTTATTACCTACCTTAGCTTAGTTTGATGATATTATAAAGGAAACTTAACGTTAGAGAATGAAAGTTAACGAACTAAGTATACTTTGAATTCTGAACTTGTGAGAATGCTATTATGGTTTAGTTATGTGTGTATGTGACACCTCCAAATCCGGGTACTTCGTTTCCACATGATTTGATGTTCACTTTCTAACTAAAACATACATATACCCAATAATAAAGAATTTCAAAGTAAATTACAACCTTCGTAATACTTTAATAAAAATCTTCCTTTAAAAAGGATTACAACTTATCCAATAAAATCCCAGGGTTAACTAAACCTTAACATCAAACAACAAATGCGGAAATAAAACATAACATAATCGACTAAGTCTTATTACAATAAAAACTTGAAACAACAAGCCTTCACTTGTTCATCTTTCCTTTTCCTTTACTTGTTGACGGTATGTCAACATTCTTTGTCTCAACAGCAAGTGGTGGTAAAACATGCAAGAGTGAGCAAACAAAAGCTCACTTAGAAATACAACAGTGATATGACATAAGTGAATAATTTCAAAAGAGTTTGAATAACTTTACTTTCATCAAAATAAGAATTGAATAATAATTCTTTCATCATCTTTAAAGTTTGAATATAGAATCTATCTGAGGGTCATACGACCTTGAACAATGTCCTAGGTTATAAATATTTCTATTTAAACCTTTAACAGTCAATAAGACTATGGACCTTTAACTCGTACTCAGGGGGATCAACCCTTTGTACCATGAATTGTGCACAACCATCTTAACGCTTTCGCATAAATGTCCCCTAGTAATTAGGGTTGTTCATTCTCAGTATTTGAATACAAGTCCGCACCAAAGAAAGTTTGGTTTGGATAGATAAGGGAACTTTAAAGTTTCAACTCTCATCAACTAGGAGTAGTTGAATCGACTCACAGTACTTTAATAGTTCAATAATATAAGAATCATGAACTAATTATAAGATATGACAATAAACTTCATAATAGATAGGCATGCATTAGAAGTAACTCAAAGCAATTGAAAGAATAAGAAGATCTTGCTTGAACAATTAAGTCAAGATCACAATACTTCAATAACAATTCAATACTTATGCAATAAGAATATTTGAATACAACAAAGCTTGTACAATATAAGTAACAAGTTTGGAAATAGAAAACTTGCTTAACGTAAGAGAATAAAAAATAGAACACTTGCACAATAATAAGTTTAGAGATAGGAAACTTGCCTCAAGCGCAAGCTATAATTAACAATTACAATCACTTTCACAATTACCCTACACATATACGTTACGTTCAAAACATCTATTAGTATTCAACTACAACATTTAAATCGTTCAACTTCATACTCAAGTCCAACTCACAATGTAATTTACCACGTTGGTTGCTAACTAGTCAAGTACGTGAGTCTATACTCACGGCATACATTCATAAGCTTATAACTCAAAGAATTGTGTTGTGTACCTTATGAAAGTAACACATCCACACACATATAACACACTCATATACAACTTCAATTCATCTTAAACACATCAAAAACATGTTATCTTATTACCTATTTTACTTTTCAAGTCATAAAAATAAGTTAGCTAAACAAACGGGGCATGAAAACTCAACAAGCAAAAACCAACATTCCCGGATAGCAGAATCACCCGCTGGGGCTGGTCCCCCAAGGGTAATACACCCGCTAGGGTGGGTTACCCCCTGGGGCGGGTCACCCCCCTGGTGAGGGTCCTGGTTCGCGAACTGGTGGAGAAATAAGCCAATTTGGCTCATTCCTTCACACCGAATTCGATTTTTCCCAACATGATAAATATAAAACTTGATACAAACAAAATTTTAAACTCATTAACATGATCATAACATATAAAATCCATATAACACATAATCAAACCCAAGATTTCATAATTTTCGAAGAAAACTACAAAATCAAGCGTTTTTGACGGAAATTGCTATTACGAATTCGTTTTTCAATCAATTCAAGTAATTCCATTTGTAATAACTTCTATTCTTAACATACTAACATAATACATGATTAAATTTTAACAATAACTCAAAATCAAATATCAATTTGATAGTTTCAAAAGCCATTTTTTAGAAATTAATTCGCAAAAAATTACTATGAACATAATTCTTCTTGTTTATCAAAAATACATGGATTGAATTGCTAACACAACCATATAACTCATATATAATCATGTTATATCACATACTACACATAACTTCATGCTTTCATCAATTTCTTTGATAATTTAAAAACTATTTTCAAAATAACTTCATGATCAAACACTATGAATATGATTTCATAGTGTTCATCACATCTTTGTGAATTGAAACACTTAAACAACTATAGAAATCATATGTAAACATATATATACAAATATAAATGTACACATCCCATATATATATCAAACTCAAGAACTTTCACAAAAAGACTTTTACATAGAATTCTAAAACTATGAAAATATAGAAGAACATGATTTTAAAACTTGTTTTTACAACAATTGATTTCTGAAAATCCTTTTATGGCATACAATAACATATGAATAACATATGAATACCATACATACATATAATTTCATGATTATGACAAACCCAATTTGACAAAGAAGAAAACACAACACATATGAATTGATTCTAGGGTTAAGATTATAACCTTGCTAGTTTGAATTAAGAGAGAGATGGAGATGATGATAGCTTTTCTCTGGTTTTCTCAAGGTTTTCATTCTTCTTCTTTCCTCTACTTCTTCTTTGATAATTCTCTCTTCTCTTCTCTTCTCTTGTTTTAGACTTAAGCTAGAATAAACTTACGTATTAACTTATCTTGTAGTATATACATATAACATATAATACATGTAATACATAAATATGTAACTCCTAATAATTATTACATATACTAACTCTTATTAATTAGGTAGGTTACAAACTTTTGAATTTGAAAAGCCCTAAGGCTTGTTTGGCCAAAATAAATTATTTTTAAAACTACTTTTTGAGCTTAAGGCCGTGTTTGGAAAAAAAAAAGATTAAACAAGTACAAGGGCCTTGTTTGGTAAAACCACTTAAAACCCTTTTTCATTCTTTTAATAACTCTTTAAATCAATAGATTAAATACTACACTTATTTATTTAATAAAAACACATAATACCAAATTGTTACACAATTATAATTCCTTTATTAAACATAATTCATGTAACAAATTATTATTAACACTTAGCATATAACATTAAATCTAATTGAATTATTCTCAACTAAATTAGAATTATGCAACAACATATCAATTTAATTAAATATTACTCTTAATTAAATCAATCCACACAATCACATAATTCATTTGTTTAACTCAATAAATAAATCACATATAATATTTATTCACTCAATAAATATTAAAATTTAATATATAAAATTTGAATCGTTACAATGTACATGAGTAGGATATGTAGTATGTAAGGTTGCTTTGCATGATTGGTTGGTTTAACATGAGGTTTCAAAGAAAACTTAAGAGTTTGAAAACTAATGTTGTTGATAACTACTTTATGTGCATTCTGAAAATTTATGACTACTATGATAGGACATGTTGTGCATCTAGACATGATTGGCATATGCACCTAACTAGCCATGTACGTTACAAACTAGTCGAGCATGGTTTCAAATGAGTTTTAAGGAAGTAAAACTATGTTACTTTGAAATACATGACTAGGATAACTTGAACATGTATGATTAAGGCTTATTGACCTCATTGCATATGTATAATGGCTAAACATGAGAAGCCTTTCTAATTGATCACGTTAAGCTTGTTAGATGGAAAGTTGATAACGAACTATGATAAAAGCAAGATGTAAGATCAAACCTAATCATAAACCTCATAACATGTATGTTCTGCATGTATGCTATCACTAATGTTCTAAACTGCCATACATGTATAGTGGGGTGTTCAAGTACTAATAATCATATTGATGATAGAAACCATGGCATTGATAAGTGTTTATGAACTTTCAAAAATGCTAAGGCAACAATAACTACGAGTATGTCATTTGGTTATATAATAACATATAAACTGATTTTTGTGCTATGCGTACGTAAGATATGTAACGACATACGTGTAGGATCGTACGACTAAGATAGGATCTTATGTATGTGTTTAATTTACATACCAAGTATATGTATTCGACTTATGTAACTAATGAAAATACATATATGCGTAACTATGTTACAATAGGGTATCTTAGTTCGTGAAGTGTTGATAAGCTATAGGTTGATAAACTACGCATAAGGCAAATATTCAAACCTTACTCCTTATTGAGCAAGTTTCTTAACCCTACTCTTTATTGAGCAAGTTCCCTAACTCTTTTTACTTTACATATTGTATAAATCCGAATTATTGCCATATCAACCAAATATTGGTTATTATTCGAACATCAGCTTTATATCTTGATGTTATTGCAAGCATTGAACTTATCGTTCCTAAATGCATTATAAAAAGTTGTCTAAGCCATTTGATTCGGCTAGACTAATATCGTATGTTAGAAAGCTATCCAAACCAATTGAATTGGTGTGGACTCTTATAAATTCTAGTGAGATGAACAACCCTCATGGAAGGGGAAATTATATACAATGTTTGGGGAACCGACGAGCGCACACGAGTACGATTAAATGTTATGCATGACGTAGGGTACTTTAGGCCGATCACCTGTTGTACTTGTTTTATTGAATTATCAGCATATTACTATTAATTCTAGTAAGAGTTCATAGTCCTTAGTGACTGCTCAGTGTTCGTTATTCTTGAATCTTGAAATAGTTGAACCTTGAATCTTGTTGATATCTTTCTGTCCATAACGACTATTATTGAGAATTATTGATACTTCTTGTTATTCTTGAGCTATCATTTACTGTTGTACCCTTGGGATTTGAAATTTATATTATTCACCCTTATTGCTATATTACTTGCTGAGTAAACTTGTTGCTCATTCTTGCTTTCCCTAAAACATTTTAATTAAGGCAGAATAGGGTGGACCCTCGGGCACAGACAAGGGCAAGGGCAAGGGCAAGGCTACGACGTAGCTTTGTTCTCTTTTAGGATTATTATGATGATGTAATAAAAACTTATTTCGTATTATGTATTAGCTATGTTTAAGATAATGGAGTTATGTTTAAGTTACGAGAGCATGGGACCCGAATAATTATATTAAATAAATATAAATTATTCTATTATTCCGTTGCATGAGATGTTATGAAGTTATTAGAATTTAGAAAGTGACGAACTGAATTCGAGAAGTGAGTGGTCCGAATTTGGGGGCGTCACACGGACCCTACAACCACTCAGTTGGAGCCAAAGATGGTGACAGAGATGATATTCGACGAACAGGGATGCGGGACCCGGGGGTCGAGTCGAGGACGCACAGTCCCGAACGCGCCCCTATAAAGTCGACCGAGATGAAAGGAAGGTGATTTTGTCTAAAAAGGCACATGAGACAGATGATGCCTTAAAAGTCCTACTCATGAAATGAAAAGAAATAGATGAATAGTTGGTGTAACTGAACGGCGGAGAAGAGGATAGAGCCTCCAGCCATAGTTAAAGGCGGGGGCGTTTGTCCGAGGTTCAGTCCAGGACAAATCGTCCGAACAAATCTCAACGGATAGAGGGAAGGCCTCAGAATCTCTCTAGAGATGTGAGCAGACGTAGGAGCTGATTGAGAGGTAGATCACCCGGGAACCAATCTAGGACACATCGTCCGAATAGTTCTTGCCATTCGGTGAGCAGGCATCGAAGTCACTCCAGAGCGGCAAGCTTGGATGGGAAGGGATGAATAAATTACAGGAGAAAAAACTCACCTCCCGATAGAAGAAGACATGGTGGCAGAAATCGCTCGCCACTACAAGAAAATGCTCTATCAGCGATCGGATGTGCAGTCGCTGATTTGGTTATTATCGACCGCCATTGGCGACCGCTATTAAATGTAGTCACTAGATTCTATTAGCGACCGACAATGGTCGCTAAGTGGAGTGAAGGTTTTGTGCGACTAGTCAAAATCAGCGATCGCTGACGGTCGCAGATAAGTCCACATCATTAAAAATCTGCGACCGCATGCGGTCGCAGACCTATTTCAATGTTACCAGTATCAGACCATTGCTCGACACAGCATAAGGAAAAAAAGAGGGAGAAGAGAAGACGGAGAAGATGGAGAGGGGGGAGAAGAGAAGAGGGAGAAGAGGGGAACGCCGCCACCGCCTCGCCACCACCGCCGTCGCCGCCGTCTTCACCGTCCGGTATCTTGCATTAGGTAATAATTACTTTTGTCCTTGTTTTTATATTCCTTTTTCAATCCATTTTTTCACAACTAAAATTACACATTTGTGAGTGCAAGTTTAATTTTTTAGCACTTGGATATTGTTCTTCATTGTTTGATTTGGTGTGGGCATGTGTAGTTAGTGGTTATATAATTTTAAAAAACTAGTAGTAATTTCATACTAGATGTTGCAATACAAGAGGAGTCTACTTCCTAGTTCATCAATAGAAGGAGGCTTGGAGAATTAGTTATTGTTAAATTGCATAACTTAATAAATTAGCTTAGAATCCTTCTAGGTTTTCAATTGATGTAAAACAAGAGAGTTTTTCACCTTTATGGGTGGGAGTGAGCAATTCGGGTATAACCAAACCAAACATGCTATTCAGTTATAGCCGAAAATCGAAACTATCACATTCATGCTATCCGAACTGCTACCCGAATTAGCTACTAACCGAATTACCGAATTATCGAATTTATAATTCGATTATTCGGTAAATAATCGAAATGAAATTGGGTACAAGCGGGTCACTTAATGGACAACAAAGATTGGCATAAGCAGAGGTGGCCTAGGAAGTATGAGAATTTTTCATTATTTTTTCCTCAATTGAAAGTAATAAAACAACATTCTTCTAAGAAGTTTGAATCCAGAAAAAAAAATCACGAGATATCACCACAAATATCAAGGAAATCATACAGGGAGACTGATATAAATGTTAACACAAGGGAGAAAGAGGTAAAGGGAAAATTCAGTGTAATTGGAAATATACCTTCTCACATTGGAGAAAGAAGAGACGATTCTCCTTGGAAAGAATTTTATCTGGACTTTTGCATCCATTACAAATAATATATTCATCTGATGGAAATCACATATAAATATCAATAGAAATTCTAGAATTATAAAAGAGATAAAGAAGAAATATGAAAAAAGGACAAACATAGACGCAGAAGATAGACCAGCAAACACAGATGAACTCGAGATAAATTTTTGACATCTTTTATTCAGCATTTATTTACTTTAATTCTTGATAATAGTTTGACCACAAATATCTATTCATTTGAGGAACTCTCAAATTCATATATGGGCATATGGTTAACCTCTCGAAACCTAGAGAACCCAAATAGAAAAGATAGCAAGGGAACCACTCAAATAAATTCAAAAGAACATTTGAGACAAGTAAGTATCCTGGGGATTCCACATATACCGTAAAAATATGGTGAAGGAACTTACTAACATATCGCCGCAGAATCCCTTCAAAAATTTTTGGTGCCAATCTTCCCTTAACTACCCATCTTTGTTGTCCATCAAGTGACCCCGCTTGTACCCAATTTTATTCGGTTATTCGGTTAAACTGAATAAAGCAAAATTGATACCCGTATAAACTGACTGAACATCATAAATAATTTCAAGTATAACCGAATTGTTAAAAATAATCGAATTATCAAAAAAATTGGTTAAATTATTTCAGTTCGGTTCTGTAATTCGGTTATACCCGTTTTTTGCTCAGTCCGATTTATGGGTAATGCAATTACATATCATGAAATGAAATTGGAGTAAATTGAGAAACCCCTCTTATTCATTACCATTGATGGCATCAAATTTAACTACAATTGGAGATATAAACACGAAAGAATGACAAGAATACATCTCTAGTGATACATACATGTATATGCGTATGTATATGTATACATATCCTTTGAGAATGAACCTTTGCTAACATACTTCAGAGATGCTTTAAAAAATAATTGCTCAGCTAATCTCCTCCATTAACCTTCATATTTCTGTTTTGAGTCATGGAGCATATTTAAGCTTAATGTGTGTTATTAGCTATTGGTTTTAAAAAAAAACAAAAGCCAAACCTCAAAAATTAGTTGTTAGGCGTGTTATGTCATATGCTTACAAGTATGCATGGTATGTCATATGCTTACAAGTATGCATAGTATGTCATATGCTTAAAATTATGCATAGTATGTCATATGCGTACAAGTATGCATAGTATGTCATATGCTTACAAGTATGCATAGTATGCTTAAATGTAAGTCATATGCTTGCAAGTATGCTCAAGTATGCTTACAAGTATGCTTAGAGAGCTTGACCATGCTATACATTAATAAGCTTATGTTGTCTGTAGTAGGTACCGTGGTATCATGGACCTCTATTCAGACCGTAGTTGGATGAGACGACGAATGTCAAGTGCCTACATAGGTGCTAGAACTGAATTTAGAGCTGGTTGTCAAGTGTTATTAGAGTATGCGTATAGTCACCTGGAATGTGTGAATGGTCAGAACAAAATAAGATGCCCTTGTTCGAAGTGTAAGAATGTAAATTATATGGACAGAGATGTGGTAAACTATCATTTACTTATTTCTGGGTCCATGAAAAATTACGAAGAATGTAAATTATATGTTTACAGTCATGGTTTGCATACTTGGGATTTTTACATATATAGTAATATAAGAGTATGCTTTGTATAGGAGTTTCAGTCTCAAGGTCAGCCTATCCATTGGCTGGATGTGTACATGGCCACTCGTGATGGACTGCCTGAGGCTATCAAGATAGCGGTAATAAGTTTTGGCAACTTTGAAGTTGTTTATAAAGTTTTACGTCATTCTTTAGTTTCCTTCATTTATTTTTAACTATGTAATTGTTAACCTGCTGACAGGATACTTATAAGAGTTTATTGAACGAGTGCTATCCTGAAGGCACCCCACGTCCGCCAGTTGATCAAGAATTATGGGAGAGGGCGTCTGCTGTGAAGAAGAATTACATTAAAGGCCAAGGACAACGAAGCCTCCCAACCTTTAGTGGCTCAGGCAGCTCTGCTACCCAGTCTTCACAGTCATCGAGTCATCCAGCTATTCATACTCCCGCTGACTGTGTGAGAGCTATATGTCAAAATTGCGATCTTCTTCATATACTGGGCGGGCATCTAGCGGCTCTGAGTCCTGATGAGTTAGTTGCTGCAGTGGCAGCCGGAGCAGCACAACATGCGGATGACAATGAGGTAATCTTATTAATTACTTATTACAGTCAAGTTAATTAGTTACTTACATATATATATATATACATATTTTGTTGTGTGTACTTGGTTATGTTTAAATGATTCTTATTGTTTAACTTTCACTCACTTTACTTTGCATAAGTAATACCAGTATCAACCTATATACTATATATGTAACTTGTCTTACTCTTTTGTTAATTACAGGATCATACAAATTTGGACGATGATCCATGACGACCTAGGCTTGCCTACTTTGTAGATATTTTAGCCTTGTACTTTTATATTTATTCTATGGACGAATGTATCCTACTTAAACATTAGATTTGTATATATTTCTTCAGCTCATTGGTTTATTACTTTATATTGTGTTGGGTTATCATGTGTTGGCGTATGAATGTTTATATGTACTGCTTTCTGTTTGGTTTATTACTTTATATTGTATTGGATTATCATTTACTGGTGTTGGGATATATATAAAGCTTGGTTGGATGTTTATATATACTGCTGTCTGTTTGGATATAAAGCAGGTACAAAACAGGTGCAATTTTTGGGAATTTCATAAAACAATCATTTTTTTTAATTTAGTATTAGCGACCGCAGACGGTCGCTGATGAGCAATAGCGACTGCTTCATTCGTCAAGGTATCAGCGACCATTTCGGTCGCTAATGGCGGTCGCTGATATGTGGTCCACGTCAGCCTCAGCCCCTGGCCCATGCTGACTTAGATTAGCGACGGCTACGGTCGCTGATAGCGGTCACCAATGTGTTGGTCCCTAATAGTCGTTGCTGATGTGCATCCTAGCGACTAGATTATATGCGATGGGTATCAGCGACCGTGTGCAGTCGCTGATAGTGATCTGCGACCAGTCTCGGTCGCTGTAAGGCCTTTTTCTTATAGTGTGCCCCGAAAAAGCAAGACAAAGGAGTTGGCCAAAAAGGTGGCCGAGTTGAAGAAACGGCTGGCTGGGGGGCACAAAACTGATACGACCCCGGCCAAATCTTTCTTCCATATTTTCTCCGAAAATCACTCGGGAAAAAGCTGTTGGGAATTGTATATTCAAATTTGATGTTGAAAGTAAATAAATGTGCATGTATTTTCCAATATTGTAAAGTCCTTATGAGAACATATGTACAAGGACTTAGATTGAGGATCAAAATTGTTAAGTTGATCTGAGCTAAACGTTTACCATTCTGTAATTGAATGTATAGAAGAAAGATCAAACTTGTTAGGTTGATCTCTTAAAATGTAATAGTTAGGCCTTAATATACTCGTAGTCTGTCGAGCCTGCCAAGAGTTTGTAGAAGCAAAGGCAGAATCATGGAGTGTCAAGGAAGTCACTCCAGAGTCGTAGTCTGTCAAGGAAGCCACATTCAGAATCGTGGAGACAGTCCGAGCACCTGCCGAGCCAAGTCAAGAATAGCAGTCAGCTCTCGAAAACGTGGAGTCTGCAAAATGATGCAAGTAGAGATCGTAGTCAATCAAAACTTAAGCAGAATCATAGTGTTATCTACGATCAAGACTAAATCAATTACGAGCACACCAACACACAACGATCGTGGTTTGATGACAACGATCGTGGTGCTTCTTCAGTTAGAAACAGAGAATCAAGATTCGCTTATCTGATGAAAGAGGATGTCTAACAAATGAAGAATGGGTTATGAACATTGACATTTCAGGAATCCCAATGCTCCAGCACTTATCCTTAGTTTGAATCGAAGAAACGTATGGAAAAAGATAAAAGGACTACTTTCTGTCTGCTGAAAGCACCTTTTCAGGTGTTAGGTGAGAAAGCAGTTTGCAGTGTCAGGCGAGTCAGACAGCAGAAACCATATTCCCAGGAAGTCAACATTAGTGCTTAGAAATGTCTGGAACATTAAATGCTCCAACGGAAGCCTTTCAACTGGAAGTTTTCAAAGGCTCATTCTTAAGGAAATCAGATTGAAGATTCAGATTAAGAAAGCAACAACGCACAAAGCTCAAGAACACTCAAAGCCAAACTCTACTATCTTAAAAGATAGCTTGCTTCGCTACTCAGTTCTTTAGAACTTATACTTAATGGCAACTGAGTAGCACACCAAAGAACTAAACTCTCATTATAGTGTATTCCAAGTCTATTGGACTTGAAGAGTTCTCAGTGAACTAGAAGTGCCAAGTCTGCTGGACTTGAAGAGTTCTTAGTGAACTAAATGTTCCAAGACTGCTGGTCTTGAAGAAATCTCAATGATTCAAAGTTGTAAAGATATCCTTAGTGGATTTTCTATTCGTGGAGTAGAATAGTGGATTAGGAGTCTTGAGTGCTCTGAACTACTTTAAACAACTGTGTCACTTACATTGTATATTCATTAACTGCCATATCTGCCATAACTGCTAATCGGACTATAAACTTGTTTTATCTTTAAGGGGAACAAACAAATCATATTCCGCTGTGGTTAATTAATTTATTTAATTAACAAATCTGATAAGTTATTTTTGAAAAGGAAAAGTTTTAAAAATATCTATTCAACTCCCATTCTAGATAACTTTTGTGCCTCCTAAAACTAACAATTGGTATCAGAGCATGTTCTCTCAACTAGCCTACAAAGCTTGAGTAGATCTGATGGCACACATGATAAGTGAGTCCAAGAGTGGTTGAGGCAGCAAGCCACCAATGTGCAACAAAGACAAATTTTCTAACTGAAAAGTTCATATGCAAGCTTATATAGATTCTATAGATGACAATCTATTTGAAACTGTTATGAGTGGGCCCTACGTTCCAACAAAGCTTAAACCTACTCCTAAAGATCCAAACAGAGTGCAGATCAAGATCAAATCAGAATGGACTGACAATGAGAAGAAAGTTGTCCAACTGGACAAGAAGGCCAAGAACATTCTGTTCCAGTCTTTAGAAGACAATCTGTTCGAAAATATGGTCAACAACAAAATTGCTAAGGAAGTCTGGCAAGCATTTCTCATTATGCACGAAGGAACAGAAGAAGTCAGAGAAAACAAGCAATCTCTTCTGACTCAACAGTATGAGATGTTCGCCCATGTACCAGGAGAGAACATCACTTCCACTTATGAAAAATTCAACATACTGCTCAACTCTCTTCAAGCCTTTGGAAAGATCTATCCAAACAAAGATCTTATCATAAAGTTCATGAGGTCCTTACCAAGCAAGTGGGATGCAAAAACCACTGCCATCAGAGAATCAAAGAACCTCCATGAAATGACAGTACAACAACTTATGGCAACCTTCTTACCTACGAACTAGAGCTGACTCAACATGTAAAAACTTAATCTGAAGGAAGAAAGAAGGACAAGGGAGTTACTCTCAAAGCAACAGAAGCCACCTCCAAAGCTTGAGCTGAAAATAAATTTGACTCTGAAGAAGATGATGATGAGGACATTGCAATGCTGGTCCAAAGACTCAAGAGGTTCATGCGAAAAGGCAGAAGCAGCAGACCCAAGAGATTCAATAACAGCAACAGTCAGGAGCAGATCAACGACCTATGCTATAACTGCAAGAAGCCTGGCCACTTCATTGCAAACTGCAACAAGCCTTTTAGAGAAGAGCTGAAGAGGAGAACAAATCCAAAGAAGGAGTTCAAAGGCTACAAGAAGTTTCAGAAGAAAGACAAAGGTCTTGTAGCTGGAGGATCATGGAGTAACTCAGACAACGATACAAACTCTGAGTTAGGAGATGATGAAGAACCTCAAGTAGCCAATCTGTGACGCCCCCAAATCCACGTTCCTTCGAAACTTCAGATTCGGTGCAGTCACGATACTATTAACGCCAAACTATTATATCTTTTATTCATTACTAAAAGAATACATCTTTACTTATTACAATTTAGAATATAAATTCTATTTATATCCAAGATCTCATCTTTACATCATGTTCGATGTTACTAAAATGCGGAATAATTTAAACTTTTTCAATCCTCCTTGAATAAAATCTTTTATTGATTTCATAACTTGAATCAATTACAACCCTTAAATCAATTATAAAATATGATTCATTATATTTGAGTTATCGTATAACGTTTACAACTCGACTTGATATCCTCTATGTATTAACTAATACATCTTTTCAACACAACCTGTATTAAACAGTGTAAACAACTATCAGGTAATACTTCTAGAATCTAAACAGGGTTCAAGCAATAATCTAAATAGTACTTCTTTGATTCGATACTATCTATCTTTATCAATCAAGAAGCACGAAGTCTTTATCGTAAGTCCTTAACCTGCAAAAGTGGTTATTTGCAAGAGTGAGCTCGACAGCTCAGCAATTCTAACAGTTTTCATGCATCACATAGCATACAACATTATACTCAGTTCATGCATTTATAAACAATTTATATTCACTACGCATGTTACTTTTCACATAACAAGTATATCATCAAAAATCAACTTTCAATCTCATTTATATCTCATATACAATTCATATATAAGTTCACATTATCACAGCATAATATAATTCAACTAACAGTTATTGAATTCATATATCAAATAGGAACTGAAAGACTTGCCTGATTCGTAGTTTAACAACTACGACTTAACTGCTTAAAGCTATCTGCACTTCATGTATTCCTACACAGTTATATAATCATGGATTTACATCCATCAGTCATACATTTCATATGCTCTTAATAGAATAACAGTTCGTATATCGTTTTCTAATCTTGGTTTCGTTTCACTCTATCTTAGGATAACCACGATGTTACAACATCATACCTTCATACTTATTCTATAGAAACCATTCTATTTCGGTCCTTAGGGTCCTTAAGGAAAATAACTTAGGACCAGACAGTTAACAAACTGTTCTTGGCAGCTCTGCAACACGGCGCGGCCGCGCGGCAATTTAGCTTGGGAGTGGCGCGGCCGCGCGACTCCCTGCAAGAACCAAACTTGAGATTTCATAAACTCAGTTTGGTCCTAATATATCATGCATTCTGATATATATTATACACACACATTAAGTAGGTTTTCAAATTCATATTCGAACTATTTAGCTTTGAATAGCGTAGCTCTACGTTGAATTACTTAAATCAATAAAGCTCAACTACTAAAGTCATGTTATCACATAACAAGGCTTAACCACACTAAGTAGGCATGCTCGTGCTTATACTACACATGTATACTTAATCACATAGTCTATGCTTTAGAAATTCATTTTCTCTAATATGCGTGCATAGGTGAAATCCATGTTTCATCACATAATACTTATGTCAACATGTCTATAGGCATAATGAATCCTAATATACATGCTCGTATGATCATAATGTAACTCACTCCGTGTTTGATGCTATCATCTTACACATTCTAAACATTTCATAAAAATCGCTTTTAGTCAACAAAGGTAACTAAGTATATGCAAAGTACCTTGTAGTCATGATTCTCATGTATTAGAACACATATATAAGTCATCTATACATGCTCAATGATCAGAACGTGGACATCCTATAAATGTCCAAAAACTCCAAGTTTGTCTTTTGAAATCATTTTTAATTTAAACAATGTGTTCTAGTGTATGCTCAATACCTTCGACTCACATATCATGCATATCTAAACCATATAATCATGCTTAAAAAGTCAGAATATAAACATGACTTATATACGCCACAATTTATTTATAAAACCTTAAGTTTTCATTAAAAACTCTACTACAACAAGGTATAATTGTTTACTATTAGCCAAGGTAACTGATTAACAACTACCTTCATACCCATTGATGCACATAACCAAGACACTTACACATGTCTCAAAAGTCCGACTCAAAGAACACAAAATTCGTCAAGTCTCATTTTCAAAACTTTAAGTTTTCTTTTAGGAAATCGTGTTAAACCAACTAATACAACTTACTACGTGCATGAAAATCTTAGTACGCATGTCAGACCCCTTTATGAAATTATTAGAGTCTAACTAGTATGCTTAACCAACCAGAAAACACAAAATCACCAAGAGTTTCTGTAGAGGGCGCGGCCGCGCCCCATTTGTACTAGGGAGACGCGCGGCCGCGCGTCCCCGTTTCCAAACCAGAAGCTTTACTTCTTCGGCAGTTTCTCAAGCCAAACTCAGAATTTCGCAACGATTATCATTCTAAGCTACTACATTACAGTTCTATCATGATTATAAGCTAGCATAGCAACTAATAATCATACTCCAATCAAGTTATCAATAAATCTATGCTTAATTCAAGAATCAAGAAATTAGAATTTTCAGAGAATTAAATGTCAGTTAGTTATACCTTTTGACTGAAATTGTTGCTACAATGGTTCTCACAATGCTGCTACACTAACTTCCCTCACTGTTATCTCAGAATGCTAACACTGGTATATAACTCACTCTCTATTCACATTCTCCAAAATTTCCAGCAAAAGAAATGAGAAGAGAAGAGCTTATACTTATAGGCAAACGAATAACCAGACATTGCAATTTCACCTCAGATTAAACCAAAAGATTGTATGTTTGTATGATGGTTAAGGAATGGTGGTTGAGAGTTGGTAAATCTCATCATGAATCCCACACCCTTTGCAATTATTAGCTAGCTTGTGATGAAATTGAGAAGAGTAGAGTAGCCATGTGGGTTCACGTGAAGAAGAAATGGGCACTCAATGTTGGACAAGGAGAGAACTCAGCAACTTGTTTTCCCACATACTAATGTTATATATGTATACATATAGTATATACTTAGGCTATATATATTTATTCCATATATATTTAAGTTATACACATTCCATTTTATATAACTTAAGTTATAAATTAATGTGTCACAATGTAGTCCCAATAATACTATCGTGTAGTAAATTTTAATTTGCACATATAAATTCATGTACATTTCATTCTACCGGATATAATTCTATCGGGTATCATCACAGTGTATTGTCTCCTTTATTATTGAATTTCATTAATTCAATAATTGTTTGCTATATATTCATGATATATTATTTTATTGTATACTTAATACACACATTGTCACACCCACATTTCATGTAACTCACATAGTTTAATAAATCTTGATACATGGTCCCTATATATAGTATAGTCACATAATTGTTGCACCACACTATATAATATAATTGTACCACACTTCACACTTCATATAATGTATAGTTAGTTACTATACGCTAGACATTTTATTCGCATGCTTGCACATAGAAGTAAGTAATTTACTTATCTCATCAATTAATTAATAATAATATTTATTAATCCATTTCTCATTAATCAATGGAATTAAAATTTCCATAACAATTAATTAACATTTATATAGTTAATTTTCACAATAAATATAAATCTTATTATATTTATAACAAATATACTTATTATCATGCTATCACTCGCAATAATAATAATTCAACATATTATCATAATAACAATTAATATAGATTAATTGTTTAAATAATTCTTCCATCATTCATTACCGAATCTATTATCGTGCCATACAAGGCATATTTCACAAGCTTACATTAAGCTTATTCTTATTCTCATCACTTACTACTTATAACATATTCAATATAATTAGAACTATTAAATCACAAGGTTCACATATATAAATATATCGTGAATGAAAATATTCAAATATTCTATATAACCTTTACGGTAATATAATAACTCTAGCTATTAAAATGCTAAACTACTTCAATTAATTATACTTATAATAAGTATAACTTTTACGCTTATAATAATTAATATATACTCTATTAATTATTCCAATAATAATATTCACGATCAAATAATAACTTAAGTTATTTAATATATTAAAATAACTTAGTTTTCTTTCATTAATTAAACTCCTATGAAAATACATTTAAAATTATGTATTTAGCCATATCATAAAATATTATGTTTTCTCCAAATAAGCACATTCGTTATTAGAAAATAATTTACTTATTGTCTCATGATATTATTTTTAATATAATATCAAATAACTATATGTATGACACATGTACATATATTATATATAGAAAATAGATAATAAGTTTATTTTCTATTATAATAAATTGTTTCCATCAATTTAATTATATATAGCAAATACGTTTTAATATATTTACCATATTAATTAATCATACCTATTACCTCATACAAAAAAATATATAAGATAATATTATTATTTAAAATAACATTTCCTCCTTTTATTAAAATAATTCAATATTAAAATTATTTTAATATCCTTTATTAAAATATATAATAACCATTTCTCTTTCTTTTCTATAAATTGTTCCCAAAACAATTTCTTCAAATATTCATCTAAAGATATAATGATTTTCATTTCTCTTTAATAACGTATATATATATATATATATATATATATATATATATATATGTATATATATATTTAACGTTATTCGTACATTAGACTTTCTCACATATTACTATTCTAAGTAATATATATATATAAAAATATCAACTATAATTACATATTCAACACACATATTAATTCACTCCTTTACTTAAGTAAATTAAACACTGTACTATATCATCATAGTTAATTAAGGTTCAATACTCTCATTATATTATTCCATAATATAACTCCCAACTTAAATTAACTAATATTTATTCTTATTAGTTAATTCCTTAACTAACTCATGCTTCACTATCCAAACCTATTCACGGATAGCTTAAGATTTATCAATAACCTATATTATAAGCATACTAGTTATTAATACACATACACAAAAATATGGTGATTATACATTAATGATATTTAATGTCACCAACTTACTATGATAAAATAATTCTATAAATTATTTAATATCGATATGAATTTATCCACCTCCTTTATCTCAACTGGATCGTCTCTACGATAAGTAACAAATATATATTTATAATATATTTATAAATCACAAAAACACATTTTACATAGTCCATATTATCCTATGTAATATAATACCACATATCTCATATCACATATATATATTATTATTCGAACCCATCTCACAGTTTAAGAATTTTATTTATTAAATCCTTATTTAATAATATCTGAAAATTCGGGTTCTTACATCCTCTCCCCCTTATAAGGATTCCGTCCTTGGAATCACTGAAACTTCCTCTACTCGGTGCTATTCCGATTATTACATATTCTCTTGAATAATTTTATTCATTCTCTTTTCAGAAGTTTTATTACTATAACTTTCTCAATCTCATTCTACCACTTTCTCCTTTCTAAGGAACATTCTATTTACTACATTCATCCTTTAGAAGAATAAGAATCTTCCACGATTTTTCAATAATCGGGAAGTAGTATGAATAACTCAGATTCCAATTTATGCTGAGGGGTCACAAGACCGTGAACTTTTCTCCAGGTTTACTAATGCTTCAACACAATTCTTCACACCGCAAACCAGAGTGTTTATCAATCACAAAGACTGAAAACACTCTCCACGCGTACTCTAGGTGGCCAACCTATTGTACCACTATGTTGGGCCGCAACATAGTGTTTTGTAACGACTATATGCGTTACGTTCGGAACCATTGTCCCCGAAAACATGTCCCCTTATAGGGTTGTTCACCTCAGCTTTTCAACATCAAAATCCACACCAGAGCAATCTGGTTTGGCATACATACACAAGAATACTTGAATTCTATAATCCCTTTCCAACAGTCGCCTAGCCGAATCAAATAGCTTAGACTCTCATCAACAATTCGGACATCAATCGAAATAATTTAGCCAACTTAATTGACCTTCTTTATAATTTACAAGAAAACCAAAAATTCTTTTATGACGTCATGATACCATACTAGATTAGTAGTACGTTGAGAATTCCGCCATTTTATGACTTTGTCATATTACAACATACCATAGTGGGCTGACGATCTTTCGATTACAACCAACACTAGGTTCGATTGCATTGATGACTCCATCGTTTACCATTCTACATCATATCAAATGATGCACAAGGTTAAAATATATTTTGAAAGATTGTCAAATCATTTTTGTCTTAGCCGAAACAAATAGCGTAGACATACGAATAACGGTGTTGTTTTTAAAACTCATTAGTTCAGTTACCTGACCCAATGTTTTCTCAAGAAAATCGAAGTGCAAACACTAGCACGAAGTCAATAAATTTTGAAAACCTAGCATAGCTAGAAGATTTAGAAAAATCCAAATTTCTCCATCGCTTCAATCTCTTACCACCATCAATGCTCACTATTCCAAAACTCTTATATAATACATCTATTCTCAATACAGTTCACCAACTTACCACACCATGGAAGCTCAGGAACCTACCACAATCATATGGGTTGAGGAACTTATCCTAGTCAGACCAAAGTCGTCCATTCGCTGAGGGGTCCCACCATACGATTATGAGTCACGAACTTATCATAGGCATGAGTTTTAAGAACTCGCACCTAATCTTAATATTATCTAATTATATCTTAGAAACCTCTATCTATCAAAATAAATATGAGAAAAGAATCACTTTTCCACCATATGTATAATGATACCGCGACACTAACATTCCAACGATTATCAATGTGACGCACTCAGTGCAAGCACAAAACTTCTGCCCATACAAAAGTTTGTACAACTAAGCCATCACATGAGTCCTCAATGGAATTCCAACACTTAACTATATCTTACTCTATCACGAGCTTTCTACGTTTCACCACATACAACTCCTCATGAGTTCATCTCGTACTTTTTATAGTACATTCTCTCATAGCATCAAGCTATACATACTTAGTCATTACAGACTATCTATCATTTCACAGTTCAATCTGATCACTTCGTGATCATCTATTTATCTTAGGGTTCTTTCCCTATTATCAACTAAACTCCATCCGAGTTTATTCTCACTATCTTCGTCATATACATCTTATAGACATCGTCTTAACATTTTCATTACCGGAGTTAGGAAACTCCTGTTTCTCATTCTCTAGATATTTCAAGATTCTTCTTTGAATCTTCACGTATATATTTTAATCTTATCTTTCACTCTCTCAGGTTATAGTCTAAGGTACATTTACCTAAGGTTTATAACCTACAACTTTGATACCAACCTGTGACGCCCCCAAATCCACGTTCCTTCGAAATCTCGGATTCGGTGCAGTCACGATACTACTAACGCCAAACTATTATATCTTTTATTCATTACTAAAAGAATACATCTTTACTTATTACAATTTAGAATATAAATTCTATTTATATCCAAGATCTCATCTTTACATCATGTTCGATGTTACTAAAATGCGGAATAATTTAAACTTTTTCAATCCTCCTTGAATAAAATCTTTTATTGATTTCATAACTTGAATCAATTACAACCCTTAAATCAATTATAAAATATGATTCATTATATTTGAGTTATCGTATAACGTTTACAACTCGACTTGATATCCTCTATGTATTAACTAATACATCTTTTCAACACAACCTGTATTAAACAGTGTAAACAACTATCAGGTAATACTTCTAGAATCTAAACAGGGTTCAAGCAATAATCTAAATAGTACTTCTTCGATTCGATACTATCTATCTTTATCAATCAAGAAGCACGAAGTCTTTATCGTAAGTCCTTAACCTGCAAAAGTGGTTATTTGCAAGAGTGAGCTCGACAGCTCAGCAATTCTAACAGTTTTCATGCATCACATAGCATACAACATTATACTCAGTTCATGCATTTATAAACAATTTATATTCACTACGCATGTTACTTTTCACATAACAAGTATATCATCAAAAATCAACTTTCAATCTCATTTATATCTCATATACAATTCATATATAAGTTCACATTATCACAGCATAATATAATTCAACTAACAGTTATTGAATTCATATATCAAATAGGAACTGAAAGACTTGCCTGATTCGTAGTTTAACAACTACGACTTAACTGCTTAAAGCTATCTGCACTTCATGTATTCCTACACAGTTATATAATCATGGATTTACATCCATCAGTCATACATTTCATATGCTCTTAATAGAATAACAATTCGTATATCGTTTTCTAATCTTGGTTTCGTTTCACTCTATCTTAGGATAACCACGATGTTACAACATCATACCTTCATACTTATTCTATAGAAACCATTCTATTTCGGTCCTTAGGGTCCTTAAGGAAAATAACTTAGGACCAGACAGTTAACAAACTGTTCTTGGCAGCTCTGCAACACGGCGCGGCCGCGCGACTCCCTGCCAGAACCAAACTTGAGATTTCATAAACTCAGTTTGGTCCTAATATATCATGCATTCTGATATATATTATACACACACATTAAGTAGGTTTTCAAATTCATATTCGAACTATTTAGCTTTGAATAGCGTAGCTCTACGTTGAATTACTTAAATCAATAAAGCTCAACTACTAAAGTCATGTTATCACATAACAAGGCTTAACCACACTAAGTAGGCATGCTCGTGCTTATACTACACATGTATACTTAATCACATAGTCTATGCTTTAGAAATTCATTTTCTCGAATATACGTGCATAGGTGAAATCCATGTTTCATCACATGATACTTATGTCAACATGTCTATAGGCATAATGAATCCTAATATACATGCTCGTATGATCATAATGTAACTCACTCCGTGTTTGATGCTATCATCTTACACCTTCTAAACATTTCATAAAAATCGCTTTAAGTTAACAAAGGTAACTAAGTATATGCAAAGTACCTTGTAGTCATGATTCTCATGTATTAGAACACATATATAAGTCATCTATACATGCTCAATGATCAGAACGTGGACATCCTATAAATGTCCAAAAACTCTAAGTTTGTCTTTAGAAATCATTTTTAATTTAAACAATGTGTTCTAGTGTATGCTCAATACCTTCGACTCACATATCATGCATATCTAAACCATATAATCATGCTTAAAAAGTCAGAATATAAACATGACTTATATACGCCACAATTTGTTTATAAAACCTTAAGTTTTCATTAAAAACTCTACTACAACAAGGTATAATTGTTTACTATTAGCCAAGGTAACTGATTAACAACTACCTTCATACCCATTGATGCACATAACCAAGACACTTACACATGTCTCAAAAGTCCGACTCAAAGAACACAAAATTCGTCAAGTCTCATTTTCAAAACTTTAAGTTTTCTTTTAGGAAATCGTGTTAAACCAACTAATACAACTTACTACGTGCATGAAAATCTTAGTACGCATGTCAGACCCCTATATGAAATTATTAGAGTCTAACTAGTATGCTTAACCAACCAGAAAACACAAAATCACCAAGAGTTTCTGTAGAGGGCGCGGCCGCGCCCCATTTGTACTAGGGAGACGCGCGGCCGCGCGTCCCCGTTTCCAAACCAGAAGCTTTACTTCTTCGGCAGTTTCTCAAGCCAAACTCAGAATTTCGCAACGATTATCATTCTAAGCTACTACATTACAGATCTATCATGATTATAAGCTAGCATAGCAACTAATAATCATACTCCAATCAAGTTATCAATAAATCTATGCTTAATTCAAGAATCAAGAAATTAGAATTTTCAGAGAATTAAATGTCAGTTAGTTATACCTTTTGACTGAAATTGTTGCTACAATGGTTCTCACAATGCTGCTACACTAACTTCCCTCACTGTTATCTCAGAATGCTAACACTGGTATATAACTCACTCTCTATTCACATTCTCCAAAATTTCCAGCAAAAGAAATGAGAAGAGAAGAGCTTATACTTATAGGCAAACGAATAACCAGACATTGCAATTTCACCTCAGATTAAACCAAAAGATTGTATGTTTGTATGATGGTTAAGGAATGGTGGTTGAGAGTTGGTAAATCTCATCATGAATCCCACACCCTTTGCAATTATTAGCTAGCTTGTGATGAAATTGAGAAGAGTAGAGTAGCCATGTGGGTTCACGTGAAGAAGAAATGGGCACTCAATGTTGGACAAGGAGAGAACTCAGCAACTTGTTTTCCCACATACTAATGTTATATATGTATACATATAGTATATACTTAGGCTATATATATTTATTCCATATATATTTAAGTTATACACATTCCATTTTATATAACTTAAGTTATAAATTAATGTGTCACAATGTAGTCCCAATAATACTATCGTGTAGTAAATTTTAATTTGCACATATAAATTCATGTACATTTCATTCTACCGGATATAATTCTATCGGGTATCATCACAGTGTATTGTCTCCTTTATTATTGAATTTCATTAATTCAATAATTGTTTGCTATATATTCATGATATATTATTTTATTGTATACTTAATACACACATTGTCACACCCACATTTCATGTAACTCACATAATTTAATAAATCTTGATACATGGTCCCTATATATAGTATAGTCACATAATTGTTGCACCACACTATATAATATAATTGTACCACACTTCACACTTCATATAATGTATAGTTAGTTACTATACGCTAGACATTTTATTCGCATGCTTGCACATAGAAGTAAGTAATTTACTTATCTCATCAATTAATTAATAATAATATTTATTAATCCATTTCTCATTAATCAATGGAATTAAAATTTCTATAACAATTAATTAACATTTATATAGTTAATTTTCACAATAAATATAAATCTTATGATATTTATAACAAATATACTTATTATCATGCTATCACTCGCAATAATAATAATTCAACATATTATCATAATAACAATTAATATAGATTAATTGTTTAAATAATTCTTCCATCATTCATTACCGAATCTATTATCGTGCCACACAAGGCATATTTCACAAGCTTACATTAAGCTTATTCTTATTCTCATCACTTACTACTTATAACATGTTCAATATAATTAGAACTATTAAATCACAAGGTTCACATATATAAATATATCGTGAATGAAAATATTCAAATATTTTATATAACCTTTATGGTAATATAATAACTCTAGCTATTAAAATGCTAAACTACTTCAATTAATTATACTTATAATAAGTATAACTTTTACGCTTATAATAATTAATATATACTCTATTAATTATTCCAATAATAATATTCACGATCAAATAATAACTTAAGTTATTTAATATATTAAAATAACTTAGTTTCCTTTCATTAATTAAACTCCCTTGAAAATACATTTAAAATTATGTATTTAGTCATATCATAAAATATTATGTTTTCTCCACATAAGCACATTCGTTATTAGAAAATAATTTACTTATTGTCTCATGATATTATTTTTAATATAATATCAAATAACTATATGTACGACACATGTACATATATTATATATAGAAAATAGATAATAAGTTTATTTTCTATTATAATAAATTGTTTCCATCAATTTAATTACATATAGCAAATACGTTTTAATATATTTACCATATTAATTAATCATACCTATTACCTCATACAAAAAAATATATAAGGTAATATTATTATTCAAAATAACATTTCCTCCTTTTATTAAAATAATTCAATATTAAAAATTATTTTAATATCCTTTATTAAAATATATAATAACCATTTCTCTTTCTTTTCTATAAATTGTTCCCAAAACAATTTCTTCAAATATTCATCTAAAAATATAATGATTTCCATTTCTCTTTAATAACGTATATATATATATATATATATATATATATATATATATATATATATATATATATATATATATATATATTTAACGTTATTCGTACATTAGACTTTCTCACATATTACTATTCTAAGTAATATATATATATAAAAGTATCAACTATAATTACATATTCAACACACATATTAATTCACTCCTTTACTTAAGTAAATTAAACACTGTACTATATCATCATAGTTAATTAAGGTTCAATACTCTCATTATATTATTCCATAATATAACTCCCAACTTAAATTAACTAATATTTATTCTTATTAGTTAATTCCTTAACTAACTCATGCTTCACTATCCAAACCTATTCACGGATAGCTTAAAATTTATCAATAACCTATATTATAAGCATACTAGTTATTAATACACATACACAAGAATATGGTGATTATACATTAAGGATATTTAATGTCACCAACTTACTATGATAAAATAATTCTATAAATTATTTAATATCGATAGGAATTTATCCACCTCCTTTATCTTAACTGGATCGTCTCTACGATAAGTAACAAATATATATTAATAATATATTTATAAATCACAAAAACACATTTTACATAGTCCATATTATCCTACGTAATATAATACCACATACCTCATATCACATATATATATTATTATTCGAACACATCTCACAGTTTAAGAATTTTATTTTTTAAATCCTTATTTAATAATATCTGAAAATTCGGGTTCTTACACAATCTATGCCTAATGGCCAAAGAAGTCAAAGAAAAGAAGAGCACTAACCATCACAAAGTAAGTATTGATGAGGTATTTGACTTTTACTCTCCTGATGTAGATATGAATGATCTAAGAACTGCATTACATGACATAACTTCTGATCTGCTTCAAAACATGAAGTGGTTCAGAGTTCTGTCAAAAGATTATTCTTTTCTTCAAAAAGAGAAAGAGAAAGTTCAAGTAGAACTGGAGACAGCTCTACTAAGCACTTCTTCCCTCTCTAAACTTGAAGCTGAGAATTAAATCTTAAGACAGACCAATGAACTCAGTACACAAAGAGAGTTAAATTTAACCTCTAAGATTGACGAGCTAGAAAAGACTATTCTAATATGGAACATGTCTTCTTCATCCATGGACTCCCTGATCTCCAGTCAGAGAATTGCATATGACAAATCAGGTCTAGGTTTTGGGGAATCTACCTCAGAACCATGTGTGAAAAAGCCCAAGGAAACTAGCATTAGTAGTGCTTCAAATTTTAATAGAAGCATTACATTTGTGAAATCCACACAAAGTGAAGAGCCAATGCATCCTTGCTCTTCTGATCTAAGTCATGTCCCGAGACATAACGGATCCTATGCTGGCCTGGGATTCATAAAAGTGAAGAGTAACTCAGTCACTACTCTCCAACCTCGAAGGATTGTGGAGTCAAGTAAATTCGGCTCCACGAACCAACCAGGAAGGAAACGTAAAGTTGAGGTTCACTCTACACAAACCCTGAATCACAAAACTGCATGGAAAAAGAAGAACCAGCATAAGGGAAAGGCTACCAAGTATCCACACACGTCCAAATGGAGAAAGAATCCACACATACATACACAAGCATGCATCATACTAGATATTTTGTATGTGATAGCTATGGTCATAAGGCTGCAGCATGCTATTATAACCCTCTGCATTATAGACCCAAAGTCAAATAGATTTGGGTCCCCAAGGGAACTAGCAGAGTAGGACCCATGCAAGTCTGGGTACCAAAATGAAAGCTTAATCTTACTGCAGGAACAGAGCTCTACTGCAAAAACCTGGTATCTGGATTGACTAGGAATAAAGCTCTTATGTCTAACTTCATAGAGGAGGGTCCAACAGTTATCTTTGGAGACAACGGATCTGGCAAGACAAGAGGATATGGCTCAGCTGGAAATGGTGCAGTGTCCTTCAGCAAAGTTGCATATGTGGAAGGACTGAAGCACAATCTTCTGAGCATCAGCCAACTATGCGACAAAGGTCATCAAGTCACATTCCTCAACAATCAGTGTCAAGTCAGAGATCTGAAGACTTCCTCTCTTAAGCTGACTGGAACCAGAGAAGGAAATGTCTACATTGTCAACCTTGTTGAACTAAGTTCTGATGAAACAATATGCTTTCTTGCTAAAGCCTCTGAAGAAATGAGCTGGCTATGGCATAGAAGGTTATCTCATCTCAACTTCAAGAGTATGTCAAAACTGGCCTCCAAAGATCTAGTAGCAGACTTACCCAAACTTAGTTTCGTCAAAGAAAGGCCATGCAACTCCTGTCAGCTTGGAAAGCAAATAAGGAGTTCATTGAAAGGCAAAGCATCCAACTCAATTGATAAGCCGCTACAGTTACTTCACATGGATCTTTTCGGGCCTATTCTAACTGTAAGCCTTGGAGGGAAGAGATACTCACTGGTCGTAGTGGATGACTACACCAGATTCACATGGGTATTCTTTTTAAGTTCAAAGGATGAAACGAGCATCAAGATGTTCAAGCTGGTAATGAACGAGAAAGGAGAGAAGATCAAGGTCATCAGAAGTGATCATGGAAGACAGTTCGACTTCTCTGAGATGGATCAGTTCTGTGCAGACAACGACATTAGTCACAACTTCTCAGCTCCACGAACTCCACAACAAAATAGAGTAACTGAAAGAAAGAACAGAACCCTGATCAAAGCAGAAAGGACTATACTAGCAGCAGCGCATCTGCCTGAATACTTTTAGGCAGAAGCCATCAACACTGCTTGCTACACTCAGAACAGGTCTCTTGTTCACTCTACACTGAAGAAGACTCCCTACGAGCTGTGGAAAGGAAAAAAGCCTAACGTCAGTTATTTCCATGTTTTCGGCTGTACATGTTACATTCTCAACAATGGAAAATAATATCTGACTAAGTTCCAACTGAAGTCAGATGAAAGAATCTTTCTCGGATATGCCACAGACAGTAAAGCCTACAGAGTGTTCAACAAGAAGACGCTAAGTGTTGATGTCTCGATTCACATCATTTTTGATGAAACAGACTCAGACAAGTCTGTACCACTCAACACTGCAATCGTCGAGCTAGACACTTCGAATGAAGTGGTCGATCCCAACACCACCATCGCAGTCCCAGAAGATGGAATAGTCGAGCCAGACGAAGAGATAATGGAGAGAGCTACACCAGACGATGAACCTCTGCAGCAAGAAGCAGAAGTCGATCTTGAAGTATTCAAACAAGAAGGCACCAGAACAGATGTTCCAAGAGGGAGCAGATGGGCAAGAGATCACACTCAAGACTTGATTATTGGAGATCCAAATGTAAGAATCAATACCAAATCTGCTACCTAAAATAAGTGTTTCTATCTGAGCTTTCTGTCCCAAATGAAACTAAAGAAGATAGAAGATGCCATGGAAGATTCAAGTTAGATAGAAGCGATGCAAGAGGAGCTGAATCAGTTTGAAAGAAGCAAAGTCTGGAGATTAGTTCCTAGACCAAAGAATCACCCAGTCATCGGCACCAAATGGGTTTTCAGAAACAAGATGGATAAAGATGTGATGATCACAAGGAACAAAGCAAGACTGGTGGCCAAAGGTTATTCTCAAGAAGAAGGCATCGACTACGACGAGACCTTTGCACCTGTTGCCAGACTAAAAGCAATCAGAATATTCCTTGCCTTTGCTGCCCACATGAAGTTTAAAGTCTTTTAAATGGATGTCAAGAGTGCATTTCTGAATGGAGAACTTCAAGAAGAAGTCTATGTGGAGCAACCTCTAGGTTTCATCAATCCAACTCTCTCTAATTATGTCTATAGATTAGACAAAGCCTTATATGGACTTAAACAAGCACCTAGAGCATGGTATGAAACACTAACAAACTTTCTTATTGAAAAAGGATTCACTAGAGGTAGAGTAGACACCACATTATTCCTTAGGAAGCACAAAGATAAAGTTTTATTGGTAAAAATATATGTAAATGATATTATCTTTGGTTCTACTGATGAAAATTTGTGCAAGAGATTTGCCAAGCTTATGTAGAGCAAGTTCAAAATGAGCATGATGGGTGAGCTGAATTTCTTCCTTGGACTTCAAGTGAAGCAGACTAATGAAGGTATCTTCATTAACCAAGCAAATTAAGTACATCAAAGACTTACTTAAGAAGTATGCCATGGAATCAGCTTCTCCCATGAAAACACCAATTGCTCCAGCAACTAAGCTTGACAAAGATGAGAAAGGTAAATATATTGATATTACTCAATATAGAGGTATGATAGGCTCTTTTCTGTACTTAACTGTAAGTAGACCAGACATCATGTTTGCTATATGTATATGTGCTAGATTTCAAGCAATCCTAAGAAATCACACTTAATTGCTGTAAAAAGAATTTTTAGGTATCTCAAAGGCACACCTCACTTGGGACTTTGGTATCCCAAGGAGTCCTCCTTTGAACTAACATGATATTCAGTTGTTGATTTTGCAGGCTGTAAAATTGATAGAAAGAGTACCAGTGGCACTTATCAACTACTAGGAAACAGACTGGTGTCTTGGTTTAGCAAGAAGTAAAACTCAATATCAACTTCCATAGCAGAAGCTGAATATATTGCTGCAGGCAACTGTTGTGCTCAAATCCTGTGGATGAAAAACCAGCTAGCAGATTATGGGTTTGATTTCAAATCTATACTTGTTCACTGTGATAACACAAGTGCCATAGCAATAACACATAATCCTGTCATGCATTCTAGGATGAAGCATATAGAAATAAGATATCATTTTATTAGGGATCATGTTCAAAATGGAACAATATCTTTACAGTATATCCCTACTGAAAGTCAACTTGTTGATGTCTTTACAAAAACTTTAGATGAATCCAGATTTAATAAACTAATAAGTGAGTTAGGAATGCTAAATTTACAACCATAAATTATATGCTCTAGTTGGTGCTAACTATGCAGATAAAAAGGCTATGTCAAAATCGTAGAGATGATAGAGTAAGACAACGATCGTGGAGGTGTCTCGACATGACAGAGAAATCCACTATAATGACAGAATTACTACAAAGTCTAAGCAGTTCTTCTGATAAGCGCCTCAGAGGAAAACCTTGCCCTTAGTTTTAGACCAAGAGGCTAGCCTTTTTTGAGCAACCTTAACCTAGAAGAAGTGCTGATATGAAATGCATCACAAGGACCAGTGCAGAAGCTTGGGTAGAGACAACGATCGTGGAGTAGTTTCAACAATGCAGACAACGATCGTGGAGTAGTCTTAACGACCGAAGTCCTCAAGAGGGAATCACTAGCTTAGGGGGAGCTAAGGGCAACTTAGTCTTTTTCATACGATTTAAAATCGTGGAGCCCTTCAGAACACGACACGTGCCCCACTCTGCAAAAAATGGAGAGGGAAGTTACATATACTTTTGAAAAGACTTTTTGTCAGTTCACCTTTGAATTTCAAAAGTTTATCTATCTCTCTAAGAAACCCTAGTCTGAGAATTCAAGTACGCTCAGTCAACCTTGCTCGTTTCTGAAAAATCATAGAAATCAATGGCTTCTTCTAATGTTGTATCTGGCTATCAACTGTGCTTCGACGAGTTCAAGACCGTCGACCCACAGTTTCACAAGATATTGTCTCTGTTGAAGAAAGCAAGTCTTGAAGAAGCTCTGAGCACCAGCACAAAGATCTACCCAAAGCAAGTGAAAGAGTTCTACTGCAATGGAGTCTTTGAGAATGACGTCATTACAACGAAGGTCAAGAGTGTGCAGATTCGGCTCGAAGCTGAAGATATAAACTTGGCCTTAGGATTTAAATCAAAGGGTCTTGCATCTCTGGGCTTTATCGACTTCCATGAAGGACTGAAGAAGATGCAGCACAAGAAGAATCAAGACATCAAGGGCTACAAGAAGAAAGAATTTCCCCAAAAGTACGAGTTTCTGGCTGACATTATTGGGAAATGCATCTGTTGCAAGACTCTGGCCACGACTCTATAAATGAGAACCAACTGAAGCTCATGACATCAATCTGCTTCAAAGCCCACCTCAACTATGGGGCTTTACTCATGGTATGGATTGGGAAGTGGATTCTCAGCTCGAAGAAGGCAAAGAGCACAAGAAAGATGCTCTATGGGAGATTCATTAACATCATTCTCCAATCTGCTCTGGGAGACAAAATTGGAGATAAATAAGGTGTAGCCATCAACTCCAACAGAAGAATGACCCAACAACTCTTTGAAAAATAGAAAAGGAAACCTGCAGAGAACGTGAAGATGATGTCTGAGTCCAGTGGAAGGACTGGTGAAGTGAAGAAATCTGATCTGCAGGGAAATATGTCAGTGTTAAAGGAAGCGGAGGAAGAAGAAGTAAATCAAGAAGAACCCTCTACTCTGGTCAGAAAGAGTAAGGGGAAGGGGAAATTAAAGGAGATTGTTCAGATGGTAGAAGAACCTCAAGGCTCAATGACAGATGTGCCCCAAGGGTCTGACACTGAAGTTATAGGTCACTCCTCACTAAGGGAACTCATCTTGGAAGTGACCACATCTCCTGAAGAAGTCTTGAAGAAAAAGAAGCATAGTTAAGATAAGGTTGAAGGAAGTTCTAAGCCTAAAAAAGGGAAGCGCAATCATCGAGTAAAGAAGTCTACACTCACTGCGATCGTGGAGTACTCAATCTTACCGATCGGGAGTCCAGACTTACCATTATTCCAGAAGAGGATGCTGCAACAGCTTCTCAGCCTGAACAGACTATCATGGCTAAAGCTGAAGAAACTGTTGAGGTTGTGGCTGAGCCCAGAAGAACAATGAGAAAGCTAGTCAAGAAGATTGTCCTTGTTAACGAGGAAGCAATGATGAAGATAAAGGAAGAAGAAAGAAGAATTGCAGTTGAGCAGGCTGAGCAGAAAACCAAGTCAACCACTTCTTGTTCTCACAATGAGTCCTTGGATCAGACCAGGATCATTGATGAAGTAATAGCTAACATCAACAGTGCAGTGACCCCTACTGTATCTGATCAAACTATTGTCCATGCTAAGGAGGAGCTGCCAGAAGCTAATAAGGAAAGTGCAGCTCATGTTGAGGGGGAGTTTCTCAAAGTCCCTGAGCCAGAGAGTGCTCTAGCTGAGCGGAAGCAATCAGAAGCTGCTCATGAAGCTCCCTATGCCCCTCAAGAAATCGTAGACTCTGAAGCTGTATAAATGGAAGGTGTTGAAGGTGGAAGGGAAGACACTGAGATGATGGATGTGGTGGAGATTTCCAATGAAGGTGATGAAGAAGATGATAGAGAAGAAGTTGAGATTATAGCTGAGTTCTGGAGTGGTGAAAAGAGGGCCAACTACAATCAATTGTTCTCTTATTTGCCCATGATGTCCTTTCATAGAGCTCTGATTCTCAACTCTTGGGACCACATGTTCAGGGCATACAAAGAATATCCAGTAATTTCTGTGCTAGCCCAGGGATACCCAAGCAACCTCCAGTTTGCTCGAAAGCTAATCACGAACCATTCGTCTTCAAAGACTGAGCAAGAGGTACACTACACTCCTATCTCTTTCAAGGTTAATCACTGTCCTCTACCAAACTTCTATCAGTTTGATGAACTGCCAAGGTGGATGGAAGTGGTTCTTAACCCATTTAATCAGTTTCCAGTTATAGAGCCCCAAAACTCTGTAACTGATGAACCAAATGACCAACTTACTATAATTGCACCTTTTTCGTTCAACCCTGTGAAATACTCCACGGTCGACGAACAACGATTCACGATCGTCGATAAACAACCAGACACCACGACCATTGAGCCTCTAACCCAAATAGTCGAGCCAATTATCCTAAACACTGAACCAGCATCCTCACCCATACAGTAAGCCCAAGCACCATTCACTCAATCAGATATTCCCTCATCCTCAAATAATGAATATTTTGATATGGCACTTGCTCTTACAAGCATGCTAAGGGTGCACACTACGACCTCCCCTCCTGACCTTCAGAAAATCATTGACCATTTTTCTGTCCTCCCTACCAAAGAGGAGCTGTCTGAAGTCACAAAGAGGGTGGTCCAAGAGACAGAAGAGAACATTGAAGCTCACTCCCTGGTGATTCACCAACGCTTCACTCACATAATTGAGTTTGCCAACTCTTTGCCTGGCAACTTGGGGACTGAGCTCTCAAAGAGACTGAAGGAGATCATAAGGAAGATGATCGACAGTCTGAACAAAAGGGATAAAATTCACTTTCAGGCTTCCAACAAGCACAAGGAAGCAGTTCTCCTTCTCCAGAAGACTCAAGAATCTCAAAATAATGTTATTGCTGATTAGATCCACAAGCTGAGTACCTCCCTGTGAGAGTTTAAAGAGTATTCTTTAACTCAAGTAAGGTAGACAGACAATGTCTTGGCCATGCTGCATCAACAAAGAGCAAATAGTGATGCTATGGTTGAGGAGAATCGTAATGACATTGCCAGTCGCGCTCCCAAATGAACGAGCTGGTGTAAGGAGTAAATCATCATTTCGAAGACATTCGAACCCTAGATGTTGACATAAAGGGGGAGAATAAAGAGGAAGAGGAGAAAGGCAAAGGCAAAGGCAAAGGGAAACAAATTGTTCAGTCTTCAAGGAGCAATACTAGGAATCAGCCTCTTGCAAGACAGTCTAGCAATCAGCCTCAATGATCAGAACAACGCCAACCAATTATCATAGCGACCCCTCTAAGGAGCCAAGGCCAATCCTTTAGCTCACAAGGAGTATCTCACACTGGCTTGAACATGCCCCCTGCCTTTATGAACAGACATGATCAGAATGAAATTCTCAGTCCAAGTGAGCTAGAAGAGATTGAAAGGCGAGATGAAGCTAGCAGAAGAAGGAGAGCTGAAGAGTATGCTAATCCTTCAAGGAGCAAGAGGCAAAGAAAATAGAGTTAAGTTTCCATTTATTTTTATTGATGTAACTGTTATGAATTGTAATATCTGTTTAATATTATCAATAAATTCATGCTTATTCTCTAAGAATTTCAGTTGCTCACTGAAACACTAAGTCATATTTACTTACTAGCATCATGCATTAGAATTTGATGAAATGATGAAAATCTCCTTGGTTATGTCAACATCAAATAGGGAGAGACTGTTGGGAATTGCATATTCAAATTTGATATTGAAAGTAAATAAATGTGCATGTATTTTCCAATATTGTAAGTCCTTATGAGATCATATGTACAAGGACTTAGATTGAGGATCAAAGTTGTAATTGAATGTATAGAAAAAATATCAAACTTGTTAGGTTGATCTCTTAAAATGTAATAGTTAGGCCTTAACAGATTCGTAGTCTGTCGAGCCTGCCAAGAGTTTGTAGAATCCAAGGCATAATCGTGGAGTGTCGAGGAGTTCACTCCAGAATCGTAGTCTGTTAAGGAAGCCACATTCAGAATCGTGGAGACAGTCCGAGCACCTTCCGAGCCAAGTCAAGAATCGCAGTCAGCTCTCAAAAATATGGAGTCTGCAAAATGATGCAAGTAAAGATCATAGTCAAACAAAGCTTAAGCAGAATCGTAGTGTTCTCTACGATCAAGACTGAATCAATTACGATCACACCAACACACAACGATCGTGGTTTGATGACAACGATCGTGGTGCTTCTTCAGTTAGCATCAAAGAATCAAGATTCGCCTATCTGATGAAAGGGGATGTCTAACAAATGAATAACGGCTTATGAACGTTGACATTTCGGGAATCCCAATGCTCTAACACTTATCCTTAGTTTGAATAGAAGAAACGTATGGAAAAAGATAAGGGGACTACTTTTTGTCTGCTGAAAGCACCTTTTCAGGTGTTAGGTGAGAAAGCAGTCTGCAGTGTCAGGCGAGTCAGATAGCAGAAACTATATTCCCAGGAAGTCAACATCAGTGCTCAGAAATGTTTGGAACATTAAATGCTCCAACAAAAGCCTTTCAACGGGAAGTTTTCAAAGGCTCCTTCTTAAGGAAATCAGATTGAAGATTTAGATTAAGAAAGCAAAATGCACAAAGCTCAAGAACACTCAAAGCCAAACTCTACTATCTTGAAAGATAGCTTGCTTCACTACTCAATTCTTTATAACTTATGCTTAATGGCAACTGAGTAGCACACCAAAGAACTAAACTCTCATTACAGTGTATTCCAAGTCTATTGGACTTGAAGAGTTCTCAGTGAACTAGAGTGCCAAGTCTGTTGGACTTGAAGAGTTCTTAGTGAACTAGAAGTTCTAAGACTGCTGGTCTTAAAGGAATCTCAGTGTTTCAAAGTTGTAAAGATATTCTTAGTGGATTTTCTACTTATGGAGTAGAAGAGTGGATTAAGAGTCTTGAGTGCTCTAAACCACTTTAAACAATTATGTCACTTACATTGTGTATTCATTAACTGCCATATCTGTCATAACTGCTAATCGGACTATAAACGTGTTTTATCTTTAAGGGGAACAACCAAAACATATTCTGCTGTGGTTAATTAATTTATTTAATTAACAAATCTGATAAGTTATTTTTGAAAAGGAAATTTTTAAAAAATATTTATTCAACCCTCCTTCTAGATAACTTTTGTGCCTCCTAGAACTAACAAAGGCCAATCCAAGTAAAAAACCCTCCCATATGGAGAGTTATGATGGTTCAGGAGGCCCTTACGAACACAGCCAGGCTTATGATCGACAGATGGACTATTATGATTATTTGGAAGCCGCCAAATGTCAGATGTTCATGACTAATCTAAGAAAAGATGCACGACAGTGGATGATGATGCTAGCCCCAAATTTGGTCTCATCCTAGAGAAGTCTGTGTGATAAGTTTCACGCTCAGTTTGTTAGTAATAAACGAAGGGGTAAGCCGACCGAATCTTTGTCTTAAATTATACAACTTTCCAGTGAAACTCTAGGACAGTACGTTAAACAGATCCGTGAAACGGTCGGGCAGGTGGTCGACTTGAATGATCTTCAAGCCGTGGGCCTCTTTCAGAATGGCTTGGACCTGTAAAGGTCAAAAAATTAGTAAAAGAATTGATGTTCAATCACCCGAGTAGCCTGGCCGAGGCATTTGACAAAGCCGAGGGGTTCATCGTAGTGGATGAGGCAATGAGCAGCCTAAAACATAACTCGACAGACAGATCAAAGGATAAAGACAAAAACAGTCACAAAGGGAATAACACCGACAAGCTAGATAACTATCAGAAGAAGCATAATAATAGCAGTAGTGGCTCGGGGGGGGGGGGGGACCACCTTTCTGGAACAACATGGTAAATATGGTGTACACTAAACTAAATAATGATCGGGCCACCATCCTGGAACACATCAGAGACAAACCCTATTTTGAGCCAGCCAAGTATATTTCCAAGTCGTACAAAGGAAACCCAAATAAATACTGTAAGTATCATGGGTCGGCTTTACATCCTACAGAAACTTGTTGGGGTCTGATGGATCTAATTGAGAAGAATGTCCAGAGCGGAGCATTAGTCCAGTATGTGGCAAGATGGGACACTTTAGGAGAATAGCAACCGAACAACACCCTAGTAAAGAATCCCCCCAACCAACCACAAGATTATGCCCAGGCAGCACGCCGGGTGGTGGATGTAATCACTGGTGGATCAATTTGGAAAGTTACAAGGAAGAAAAGGTGAGGAATTCTTAAAGCGATACTATCATTGTCTGATCATCCTGTGCGGCGTGAAAGACCGTACCCTGGCTCGGTCATTAATTTCACCGATGAAGACCTCCCCTTGGAGCCAATCGAGCCCCATGAAGGAGCCTTGGTGATAACGACACAAGTGGGATCAATGGACATGAAGCGTATGATGAACGACAATGGGTCGTCAGTTGATATATTATACACTCATGCATATCAGAGGATGGATTTGGATGGAAGAAAGATAGATATCGAACAGGAGTCCCCTCTATATGGTTTCAGTAATGAGCCCGTGAAAGTTGCAGGGATGATCGAGCTACAAGTAGTCTTCAAAACAACTCTATTGCAAGTAGAGATTATGTGTAAATATTTTGTGGTTCATGTCGACTCGTCATACAATGCAATTTTGGGGTGGCCAACATTGATAGCTCTACAAACAGTGACTTCCATTCCCAATTCAAAATTAAATTCCCTACGCCAAATGGGGTAGGAGAGGTAAAAGGAGACCTCGACCTGGCAAAAAGATGCTACAGAAACACATTGATCTCCTCGGGGGTGGGAGTGAGCAAGCAGAAGCAGAAAATGGCAATAGCAATAGAACCCTTCACCGAGGGCAGTATCGAACCCCTCATCATGCCGGCTGAGGAAACGAAAGATGTAGAGTTGATCCTGGAAAAGAAGGATAAGATAGTCAGGATCGGGTCGGGACTCCCATAATTATTTCAAACCAACTTGGTGGAACTAATACAGTGTTATGCAGACATTTTTGCTTGGGTCCCTAGCGACATGCTCGGCGTCGACCCGAAGGTAGCCGTGTGCAGGTTAAGGTGGACCCTGCAAAGAAGCCCATCAGGCAAAAGAGGAGGATCTTCACCCCAGAGAGATAAAAGATAATAGATGAGGAGATTGTAAAGCTTCTGGCAGCAGATTTTATATTCGAGATTGACTATCCGGAATGGATGGCTAATGTGGTGTTGGTCTAAAAGCAAAATGGGAAGTGGCGAGTCTGCATCGACTATACAGATCTGAACAGAGCTTGTCCAGAGAACTTTTACCCACTGCCACATATTGACCAGCTGATTGACGCCACCTCAGGATATGCCCTACTAAGTTTCATGGACGCTTTTCTCAGGATATCACCAGATTTCGATGCACAAGGAGGATATCCAGAAGACAGCGTTCATCACTCATCGTTCGGTGTATACATACAAGAAAATGACCTTCGAACTATTGAAAACGGGGGCCACATACCAGAGGATGATGAATTATGTGTTCTCAAAATAGCTGGGTCAAAAAATGGAAGTGTATGTAGATGACATGATTGTAAAGAGCATATCGATTCGAGGGCATCTGGATGACTTTGAGGATTGCTTCGAGACTGTTCGGAGGTATAAACTCAGTTTGAACCCAACAAAGTGTACCTTCGAACTAAAAGCAGGAAAATTTTTGGGGTACTTGATCAGTAAGAGGGGAATAGAGGCCAATCTAGAGAAGATAAAGGCAATACTAGACATAAAATCCCATCAGTCATATAAGAATGTGCAGCGTTTGATAGGAAGCATCACAGCTCTGAGGAGATTCATGTCCAAATCGGCGGAGAGGTGTTTGCTATTTTTTAACACATTGAAAGGGCCAAAGAACGAGAAAAATTTTTAGTGGACTTCGAAGTGTGAGAATGCCTTCCAGGGAATCAAAAATTATTTGTCCTTGGCTCCTCTGCTAGTAAAGCCGATCCCGTTAGAACCTTTATATTTATATTTGGCAGCCAGTTCACTAGCCATTGGAGCAATCTTAGTTCGGGAGATCTGGGGCATTCAACATCCGGTATATTATGTGAACCATGCCCTTAGAGATGCAAAAACAAGGTATCCAAACCTTGAGAAATTTGCTTACGCATTAGTCATAGCAAGTCGAAAGCTTTGGCAGTACGTTCAAGGTTGGCTAATCGTGGTGTACACTAATCAGCCTTTGAAGAAGGTGCTGAGCAGACCAGAGGTCTCGGGTCATTTGGCAGCATGGGCAGTGGAGCTGACTCAATTTTTTCTAGAGTACCATCCTTGGACAGTGATAAAAGGTCAGGCTTTGGCCGACTTTGTAATTGAGTGTTCATTCTTCGAGTTGGACGATGTCGAGGGCCGAGTATGTGAGAAGGTTCAAACAATTACGGATAGTCTGTCGAATCAGGCTTTGTGGACGTTGTATGCAGATGGGTCCTCTACTTCAGACGTTAGCGGCACTGGAATTATCTTGACAAGCCTGGAAGGTTTCAAAGTATAGCAAGCAATCCATTTTGGATTCAAGGCCACTAATAACGTGGCAGAATACGTGGTAATTTTAGTAGGTCTTCGGCTGGCCAAAAGTCTTGAGGTACAGAGGTTGGTAATTTTTAGTAACTCCCAACTGGTGGTCAAGCAAGTTTCGGGGGAATACGAGGCTCGGGGGGGCAAGAATGATAAGGTATTTGGCTGAGGTGAAAGATCGGCTATAATTTTTCAGGTCAGTAGCTTTTCAAGGGGTTGAAAGATCTAATAACACCATAGCTGATGCTCTTATGAGATTGACTACTACAGAAGAAAGTACGTTCCGTGGATCAGTCTACTTAGAAATCTTGAACCAGCTGAGTGTGTAGCGTACAGAGGTCATGTGCATAGAAAGGTCAAAATGCTGGATGACTCCTTACCTCGATTACTTGGCTGATGGCGTCTTGCCTTCGGATTACCTGTTGACAAAGAAATTCAAACATAGGAGCTCGAACTTCGTACTTATAGATGGGGATCTATACCGAAGGGCCCATTCGTCACCTCTGCTAAAGTGTCTGGTTCCATCTGAGGCTGACTATGTCCTTCGGGAGGTTCATGAAGGGATCTATGGCACCACATGGCGGCCAAGGACCTGGCATATAAGGTTCTTCGGCAATGATTTTATTGGCCTACCATCTTCAAAGAAGCCACAGAGTATGTGAAGAAGTGCTCGAAATGTCAATTGAACAGTCCAATCACTCATCAACCACCCGAGGAGCTTTATTCCGTATTATCGCCGGTAACCTTCAGTGTGGGGGGTCGATATTTTGGGTCCCTTACCGAAGGCTAAGGGCCAGGTCAGCTTTATGATAGTGGCTATTGACTATATGACCAAATGGGTCAAGGCGAAACCTCTACGGCAGATAACAGAACAGGAGTGTTTAAAGTTCTTGAAGGAGTTCGTGGTGTTTTGGTTCGACATCCCCTTAGTGGTAATTTTGGACAACGGTCGGCAGTTTGTGGGTTCAAAATTTGAGTCGTTTTTAACTGAACTGGGGATCCAACATTGAAAAACCTCTGTGGCACATCCTCAGTCGAACGGCCAGGTAGAAGTCACCAATAGAACTCTGCTTAATGGAATAAAGAGAAAAATAGACGAGGAAAAGGGATGATGGCCAGATGAATTATTTAGCGTGTTATGGGCATACAGAACCACACCGAGGACGACAACGGCCGATTCACCGTTTTAACTGGCGTATGGCACAGATGCCCTAGTCCCAGTAGAGATTGGATCTACCTCACTTTGGGTTAGTCAGTTCAAGGAGCTATATAACGATGAAGGACTTCGCATCAACTTGGATCTGTTAGATGAGGTCAGAGAGTCGGCCCTGGTGAGGTTTGCAGCCTACCAAAAGAGAGTGTCCAGACACTATAACAAAGGAGTAAAACTCAGGAGGTTTGAGGTCGGAGATCTGGTCCTTTGGGAAGTTGAGGCCTCTATGCCTAAGAATCTCGGGAAGTTAATGCCAAACTGGGAAGGACACTGTGAGGTTGTAGAGGTGCCGAATCCAGGTACTTACCGGCTTTAAGCTATGGATGAGACAGAGGTTAAGAATACTTTGCATGCAGGAAGGCTTCGGAAGTATTATCAATAGTTCATGTCATGGTGTTTTTATTTTGTAATTTCCCAACAAATTTTCAATAAGATAAATATTTAGCTTTTTTCTTGATTATTGTCATTTAGCGTTTAGTATTCATGAATGTCTTAATTAGTGTTCAGTTCCTCGGAGCGAACCCTTCGTTTATCAGTGTTCAGTTCCTCGGAGCGAACCCATCCTTTATCAGTGTTCAATTTCTCGGAGCGAACCCATTGGTTATTAGTGTTCAATTCCTCGGAGCGAACCCATTATTTATTAAGTGTACAGTTCCTCGGAGCGAACCCATTTTTCATTAGTTTTTAGTTCTTCGAAACGAACCTGTTTAAGTTCAGTTCCTTGGAGCGAACGTATTATCAATAGTTATTGATGTTCAGCTCTTCAGAGTGAGCATAAGATTTTTTGGGATTCTTTGATATAGTTATACATATATCAATTTTTCAATTGCTTGAGAAACATAACCATATCATTGATTAAAGTAAGTAATTACATAAGAGAGATTACATCAAAAGATTTGAAAACGAGCAAATATTTAGTAGGAGGATTGACCTCGTCATCCGAGTCTAGAATGGAAGTATAGTGCCTAGCGGCCATCGTCTTTTCCCTCATTTTCTCTTTATGGCTTTGGTATCCTTCTGCGAACTGGGCGATAATGTGGTCGGTCAGCTCAAATGATTCCTGGTATTCTTCAATAATTTTTTGTTTGTCCACCTCCGAAACGGTGTTCTTCTCATCCTTTAAGCGTTCGACCTCTGTTTCTAGCTCGGAAATAGTCACGAGCATAGTCTTCAATTGAAGGCACACCTGTTCATATTCGCGGGCAAGTGAGTTGTAAGTTTTTTCCAGGTGATCCCTCTCCTCTTTCAGCTCGGTTCGACCCCGAATGAGTTGTTCGCTTTGTTCTAAAAGTTCTGAGTATCTCCATTTGAGCTCTTTCATCTCCAGAGATAACTTCTTCAATTCGACAGCGAAGGAGTCGGCATGGAGAAGGGTAGTTTGGAATCTTTGCCGGTCTGCTTCCCTTTCAAGGGGTGAGGTCTTGAGGTCCGCATGGAGTTGTTGGACTATGCTTTCCAGTTCTTTCTTTCGGGCGGAGATCTCTTTGACTCGAAGCAGCAGTCGACCGAAGCCTGCTAGTGCCTGGGGATATGAAGACCATGTTAAGAAGTATTCAAAGGAAGTTTAGTTATTTAAAGCAGCAGCGAAATTGACCTTACTCGACCCATGGGAACGGCAGTCGTAATTACGAGGTCCTCGGGCTCGAGATCTTTGAACTTTTCATCGTCGCCCTAAAGAACGAATGCTTTGAAGTTCTCATAGGGAAAATTGTGGGGAAGGTCTTGGGACCATGCGGTATTCAGAAATTACTGAGGAGGATCTTCGGTGATCTTCTTTTTAGGTGGAGGAGGCGGTGAAGGGATAAGAATGGATGCGAGGGTGGTTCGAGGGGTCTCCTCCAGTCGTGCCTTCTTTTGAAGAGGCTCAATGGCGATCTCCTCGGTTTGTTGGTCGGAGGCTGGGTGCTCGGAGTTTTCGGTAGTGTCGATCTTAGAATCGGTTGTTTTAGTGGAAGGTTCGGTGTTGATTGTCTTGGAGGTCGGTGGCTTGATATGTTTTCTCAGTTTCTTCTTCATCAGTACCAGCTTGTCGGATCAGGTCAGTTCCACTATTTTTTGGTAGAGAGTTTCGGTGCGATGGAAGTTATCGGTTGAGCTCGGATTGGGGTCTCATCAATGTTAGTGGTGTTTGATTGGGTGATTGGGGAGTTGTTTGGAGGGGTGTTGAGGGGGATTTCGGTGATCAGGATAGTCTCGATATCGACACTCTGATGAGTTATAGAAGGCGCAATCGGTTCGGTCGAAGAGGACCTCATTGGTTCGTTGATCTCGATCCCTCCGGGTTAGAAAATTGACACTGAAATTGTAGAGGGAAGCCATGTTAATATTTAAATCACTGTTATGACGTTATGAAGATAAGAGTATAGATACTTACGGCCATGTTGGTAAAGCCAGTTGGGGTCGGACAACATTTTTATAGACCATTTGGTCTTCTTCATCTGACTGTAAAACGCTCGGAAGGCGTTTATACGTTTCTTCAGGAATTGGTTCACCTTCAGTACAGGTTCGTTGGGAGAGGCCCAGTTCGACAATAGCTTCAGGTCTGTGCCTTTGATAAAGATCCATTAGGAGTGCCACCCCCGATTGCTGGATGGGGTTTTGATGGGAGTGATTGTTCCGGGTCGGAGGGTGAGCTGTCGCAGTCCGGATTCTCCAGTCTTGGATAAGGTGTACAAAGCAAAGAAAAGTACAACCCTGGGGAGGTTTTGGTGATGTGGCAGAAGGCAAGAAAGGAGTTTAGGTAAATGTAAGAGTTGGGCATCAGTTGGGCCAGACCGGTCCCGATTAGCCCCAAGAAAGATGAGATGAACTCGGGAAGGGGGAATCGAAGGCCATATTTGAGGGCGTAGATCTGGACGGCCGTCCATTCCCTTTGTGGGCTCCAGTACATCCTGTCGTCCGCTTCAGGATCTCGGATGGAGTATTCGGGGGAAATTTGATACCTTTGACAGATAAATGGCAATTGGGCTGAAGTAATGGTGGATTGGGTGTTGACATGGGGGTAGGCCTTGGCGGATTCATATTTTGTCGGAGATCGGGCTTCAGCAGGTTCTGGTGAGGATGGAGTTCCAGAAGAGGGAGTGGAAGATGTGAAAATGGCCCTATAACCGGGCGTTTCAACGACTGTTGCCATGGGAACTTCAACAGTGATTAGGTCGTCGGTGCCCACTGAAGCGTTTGGAACGTTGGATGTAGGCTCATTCGCAGGGGTTTGGGTGACAGTGGCAGAGGGGTTTGAGGTGGCCATGGAAGTAGTAAAGGGTATTTGTCTGTAGCTGAGTAGGAGGAAGAACTTTGCAGAGAATATCTTGCAGAAAGTGAAGAAGGAAGAAAGGGGATACAGAAAAAACGTTTGGAAAATGAGTTTGGGTAAATGGCGGTTGTTTTGGAGAAATGTTTACTTCAAATAAAACTTTTCGTATTTTCTCGATTACAGGAATATGACGTGATTAATGTGGTGCAATGATGGGGGAAATGAGAGTAATTTAGGGCCCAATATATGAAACGGTGCGCTATATTGGGCCTTGATTTTGGCAATAATGTTGGGCTTTGATGTTGATGGTTTGTTGGCTTTTTCCTTGATACTCTTCTATTATATACTGTTTACATAATAGAAGACTGGGGGACAATATTGGGTTGTGGATCTTTAGGCCCGAGCTGTCAAATGGATCCAAGCCCATAGGCGGTGGGTATACCCGGCATGACCCTTGTTATGGAAGTTGGAATGTTTTAAGGAGTCATTGGTTATATTGACTTTCCATTTATGGAAAGAGGAGTTAGGATTCAATCTAACTACCTTTTTTAAAGAAGATTTTATGTGATCCCATTAAGGAATTATACCTAATGAAGAATCCAATTCTATTTAGGAAAGAACTCTGAGAAGGTGGTGAGATCTCTATAAGTACAAGGTTACGTCTTTATTCTAAGGTACACACATATATTATTATTATTTTCAGCACTAGAGCATTAAGCCTCCATTGTTAACCTTATTTCAGCATGTACTTATTCTCATATCGGAGCTATCCTCCGGTGGCTCAAGCCGCCAAACTTTTGGTGTTTACCCGTTTCTGTGCAAGATTTGAAGCGCTTAAGTGATTGGAGCACGTGGACGGATGTTGGCGTTAACAAAAAGAAAGGAAGAACTGTTTATCATACTATGCTTCTTGAATAATACCAAAAAAAGAGACAAATAATCCAAAGATGTCCATTTGAAGTTATAGCTAACACCCTAATATATATATATACTAGAATCAGCCTTGTGTCTTTGTTTAGGGTAATCAGCATGAGCATCTTGATAAACCAATAACTAACTTAATCCTTGAATATTTCTGTCCCCTTCACTCACCCTCCTAGTTATTTTTTTTCTTCTCGAAATTATGTCGAGGACAACGTAATCCCCAGTGGCGAAGCCACATAAACACTTGTGGGGTCAATCGACTTCATTGATTTTTTTTTTATAATGTAAGGTAAATTTTAAAAATTTTAAGTATTATATATATATTGCCCCCACTGAAATTTTATAAATTTTCTATTATACGGGGTCAAATTGAAATTTTATAACTTTGTCAATCAAATATATTGACATATGACTCATATCCTCTCAATATATGTATATCTCTCTGTAATATTTTAAATTAAATAATAATCTAATTTATATTATTTTTAAAAATAAATAATGAATTACTTACTTATAAATTAAAAAAGTCTATTATGAGTCAATATAGTGTATACATACTATATATTTTTACTTATTATATTTTTATTGTAATATAGTGTATATATATGTGACCCGAAAGTATAAAATATTTAAAAAAATTGGCTCGGGAGCGCTGCCCCCGAACCCCGCCAAATTATTTGTAGCTTAGTAATAATTTCACCCCCACTGCCACAAGTTTCTAGCTTCGCCACTGGTAATCCCCACCATCCAGATGGGCTGTTCTGGATACAAATCGACTTCAGGGCTAGCAATCAAGACAACCTAAACATGTTTTTTTTGACAGTCGTATACAAGTATAACTTCACATTGACAACAGATTAATAGCCACTAGAAAGCTATCTTACATTTCTAGATAAGGTTTTGTTTTTATTTTTAGAAAAAAAGATTGATATGATAATACTGTGTGATTGGAAATACAAGCATAAAGTTTCACCACATCTGATAATTTTTTTTGACAAATAATAGGCAACTAAATAAAGTCATACAAGGAAACTAATTTTTTTTTTTCTGCTAATAAGTTGATAGCAAGCACTCTTCAATAAAGCTTTATTCAATTCTCATGGAGTTCCAAGTATCCTTTGTGTCTATGGCCTTTGCCTTGCTCTTCTTTCTATTCATGGTACTCAAAATTGTGAAAATCAAGAATTCAAAACTTCCACCAGGGCCATGGCAACTGCCTCTTATCGGAAATATCCACCAGTTTGTTGGTTTATTACCTCATCGTATCCTTAGAGACTTGTCCAACAAGTATGGACCTTTAATGTCAATACAGCTCGGTCAAATTTCTGTTGTTGTTGTTTCATCACCAGAAATCGCCAAAGAGATAATGAAAACACATGATGTCATTTTTGCTCAAAGACCTTACCTTCTTGCTGCAGATATTCTTGCTTATAATTCTTCAGACATAGTCTTTTCTCTATATGGTGATTACTGGAGACAACTGCGAAAGATTTGCACATTGGAGCTTTTCAGTGCAAAACGTGTTCAGAAGTTCAGATCAATAAGGGAAGAGGAGGTCTTGAATCTCCTCAAAACAATTTCTCGGAATGAGGGATCAAGAATCAATCTTAGCAGGGAACTTGTCTTACTGACAATTGGGATTACGGCAAGAGCTGCTTTTGGTAAGAAATGCAAAGATCAAGAAGCATTTAGTTCTATTTTAAAGGATGTTTTTAAGCTAGCATCGGGCTTCAGCGTTGCTGATATGTATCCTTCGGTGAAATTGCTTCAAGTGATTAGTGGAGTTCGACCAAGACTTGAGAAGTTGCACAAGGAAATGGATAAGATTCTTGAAAACATTGTGAATGAACACAAAGATAGGAAGGAAGTCAATCATGAAGATTTCGTCGATGTTCTTCTAAGAATTCAGAAGCATGGAGAGCTTGAATTTCCATTAACTGACAGAAACATCAAAGCAGTTATCTTTGTAAGTAGCCTAATTTGGTTTTATATATTAGTAATAGTTCTTTTGATTAGTTCCTAACATGATGGAAGAGAATAAATTATTTACGGACTATCTGTAAAATTATTAGTTTACAAAATCCGATTGTTTGGACGAAACCAAGGAAGTTAATTGATAGCATTGACAGATTTATCTTATACATCCATCATCTTTAGTATATCTATTAGCGCAATTAACTTCTGATCAGCTCTAGTCGTTTGGGTGGTGTTTGCTTTGCCCTCGAACACCTGCACACAACATCCTTATGGTGGGTTAACAACCATGGCCGTTGTGGGACGCCTCTAGTGTGAGTGTTAGTAAGAGAGAAAGATAAGAGAGCAATCTAGGGTTTCCACTGAAAGAGCGTGTAACCTTACCAATGTAGAGGAATTAGGATCCTCTCCATTTCATTTGAAATGGAGAGTCTCCATTATACGGTTTAGATTTAAAATGTGTTGCAATGTGATGTCATGGTGACAGGAGAGAGACGATAAGGAGAAATATACAAAGAATAAAGACTTTCTATTTCAAATGAAATGATAAGGATGCAAGTCCATGTAAAGGAGGGTCTCTATTTATAGATGTGCCAAGCTCATCACCGTGCCCTCGGCACGAACCGACATGTTATAAACTAGTCATACCATCGGGCTACGGATCATAGCCACGTGGACAATCGTCTTTGCTACAGGTTGGTTGGGAGCCATTTATGTGCGACATGTTCTGCCTGGTGCCAGGAGTCGCCCACTAGCCCTAACTGTCAGGTTGTGGGACCTCGGGGGCATGCCATTGGCATCATGCGTCACATGTCGCCGTCGGATAAGTCTGTGGGACTTGTGAATATGGGCCTCTAGAGGATTGGGCTAGGGACATTATGGTGATATATTGGACCGATATCCAAACAACTTCCTTGTTTTTTTTCCAAACAATATGAGTTGGTATGCTATGATAAGATGTTATAAATTAATTGTTTTACAGACAATACGTATATAATTTATTCTACATGAAAGAAAGACAAAATCATCAGGCTTTACACTAAGTTATTTAACATAACCTCATCGATACTATTTCAGGACATATTCACTGCTGGAAGTGAAACATCATCAACAACGACAATGTGGGCGATGTCAGAAATGCTGAAGAACCCAAGAGTAATCGAAAGGGCACAAGCCGAGGTAAGAAAGGTGTTTAATACAAGAAAAAATGTTGATGAAACAGGCATTCACGAGTTAAAATACTTGAAAATGGTTGTCAAAGAAACTTTAAGGCTACATCCCCCTGGTCCCTTGTTAGTTCCAAGGGAATGCAGTGAAGAATGCCAAATAAATGGCTACAAAATTCCGGTGAAAACCAAAGTTATTGTCAACGCATGGGCGATTGGAAGAGATTCGAGATTTTGGCCTGAACCCGAGAGCTTTAAACCAGAAAGATATCAAGATAGGTCAGTTGATTTCAAAGGGGCAGACTTTGAATATATACCATTTGGTGCTGGGAGAAGGATTTGTCCAGGAATATTGTTTGCTCTTCCTAATATTGAGCTGCCTCTTGCACAATTGTTGTACCATTTTGATTGGAAACTTCCTGAGGGGTTAAAGAGTGAAGAGTTAGACATGAGTGAGACTTTTGGCTCGACTGTTGGTAGAAAAGAAGATCTTCATGTTATACCTATTGCCTATAATCATTCTCCTATATAAAAAAAAGGAGTCCGGATATGTATTGTGAGTAGGCCGGATAAACTATGGTCATGTGTTGATTTTTATTTATAAAATTTAGTTATAGTTCTAAGATTAAAACCAGATTATCTATTTTTAAGATAGGTTGTGTGGGTCAGAATCATATAGTTATGGGCTAAATATAGGTTAAACTCATATTTCAAATTTAAAACTTATTATTATAATGGTCCAATTAAATAAATTATGTATGATATTTAATTTATATATTCCTTCACTTTTTCTATCTCGAATGTTTTATACATCATTTCTCTCCCTAAAAATTTGTGTTATCAAAAATCATATTAGTTTTTGTTAACGTCAAGTTTTGCCGGCGCGTCCAATCACCAACTCCACGCGCTCAGACCTGCACAATAACACGTCAACACGAAGCTTGACGGCTGGTGCCGCCGGGTGATAGCTCCGGTGTGAAAATAAGTACAGGCTGGTCACAAGGTTAACAATGGAGGCAATAGTGTATAGTGCTCAAGGGAATATTAATAATGATTACCTGTTACCATTAGGTTAAGCCTTGTATTTATAGTCATTCTCACCACCTCTAGAGCCCATGTCCCAGTCAAGTTAGGACTCCTAAACATGGCAGTTACCATTGTTTGGGTCCAACGCAATCTCCTTTAAAAGTACAAGTTGGTGGTTATCCAACCACTTGTCTTATAAGAGTTTGTATTGAGATAGGATTAGGGTTAAAACCCTTAATCCTTTAGACTCCTTATTGCTCCGGGCTCCATCCGAGAAGTAACCTTCGGTATGGGCCTTACAAAGTGGTCTGAACTCCGTCCCGAAGGGCTCGGTAGTCCGATCCCAATCATTATCTATTCGGTCTAGACTCCGGCCCGAAGGGCTTGGTAATCCGACCCCGATCATCATTATGTTGGTCTGGGCCCTGGTCTCGTGGGACTAAGATACCCGATCCGGATAACACCAGTTGGGTTTGGGTTCTGGCCCAAAGAGCTCAGATACCCGATCCCGAACAATGCTGCCACAATTCTGGCTTCGGCCCCTTGGGCCCGGTAAGCTCCTCTCGGCCCCGGCCTTCTGTCCATGTAGGGGTCGGTGGATTATACCCGATCATTGCCCCCCAGTCTCTCATTATAACAAGCCTTTAATGGGATATTTAATGAGAGATTTAAAGAGATGCCTGGGTAATCCAACCGACCTAATTAATGCGGTACACGATACACAAGAAATGAACGGCCCAACGTCATTATTAGCCGCCTGTTGAGATTCGTGCAGCATCAGTATAAATATCTTCCCCCCTACCACATCCATTTTTTACGAACTCTCTTTGTCTAAGCTAAATTCAAAACTCATTTTCCGGCGAGTGCGATTTCCGTCGAGAGGTTTCTTGTTCTCCGACCAGTCCTTTTACCCCCCAAATCACCTCACTTTCACCGATTTTTCCTTCTAATGGCTGATTCCGGCATTCCTCCAGCTGCTTCCACTTCCGACCTGAACTCTACCATTGAGGTCACTCCTACTTCCGCCGAAATGGCCGCCACTGTCACCATCGCCAGCACCGATTTGGTGCCGGTTGACCTACCTGAAGCTCCCACCGGAGACTCGGCTGATGGAACCGAGACACACATCCGGTCCGTTTACCGTTCTGAGACGGAGTATTCGCATGTCAACACTATGTCCACCATTACTCCGTCTCAGATTTCTGATGTTCGAACTCTCTTCAGAGTCCCCCAAGAGTACAGTCTTCGGGTACCCAGAGCCGAAGAGAGGATGTTCTGGCGCCCCGAAGGCAAATGGGTGGCCATCCCTACTTACGCCCTGCGGTACGGCATCCGCTTCCCTCTTCACGAGTTTATCGTGTCCTTTCTCTGCTTTGTGGGGATCGGGTTCGCACAACTTGTGCCGAACTCGTACATTCACTTGATAAGCTTTATAGCTATCTGTCAAGAACTAGGGATCACCCCTGGTCTTGACTTTTTCTTCGTCCTATTTTCGGTCGGCAAATCAAAGGAGCCCGGTTTCCGTCAACTAAACCGTATCTCCGGCCGGGCCACCTTTGCCAAGACTCCCTCTAGCAACAAAGGTTGGCACAATCAGTGGATCTTCGTCAAGGGGACTGACCTTCAACTTCTCCCGAACTGGGCCTCCCCCGAAGATCCGATCGTGAAAGTGACCACCTTCCCCACCGACCGAAGGGAGGAGTTCCGAACCTTCTACCAGAAGGTGAAGGAGACGATGTGGAGTCTGGATACCTTTGCTGACGAGGCCTGGCTTTACAGGCACGGATGTGAGTATTCTATCTTGACCTCCTTTCTTTTCGAGCATTGGTTTCTGATTTGTTTTTCTGATTTTCTGGAGTATCTACTTGTTTCTGCAGTGACAATCTTCAAGCCGAAGGGCGCTGATGAGTCTCTTACACCCCTCCCCGTTCGGTCTGGCCCGATACTTCTACCTCTCGGGGATGACGCGGCCGAAGGGGAGACTATCCCGATTTCTGAGCTCTCAGTCGACTCCTCTCATGCCGTGCCGAAGAATGTCATGAAGATGACTGCAGCCGATAAGGTGGCCCAGCTGAGGAAAGGCAAGAAGAGGGCCCTTCCGAAGGGCTCCTCTAAACCAGCTATCCCGAAGCTGACTCTTGTTCTTGAGGATCCCAAGGGGACCGAGGAGGAAACTCTGAGGCCTCGCCCCAAGAAACAAAAGTTGGTTAATGAGCCCGACCTCCAGATGGTCGAGGTTCAGCCGGACGCTGCTCCGCAGACTCCTGTGGTCCAGCTTCCTGCTGAGGTCGGGCCCTCTGCCGCCTCCGGCCCTGCTGCCCAAGCGGATCCTTCTGATGTGTCTCCGACCCAATCCTTTTGGCCGAAGAGTCCTTCAGAAGCTTTCCCTTTTGACCGCTTGGATTACTTCAAGCTTCCTGCTGATGATGCCCGGTTCAAAGGGTATTCGGCCGAAGCCTTGATGGTGGCGTACATCAAAGCCCAGAGTCAGGTATTCCCGAAAGCTTTAGCTTGAATTTATTGAATGTCTGTCTGGCCGTTATTGAACTGTTTATTTTTCCTTGATGCAGGCTAACGCCATTCTGGCCCGAGCTATTCCTCCTGTTGTCAAGGCCACCCGGAAAGAGGTTCAGCTTCGAGCCGACGTGGAACTGCTTGAGGGGGATGTTCGGGGGTTATCGGCTGATTTAATCAAGGAGAGGGAAAATCATGCCGAAACCCGCAATAAGGTGACCTTCGCCGAACGTCAGGCCAACGAGCACCAGAGGCTCCATCATAATCTGCAGAAGGAGTTCGTTGCGCTTGACGGATACAATAAACAGCTCATCGAGGAGAGGGCTCTTCTGAAGGAGAAAGATCTTGATCAGCAGAATGCGCTTCTGATCCTCCAGAGCCAAGTTTCTGAAATGCACGCCAGCCACTTGGTGCTGATGAAGGAGAACACAGCTCTGGGGGCCGAATGTGCCGAGGCCAAGCAGCAAGGTGCGCGAGAGTATCAAGAATCGGCTGAGCTCCGCGATACCATCATGGGCCAATTTGCCGAAGGCTATGGGGCTCATAAGGAGCGGGCTCAGGCGAAGATGAAGGCTGCTGGGCTCGATCCTGCTATCTTGGACTCCTCTGATGATGAGTCCGATGCCGATGATGATGCTGATGGCGAGGGTCCCCATCCTTAGTTTATAACTTGTATTTTTAATTTTTGTCTCTTTCTTTTGTAACTTTGCCCGATCGGATCTGCGTGTAACTTTTTCCGATCAGTTCAAGTTGTTTTGTAACTATTCTGATCGGATTTGTTCATCGCTAGTCCGAGGGTTTTGTAAACTTGTAGAATTTGAATGAAGATAACAAAAAAGTTTTGCCCAGAGAAATCCACTTTATTTTATTAATGTATAAAGCAGCTTACATAAGCGAAAGTAAATTACATGACTTTTACTGATAATATTTTCTAAGTCTTCCAGCATGCCATGTATTTTTTACCTCCGTACCGTCTAACGTCCGAAGCCGATAAGTACCCGGCTTCGGCACTTCAGTTACTTCATAAGGTCCCTCCCAGTGCGGCATTAACTTGCCTGTGTTCTGGGGGGTTGATGCCTCTGCTTCCCGAAGAACCAGGTCCCCGACCTCAAACCTTCTTTGCTTCACATTCTGATTGTAATGTCGGGCCGTTCTCTTCTGGTATATAGCTAGCCTTATCGACGCTGAATCCCGAACCTCATCCAACAGATCCAAATTTAATCGTAAACCATCATCATTGTATAACTCTTGGTACTGACTGATTCGAAGTGTTGGTGATCCGATCTCAATGGGTATCAGTGCATCAGTTCCATAGGCTAATCTGAACGGTGAGTCACCTGTAGTGGTCCTCGGGTTAGTCCGATATGCCCAAAGGACACTGAGCAACTCTTCGGGCCATCTTCCCTTTAGTTCATCCAACCTTCTCTTAATTCCTGTGAGCAGGATCCTGTTGGTGACTTCTACCTGTCCATTGGATTGGGGGTGGGCCACAGAAGTCTTTCTGTGTTGGATACCTAACTCCTTCAGGAAAACTTCGAATTTAGACCCCACAAATTGTCTGCCATTATCCGAGACCAGGACCATGGGAATGCCGAACCGGTAAACAACATACTCTTTAAAGAACTTGAGGCACTCTTGTTCAGTAATCTTATGCAATGGTTTGGCTTCCACCCATTTTGTCATGTAGTCGATTGCGACGATTACGAAAGTGACCTGCCCTTTGGCCTTCGGTAGTGGTCCCAAGATATCAATCCCCCACATAGCGAATGGAATAGGGGATAAAACCGAATATAGCTCTTCGGGAGGTTTATGTGGGATAGAACTATGTAATTGACACTTAGGACATTTTTTGACGTAGTCCTTTGCTTCTTGGAAGATGGTCGGCCAATAGTATCCCTGCCTCATAATTTTGTAAGCCAATGACTTGGCTCCCATGTGATCCCCACAGATTCCTTCATGTACTTCCCTCAGTGTATACTCCGCTTCCGAAGGTGTTAGACACTTCAGTAATGGGGAGGTGAATGCCCTACGGTACAAATCTCCATCAATAAGGACGAAGTTAGAACTCCTGTGTTTGATTTTTCTAGCGTACAAACGATCCGAAGGCAGGATCCCCTCGGCCAGATAGGTAATGTAAGGCGTAAGCCAACAGTCGAGTCGATCCAGGGTCAGTACGTCGGTCCTTTGAATACTAGGTTTGTCTAATACTTCCAAGTAAACTGATCCGGTGAAGGAGCTCGCTTCGGTTGTGGCTAGTTTGGCTAGGGAATCTGCAACTGTATTGTCCGTCCGATCGATCCCCAGACAGCTGTACGACTCGAAGTATGAGAGTTCGTCCTTTACCTCCGACAGGTATTTCGCCATTCGGGCCCCTCGGGTCTCATACTCTCCCGATATCTGCTTAACCACCAGCTGGGAATCACTGTACACCATTATCCTTTTCACCTCCAGGCATTTGGCTAATCTAAGTCCGGCCAAAATGGCTTCGTACTCGGCTTCGTTGTTGGTGGCTTTGAATCGGAACCTAATGGCCTGTTGGACTCGGAACCCTTCAGGACTAGTCAGAATGACCCCCGCTCCGCTGACGTCCGAGGTAGATGACCCGTCTACGTAGAGGGTCCAGGCAGTTTGTGGTGATCGAGCTTTGATGACCGAATTTACATCTGATTCGCTGAAAGAACACTCCACGACAAAATCCGCTAAGGCCTGTCCCTTAATGGCCGTTCGGGGATGGTATTCTAAGGCGAATTGAGTTAGTTCCATTGCCCATGCAGCTAGCCTTCCCGAGACTTCGGGCCTGTGCAGTACTTTTTTCAAAGGTTGATCAGTATAGACTATTATTAGCCGGCCCTGGAAATAGTGCCGAAGCTTCCTGCTTGCGATGATCAGAGCGTAGGCGAACTTCTCCAGGTTAGGGTATCTGGTTTCTGCATCCCGAAGGACGTGGCTGACATAGTAAACCGGAGACTGCTTTCCCGATCGTTCTCTCACCAGTGCTGCCCCTACTGCCATCGAGCTGGCGGCTAGGTATAGATATAGTGGCTCCGAGGGGATCGGTTTCATCAGCAAGGGTGCCGAGGACAAGTATTGCTTGATCTCCTGGAAGGCGTCTTCGCACTCGGAGGTCCACTGGAAACTCTTCTCATTTTTTGGTCCCTTCAGAGTGTCGAAGAATGGCAAACACCTTTCGGCTGACTTTGATACGAACCTTCTAAGAGCAGCGATCCGACCTGTCAGCCTCTGCACATCTTTGTAGGACTTCGGGGATTTCATATCTAATACCGCTTGGATCTTCTCCGGGTTTGCCTCGATACCCCTCTTGCTAACTAGATAACCCAGGAACTTCCCTGATCCCAATCCGAAGGTACATTTTGTTGGGTTCAGGCGAAGCTTGTATTTCCGAACCGTTTCAAAGCAGTTTTCTAGGTCCACCAGATGATCCCGAACTGTCACGCTTTTTACAATCATATCGTCTACGTACACCTCCATACTTCGGCCTAGCTGCTTTGTAAACACATGGTTCATCATTCGCTGATAAGTGGCCCCCGCGTTCAGCAGTCCAAAGGTCATCTTCCGATACGCATAAATGGCCCTATGCGTGATGAAGCTTGTCTTCGGGATGTCTTCCTTGGCCATTGAGATTTGATGATAACCTGAAAAAGCATCCATGAAGCTTAGCATGCCGTACCCTGAAGTGGCGTCAATCAATTGATCAATGTTGGGCAAAGGGTAGAAATCTTTCGGGCACGCCTTGTTCAGGTCGGTGTAATCAATACAGATTCTCCATTTCCCATTCTGTTTCTGAACCAGCACCACGTTTGCCAGCCATTCTGGATAATCAATTTCGAAGATAAACCCTGCCTTCAGTAATTTAGCGATCTCTTCGTCAATAATTTTCTGCCTCTCCGGGGCGAAGATTCTTCTCTTCTGTATGACCGGCCTCTTATTAGGATCTACTTCCAGTCGGTGTAGTGCTACTGATTTGTCCACCCCGGGCATATCGCTGGGTTCCCATGCAAAGATATCCGCGTACGCCCGAAGCAGATCGATCAACCCGGTCCTGAAGGGTTCTACCAATCCTGAACCGATCTTTATCATTTTTTTCTCGTTCCCCAAGATTAGTTGTACATCCTCTGTTTCTTCGGCTGGTAAAGCAAGTGGCTCTGTACTACCATCTGTAAAGGGTTCTACCTCAATAGCCATCGTCTGCTTCTGCTTGCTTACCCCGGTTCCGGATGAGATCACAGTATTCCGATAACACCTACGAGCGATATCCAGGTCGCCTTTTACCTCTCCGACTCCGTTCGGTGTGGGGAACTTGATCTTGAAATGAGGTATGGAGGTGACTGCTTGTAAGGCTGCCAGGGTCGGTCTTCCCAATATGGCGTTGTAAGCCGAATCTACATGAACAACGAAGAATCTGACCATAATCTCCATTTGTTGGGGAGTTGTGCCAAACTTAACCGGCAATTCGATGGTGCCCGACACATGGACCGGGTCGCCACTGAATCCGTACAACGGTCCTTCTCCTCCCAGTTCCATCTTCTTTCCCCCTAGGTCCATCCTTTGATAAGCGTGTGTATACAGTATGTCGACCGAGGATCCGTTGTCTATCATCATTCTTCTCATGTCCACTGGTCCGACCTGCGCCGTTATCACCAATGCCCCGTCATGCGACTCTATGGGATTCGAAGGATAGTCTTCATCTGAGAAGGAAATTACCGCTCCCGGGAAAACCCTTTCATTTTTTACCGAGGACCCTGCAACCGATAAGACAGCGTCTAAATGTTCATTTCTTTTTCGTCCAGTCACGCGCCCTATCGAACCTCCGGATATAACATCAATCACCCCCCGAGCGGGCTGGTTCTGATTTGGCGGCGTTTCTCGGGCCTGTGTCCTGTCTCCTTCTATTGGTTGAGTCCTGGCATTTTCCCGGCCGGCCGCATATTGAACCAACGTCCCATTCTGAATGTTTTTCTCGATGAGATCCCCCAGATCAAGGCACTCCTCTGTCGTATGGCCCGCGTTCTGATGGTAACTGCAGTATCTATTTTTGCTGCGCTTCCCCGGTTTCGGTCTTGTCCTGCAGGGCTCATAGAAGGGTTTGTCCTTGATATCTTCCAATATTCTTGCACGGTCGGTGTTGAGGGGAGTGAATACCCTGTTGATGCTTCTGTTCGGGAAGGGTGGACGGCCATGGCCCGATCCCCCACTGTTATAGTTTCTTCTCCCTTGATTATCCGATCTCCCCTGACTGTTGTCCGATCGTTGGTTGTTCGGCTTGTCTCTGTCTCTCGACTTGTCGTGTGAAGGTGGCTTGAAATTTTCCATTGCCTCTTCAATGGCAATGAACCCTTCGGCACGATGAAAGGCTTCAGTCAAGTCCGAGGGTGGGTTGATCACCAGGTCTTTCATCAACTTCTTTGACCTCCCCATATCCAAACCCGTTGTGAAGAATCCCAAAGCCTGTGGTGAATTCAATTCTGCCACCGATCCCACAGCTTCCCGAAACCTCTTGACGTAGGCGCCAAGAGTCTCGTCCGAACGTTGTTTCACTTGCATGAGGGAAGCCGTGATCTTTCCCCTTCTCCTGTTGCTTCCGAACCTAGCGTGGAATTTTTCCCGAAGGTCGTTCCAAGAACTAATCGTTCCCGGTGCCAAAGTTCCCATCCACTCTCTGGCACTCTTCTTCAAGGTGGTTGCAAACATATGACACTTTGCTGCGTCCGAATGCCCATAATATGTCATCAACCTATCATATCCATCCGAATGGTCATACGGGTCTCCCATTCCGTCGTATGTCTCCATCGGGGGCATTTTCTTCTTTGGGTCAGCAGTGACTCGATTAATCTCGGGCGAGAAGGGCGAACTGTGGCAGCTCGATGGTGTTCCCACTTGATTTTTCCCGGCCAGAAGCTTCTCCAACTCCGCGACTCTTCGGGCGAGGGGGTCGGTATCTTCCTTACGGGAGGAAGGTCTGCGCCTGTCCTCCTCATATTCGGGAGATCCGATTTTCGCCCTCTGTCCCGATTGGCCCAGGCGTTCCGATCTTCGTTCGGGGGAACGACTCCTTCTTCGGCTCCTCCTTTCCCGAGAATGGCTTCTGTATCGGCTTCTGTTCCTTCCTGTCTCACGTTGTCGTGGAGATCTAGATCGGCTTCGATGTCTGTGCTTCTTCGAAGAAGCCTCCTGTTCTCCAGCCACCTTAGCCATCTGCAACTCCAAATCTTCTTGCTGGAGACGCAAGGCCAGCATGGCGTCCTTGTTCTGTTGTATTCTGGTCAACAGAATAAACTGACGCTGATCCTTACTGTTCTCCACCCGATCCTCCTCCCGTCGTTCGTAGGCCTGAGACTGGTTGTCTCCCACGCGGGTGTGCTGAGGGATCGGAGTACGTTGACTAGGGATGAACAGCTGTCTTCGTGCCGACTGGACCTGCACCGAATTGCCTTCCTGGTTGCTAGGTCCCAATCTATCTTTGACCGATGCCCTAACTAAGGTCGTCGGGTGGGTTTTGGCCTTTTCCTGGTTCGAGGCTCCACCGTCCTTACTGGCCATGTCCTTTCTACCGGAAAAGTACAAACGTGATTGACTAAAGCACTACCCCTCCTTCTAGCGCCAAATGTTAACGTCAAGTTTTGCCGGCGCGTCCAATCACCAACTCCACGCGCTCAGACCTGCACAATAACACGTCAACACGAAGCTTGACGGCTGGTGCCGCCGGGTGATAGCTCCGGTGTGAGAATAAGTACAGGCTGGTCACAAGGTTAACAATGGAGGCAATAGTGTATAGTGCTCAAGGGAATATTAATAATGATTACCTGTTACCATTAGGTTAAGCCTTGTATTTATAGTCATTCTCACCACCTCTAGAGCCCATGTCCCAGTCAAGTTAGGACTCCTAAACATGGCAGTTACCATTGTTTGGGTCCAACGCAATCTCCTTTAAAAGTACAAGTTGGTGGTTATCCAACCACTTGTCTTATAAGAGTTTGTATTGAGATAGGATTAGGGTTAAAACCCTTAATCCTTTAGACTCCTTATTGCTCCGGGCTCCATCCGAGAAGTAACCTTCGGTATGGGCCTTACAAAGTGGTCTGAACTCCGTCCCGAAGGGCTCGGTAGTCCGATCCCAATCATTATCTATTCGGTCTAGACTCCGGCCCGAAGGGCTTGGTAATCCGACCCCGATCATCATTATGTTGGTCTGGGCCCTGGTCTCGTGGGTCTAAGATACCCGATCCGGATAACACCAGTTGGGTCTGGGTTCTGGCCCAAAGAGCTCAGATACCCGATCCCGAACAATGCTGCCACAATTCTGGCTTCGGCCCCTTGGGCCCGGTAAGCTCCTCTCGGCCCCGGCCTTCTGTCCATGTAGGGGTCGGTGGATTATACCTGATCAGTTTTTTTTTGAAACAGACTTCTTGAAACAAACCTCTTAATATAAACAGACTTTTTGAAACAGACTTCTTGAAGCACTTTCAAAATAATTTACATTAATAATTTCTATATTAATTAAAATGAAAAAACTATTGATACTTTTATTACAATTTTTCAATTAATTTTTTTTTCGGAAAAAATAAAACTATACCAAAAAATATGAATTCAATTTAAAATAATAACATTTCAAAATAATTTGTATCCAATCTTTCCTTTAATCTCAAGTTAATCTCAATTTGTTTCAAATAAATAAATATTTAATCTCAATTTGTTTCAAATAAATAAATATTAGTAAATTTTATTTGTTTCACCAAACCATCACATATAATCATATTAATTAATCACATCCACGCCTAAGCCTGATACTGACGTTCGAACTTTGGAGCATGTCCTCAGGGTATTCCCCATTTTTTTATAGTACTTGTATTTTCAATATAAATAAAATATTAACTATTTATTTTACCAGCATTTTTCTAAATACAATCAATTAAACCTGAAATTAAAAAATCTAATGAATTCCATTTTGCATTATTTTATTTAAATACCTAGCCACAAATAATTCTAATGAATTCCATTTGGAATGTGTGGACTAATATGGATCAAAACTAGTTAAACTAGATTCAACTCATATTTCTAATTTATTATATGGGTTCAAAACTAAACCAACACATAATAAAAAAAAAGAATCCTTTACAGAACTATACAACATTTAGAAAGTAATTACAAAAAAAGTACATCCACAAAATAATTGCAAAAAAAGTGCAAAAAATTCAAACCATTTAATTTCAAATTAAATAAGGAAACCTAAAATCAAGGATAACTAATAATTCAAATTCAAATCTAAATTTTTTGGATCTAACAACAATTTCAAATCCATAATTCAAAATTCAAATCAAAATGAGAAAATTAAAAATAAAAAATTATGAAGGAGTTAATGTTCATCATCCTCCTCCACCGCCTCCCGCCGCCGTCGCCGCTGTCATTGCTATATCACCGGAGTTGCTATTCTGAATTTTTTTTTGACGATTTGGTTACCCACAAAAATTAAAATGGTTACCTTTATACGAAATTTGGCTACCAATTGCATCACATTCAAAATAAAATTGGTAATCAAATAAAACTGAATTGGTTACCTTATCAAAAGGTTTGGTAACCAACTGCATCACATTCAAAATAAATTAGTAACCTAATAAAACTGAATTGGTTACCTTATCGGAAGGTTTGGTAACCAACTGCATGAATTTTGGTTACCAACTGCATCACATTCAAAATAAATTGGTAATCTAATAAAAATGAATTGGTTACCTTCATACCAAGGTAACCAAACCTTCATACCTAGGTAACCAAACCTTCATAACAAGGTAACCGAACCTTCATATTAAGAAAACCTTCATATTAAAGTTCGGTTACCTTGGTATGAATGTTTAGTTACCTTGGTATAACTGTTTGGTTACCTTGGTATGACTGTTTGGTTACCAACGTATGAAGGTTTGGTTACCGGTGGAGATGAAGAATGGACCGGTGGCGATGGGAGGCGGAGGGAGGAGAAAGGGGGCGGGAGGAGAGGGATGGGGAGGGGGTGGGGCGTTGGGGGGTAGGAGAAAGGGGGGCGGGAGGAGGGGGAGGTGGTGGGGCGGGGGCGGGGGCGGGAGGAGGGAGAGGGCGGTGGGAGGCGGAGGGAGGAGAAAGGGGGCGGGAGGAGAGGGAGGGGATGGGGAGGGGGTGGGTGGAGGAGAAAGGGGGGCGGGAGGAGGGGGAGAAGAAAGGGGGGCGGGATGAGGGGGAGGCGGAGGCGGAGGGAGGGGCGGGCGGGAGGAGGAGAAAGGGGGCGGGAGGAGGGGGAGGGGGAGGGGGAGGGCGATGGGAGGCGGAGGGAGAGGGAGAGGGGAGGGGAGGGGAGGGGAGGGGAGGGGAGGGGAGGGGAGGGGGTGGGGCGGGGGAGGAGGAGGAGGAGGAGAATGGAGGCGGAAATGGAGTGGGAGAGAATCGTGGGAGAGATAAGGGAGATAATCGTGGCCATAATTAAAGGGATAAGATTGCACTCTTTTTGTAATTAAGTATTGCATATGCATTAATTTTGTAAATATTTTATTTATGCACTTTTTTTGTAATATTTTATTAAAATGTACTATTATATGTAATTGTTCCTAAAAAAAACTAGTTAATCAACCCAATAAGACCCAACTAGTTTTGGTTAACTAGATGATTTTTAAGTTAAATTGTTAGGCCTAATTATAACAAATGTGTTGAATTACAATTGCAAAATATATCAATATATGTGATCGAATAGAATTATAAGAGAGTCCCATTTATTATACATCTCTCCAAAAAAATTATCATTAATATTTATCCATATAACTGGCAATCAAAAAATCGACGTAAACATTTGTAATATAAATTATTTTTAAAAAAATTAATGGTACTATATCTTTACGAGATTTACTTTCTATTACTAGTTATTTGAATACGTATCAGGGATAACTCTTTTTTAAAAATATTTTAGATGGTAGGTCACCCTTATTATTCTATCAACTGTGCATTGAGCGATTTCGCAAGTAAAATTGGACAAGTAACTTTTGCATTACACCCCATGAAATAATGCCTAAGGAATAAAAATGTCAAATATATGAACAAGTATTATGTATTAGTGTTGAGCTTGTATGTACTCTTTTTGCAAAAAGCACCCTTACTACATGTGGTTGTCGATTTGTAAATATTTGGCCACTGAACTTTAAAAATATTCAATTGGCCCACTGTGATTTTTTAAAAATAAATTCAGGTTATTCCGTCCAATTTTCGTCACAGACGTTAAAAAATCAGTAGTGTTTTCCAACGTGGATTTTTTTTAAAAAAAAATACATGTATTTGCTGGGGCGGGAGGAAGCTTATAAAGAAATGAAAAAAATTATTATTTTCTTATGTGGCAACACAAAAAAAATTAAAATAATAAAATCATTATTTATGTGGCAAAAAAATAATTAAAATAATAATAACATTAAAATAAATATTTTAATTCATTTTCTTTTCCAAAAAAAAAATAAAAAATAAAAAAATTATTTATGTGGTAAAAAAATAATTAAAATAATAATAAAATTAAAATAAATATTTTAATTCATTTTATTTATAATTTTTTCTTTTCCAACAAAAAAAAATAAAAAAATAAAATCATTAATTATGTGGCAAAAAAATAATTAAAATAATAATAAAATTAAAATAAATATTTTAATTCATTTTCTTTATATATTTTTTTCTTTTCCTTATTGAAAGTCCAATAATAATCAAAAAGAGGGGTTGAATAGATTATCACTGTTTAAAAAAATCTTTGGCCTTTTTGAATTTTTAGTATGTTAATTTATGGAATTAAAATTTGACAAGCAGATTAAAAATTCAATTACACAATGCACAGATATTTATCTGGTTCACAACATACAGCTCGGAAATGTTGCTACATTCAGTCTCAAGCTCTTCTTTAGGACATGAGATCCTATTACTCTCTGTAATAAATACTCATTCAATAGGCGGAGAAGCCTTTACAAAAATTTAAAGATAAACTTACAACTATCCACAACTAACTATCTTGGACAGCGAACTCACAGCTCCTTCCGCAAGCTTAGTTGAATCTTCTTTTGAGCTTAGAACTATTCTATATCTTGGTCTTGAAACAACAATCTCTTCCTCACCTCACAAGTACACTAGAGATCCAACTCCCAACTGACTCTCTCTAAGACTCTGGTCTTGGTCAAAGAATTCTTGTCTTTCTCACAAGTATAAAATAAACTAACTCAATATTTTTTTTTACAAAAAGTTTGTTTGAATATTTGCTTCTAATAGTAAGCAGATAAAATTGTAGAGCAGATACTTCTCAGATAAACGATATAGAATTTAAGTATATGACAAAAGTTTAAGATTTTTAAGTGATGTGCTTTTGTGAAAGCAGATAAAAAGATTTAAGTGTTTTTAATAAAGATTTTCTTTTTCTTTAATAAAGAATGTGTTTCTATGGTTTAAGAAAAAGATTTTTCTTTTAGAGTGTGGTTCTATGGTTTTAAACAAATGTAACTTTGGATTTAAATAACCATACACACTAATATCATGCAACAATAATTTATGAACAATTATATGAGCAGTATATTTAATAACAGTTTATCAAGAATAATGATTTGATCAATTTAGATAATACTTGAATAAACTTGTTTTACCCACTTATATATATTATATTATATTTGATCAACGTTGTGAATAATTTGGCCACTTAGGATTTCAAAGACCGTCCAGATAATATTATTTGTTAAGAAATGTCTCCGAATATCGGTATCTAAGTACTGAGTAAATTTTTCGATTCACAACTTGATAATCGTATATAAATATTATATAATATTTATATAGATTATTTATATCAGTAAAAGGCCACTTAGGATTTTAAAGACCGTTTGGAGAATTTCAAAGAAATAACTTCCGAATTATATTGGTATCTAAGTACTGACTTTTTACTTGATATTGATAGATGAAATATAGATATATATAAATGTGTATCACAATTTATATCTGATTATCTATATACATATAAGCAAGTATGAGATAATATGAACAGTAATAATTTAACAACTTATCTCAAATACTTTGACCAATTTTTCTCTTCCAATATAGAATTAGAACTTTGATTAGAAGAAGAGAGTAAAAGCTTAATTGGACAAAATGTAGGCAAGGAGAATAAGCTTTTCAGATATGTAAATTTGTAAATCGAAATGAATGAAAAAGCTTTCTATATATAGTATTTTTGAGGTTAGGGCAAAACCGTAAATTTGGAAATTTATTTTTGAAATGGAAGGTCCGGATTGCATGATGAAAATTGAAGGGCTCGGATCAAATTATAATTTTCGGATGAAGTAAAGATTTGGCCCATCAATTTTGTTTTCAACTTATGACTCATTACATGTAATCATAACTTGCCAACTTGCCCAAATGTTTAGTAAACATATAAAAACTCCAAGTTCCAGCACACACACACGGGCACCCATGCACTACACATGCACACACGGTTTGTATATATATATATATATATATATATATATATATATATATTAGATACTTTAACATATATAATATACTTTAGCCTATATATATATTTAGAAATACTTTTTGCCCATGAAGATTTAAAAATCATTTTAGAATAGAAATAGGAATCTCTTTGCCTTAGGAAATATTACTATATGAACTCATTTTATTAACACTTGATATTAGATTTATCAAGGTCATAAAATAAATTCAAAAGAAGTTTTAAGAAAATAAAAAAATTTGGTCAAAATATTCGAGGTAATTAAAATCATGTTTTTAATATTTTTAATTCTATGGAGAGGATTCTACCCTTTTGATTTATTTATCTAATTTGTTATCATCAAAACAAAATACCCAAAATTGTAGACATATCAATCTCCTTCTTTTTGATGATGACAATAAGTAAAAAATATATTGATTTTCAGAACTCCCCCTTAATTCATGATGCTCCATCCCCCTTGAATCATGAATCGGTTTTCAAAAGAAATTTTTAAATTTTTGAAAAACCATCAGACGAACCAACCATCCAAAAACCATCCAGGCAGTTATATAGCAGTTATATCTGACATGCAAACCATTCAACTCATCCAGACAGTTATAACAGTTATATCACATTTATATCCAGTATGCAGATTATATCCAGCATACAAACCATCCAACCCATCCAGACAGACAATTATATAGCAGTTATATCCTGTATGCCTATCCCTGTCAATCTCATATGCACACCATTCAGACCATCCAGGCTGTTTATAACAGTTATAACCAGCAGATTCATTTATGCTTACTTCTCATATACTACTTAGTATATACTAAGTAATATAATCTGATATTTTTCTTCTCCCCCTTTGTTATTAACAAAAATGGAGGGGTAACGAAAAGATACCAAAATACCTGCAGAAACTGTTAGTTACTATATTTACCTGCAAGTCAGAATAATAAGCAAACATATAATAATCCTAATTATCAGTATGTTAGTGTGTTATACAGTAATCCTGAATAGTTAGTTAAGTATTTAAGGATACATTCATCCTGAATAGTTAGAGTTCATCAAAGTTAAGTGGAGAGAAGTTCAAACCAAGGGTTGTAAGAGGGGGATCAGTTGGAGTTTGATCAGTATGATCAAGCTGTGCAGAACTTGTAGTGGCAGTGAAATTATAGGGAGGAATTGATACCTTCTGGTGCTCTATTAACACATTCATCATGTCTTGTATGTGATGCACAGATAACTGCAAAGCCTCTAATTGACTCATAATGGCAGATTGATTCTTCAAAGACATCTAATTTATACTGTTCAGAGAGTCAATTTGTGATAGTAGGTTAAGTGTGACTCAATATGATCAGTGTCATTTGGTTGAAAAATGATCAAAGGCTTAGGGGGGAAGGTTTAAATGTGACACAATTGATAAGGATGAAATATGTTATATTTTATTCCTTTAATACTTAATCTTTTATATCTCTTTTGTACCTAAGTACATTCATTTATCTTATATTTATATTTTAGGTACAATTGAGCCAAGGAAGTGACATGGATGCAAAAAGGAATAAATTTGTGGGCTTTTAAAAATCCAATTCGGTATTTGCATGTGGGATTTAATATTTGGACCACGGTTTACTTAATTCATATGTGGGCCACGACATCATACAAAGAATTCCTATGCAATCAACCTTATATAGAGTAGCTAGCACATGAATAGCAGCTCACACATGGGGGCCCACGAATTACCATGCAAAGGAGGGGCCACGAAATTGGACAAACTTGCAAGTGGGTTAAGATGTTTGAGAAGGAATGCTAGTGAAGTGGGCCACGTTGGCATCTTGGAAAGGAAGGTTCATGGACCCACGTTGGTCAGCAGCTTGGATTTAAAGGAATGGAAAATAAGCATATAAGGGTGATCATGTGGGGGCCACGGATGTGATTATTTGTTAGCAGCATGTGGGTTTTCCAAGCAGGTCAAGGAATGCAAGGCTATTTCTACTTACAAAAAGGAATGCTACATAGCAGCACATGCATATCACGAGCGGCTAATGCAAAAGAATATTCGGCTGGACAGTGGACTTTTCTGTCCCAGCGGAGAGGCACAATCCTTCTCCTACTTCGCATGGGATTTCGGCTGAAACAAAGAAAGTGAACAGGACTCGGAGAACATAATGAGGGTTTAGGTTATAATAGTTATAAATATGGGGCTTGGATCTTATATCTCGGCTGGTACTCATTCAATAAAAAACTATTCTTCTCTATAATTCTTGGTATTTTCTATGGCTAGGGATAGCTAAACTTTTGTACTTGGATTAAGGAGACGGAAGCCTTGGATTAAATACACTGTGAGATCTATTTAATTGTTCAATTATTATTTTGAGTATTGTTTATTTTTCTGTGCTTGAATTATATGATTGATTTGTTTAATTGCTAGAGTGCACACTAGTTTATTATTCATTGAAATCTACTGCTAAATTAGATATCGAATCCGTAATTGTTTGATCACTCTAATTTACGAAGCAACTAAGATTAATAATTGACTGCAGATCACGAGATTATTATATCTTAGGGAGAATATTCAACTAAATTAATTGCAACCGCTTGTGATTGTGTTGTTTAGTTTCATCGATTTTTCTAATTCTTAAAGCTTCTACTAGATTAAACTTTTAGCGCTTGTCTGAAGTTGTTTAGTAGTTAGGGTTATTTAGATCGCTTGTTTCTATCTAACTAAAATTAAGGAAAGACATGGAATTAATTCTAACGATGAATATTCAAGATATTAATTGTGTATGCTTGAGTCAATGATCAGTGTATGTTGCTAAGGTGGAAGTTGACTTAACCCAAGGTTTATTCTCTTGATTTAATTCGTTACAGTATTTTACACTTTAGATTATTTTAATTAATAATATTCAAAAATCCCCTCTTTTGGAATACAAAGTATATAAAAATAGATTAATCAGTCTCTGTGGGATCGACTCTTACTTGCACTACTACATTATTATCGTTCGTAGTAAGGTTTATTTTTGGTTGTCAGCGACAGCACACCAAATTTTGGCGCCGTTGCCGGGGACTGATTTTAGTTTATTATATTTTTATTTTTTTGTAATTCTTATTTTATTTTTAAATTTTTTTTTTATAGGTAATTTGAATTTCCTTGATTGTTTATGCCTGAAACTCGATCTACTAATCAAGGTGATTTAAAGTTTGATCCAGAGATAGAGAGAACTTGCCGCAGATTAAGGAAGGAAGCTCGGGAAAATCGTGCAGAACTGGAAGCCATGGCAGCAAATCGAACACTGAAAGAGCTTTCGGCTCCTGATTTGAACCAACAACCCTTATGGATAACTTTTCCTAATCTTGATACTAATACTCACTTTGAATTGAAATCTGGATTAATACATCTTCTACCTTCTTTTCATGGTTTGGCAGGTGAAGATCCCCATAAACACTTGAAGGAATTCCATGTGGTATGCACGAGTATGAAACCTACCGGAGTAACCGAAGAACAGATCAAGCTAAGAGCCTTCCCATTTTCTCTGAAAGATTCAGCTAAGGATTGGCTTTACTATCTACCCTCCGGAAGTATCACCACATGGGAAGAGATTAAAAGATTATTTCTAGAGAAATATTTTCCAGCTTCAAGGGCAGCCAATATTCGAAAGTCAATTTGTGGTGTGAGGCAGAACAACGGAGAATCCCTACATGAGTATTGGGAACGTTTCAAGAGATTATGTGCTAGTTGTCCTCATCACCAAATCAGTGATCAACTTCTCATCCAGTATTTTTATGAAGGTCTCAATTGTACCGAGAGAAGCATGATTGACGCTGCTAGTGGCGGAGCGTTGGTGGATAAGACTCCCGAGGCTGCAAGAAATCTAATTGCAAATATGGCAGCCAACTCTCAACAATTTGGCACTAGACTTGATTCTGCATCTAGGAATGCTAATGAGGTACAAATTTCTGTTATTGAACAACAACTTGCAAGTTTAACTTCTCTTGTTCGTCAAATGGGTGCAGGTAACATACATCAGGTAAAAGCTTGCGGGATTTGTGCGGTAGTAGGACATCCGACAGATGCATGCCCAACTCTTCAAGAAGAATCCGTTGAGCAGGCAAATGCAGCAGGAGGATTTCCTGGGCAACCACAAAGGAAATATGATCCTTTTTCAAATACATATAATCCTGGATGGAGGGATCATCCTAACTTTAGCTACGGGAACCCACAAGCAAGTCAACCAGCACCTCAAAATTTTCCAAATCATCAGCAGTACAAACCATCGTATCCCAACAGACAACAACAGGGCCAAACTTCTAACCCTAGTATGTCTTTAGAAGATATTGTTAAAACACTTGCCACTAACACTTTAAATTTTCAACAGGAAACAAGGGCAAGTATTCAGACTTTGGGTACGCAAGTGGGACAAATGGCGACCGCGATTAGTCGATTGGAGGCACAAAGTTCAGGAAAATTACCCTCCCAAACAGTGGTGAACCCAAAAGAAAATGCAAGTGCAATCACTTTGAGAAATGGTAAGGAGATAGAAGTTCCAGAAAAGACAATGCCTACACCACAAGATCAAAACAAGGCAGGTAAGAAAAAAGACGAAGCAGACAGCAGTGTTCTGAATGACAAGGATGAACCTAAGCGTAAATTTCCTCCTCTCTCTGAATATAAATCGGTACCTCCTTTCCCTCTTGCTTTAACAAAAAATAGAAAATACGAAAAAAATTCAGATTTGTATGAAACTTTTCGTAAATGCGAGGTAAATATTCCATTGTTAGATGCTATTAAACAAGTACCTCGTTATGCTAAATTTTTGAAAGAATTATGTACACATAAGAGGAAACAGGAAATGAAAAAATATGAAAAGGTGAAGGTAGGAGAAAATATTTCCGCAGTCATTCAAAGAAAGCTACCTACTAAGTGCCCAGATCCGGGTATGTTCACTATTCCGTGCACGATAGGTAGCGCTAAAATTGAAAAAGCCATGTTAGACTTAGGAGCCTCGATAAATGTTATGCCATATTCTATATATACTAATCTATCACTTGAACCTTTGAATAAAACTGGTATTGTAATACAGCTAGCTGACAGATCTAATGTTTATCCCAAAGGTGTAATTGAGGATGTTCTTGTGCGAGTCAATAATTTGATCTTTCCTACTGATTTTTATGTGCTTGATATGGAAAACGGTGACCAAAATGCTCCTATTTTGCTAGGAAGACCATTTTTAAAGACATCAAAGACTAAAATAGATGTTCATAGTGGTACACTTTCAATGGAATTTGATGGCGAAATTGTTAAGTTCAATATTTATGATGCCATGCGTTATCCCACTGATGATAATTATGTTTATTCGGTTGATGTGATTGACTCTTTAGCACAGGAAATCTTTGAACTCAATGGGAAGGATGAATTGGAAATTGCACTTAGTAAAGACATTGATGAAGGAAGTGCGACTTTGACCTTGAGCACCGAGTTGCAATCAACTATAACAGCTTTGGATGACATTCCAAAATCAGGTAACATCTGTTACGTTGAATTGCCGATTTCTAATGAAAGGTCTTTACCCTCTGTTGTGCAGGCACCAGTTCCCGATTTGAAAGATCTTCCTAGTCATCTCAAATATGTATTCCTTGGAGAGGGAAAAACATTACCAGTGATTATATCCAATACACTTGGTGCATCACAAGAAGAGAAACTCATGCATGTTCTAAAGGAGCATAAGAAGGCCATTGGATGGACGATAGCTGATATTAAAGGAATAAGCCCTTCCACATGCATGCATCGGATCTTGCTGGAGGATGAAGTGAAACCTTCCCGTCAACCACAAAGGAGATTGAACCCTCCCATGATGGATGTCGTGAAGAAAGAAATTCTCAAACTTCTTGATGTCGGAGTGATCTACCCTATTTCAGATAGCAGTTGGGTTAGCCCAGTTCAAGTGGTTCCTAAGAAGACTGGAATAACTGTGGTGAAAAATCAAAATGACTAGTTGGTTCCCACCCGAGTTCAAAATGGGTGGCGGGTTTGTATAGATTATAGAAAATTGAATGCTGTAACCCGCAAGGACCATTTTCCATTACCTTTTATTGATCAAATGCTTGAACGATTAGCTGGTCATTCTTATTATTGTTTTCTGGATGGTTATTCAGGTTACTTCCAAATTGCAATTGCCCCAGAAGACCAAGAGAAGACTACTTTCACATGCCCGTTTGGTACCTTCGCATATCGCCGCATGGCCTTCGGACTTTGCAACGCTCCGGCCACTTTTCAGAGGTGTATGGTTAGCATATTTTCAGATTACATTGAGCATATCATGGAAGTTTTTATGGATGATTTTACAGTCTATGGAGACTCATTTGATAAATGTTTGCAAAACCTTACTCTTATTCTTCAAAGATGCATAGAAACTAACCTTGTCTTAAACTCTGAAAAATGTCATTTTATGGTTGAACAAGGTATAGTTTTGGGTCATGTTGTTTCATCTAAAGGAATTGAAGTAGATAAAGCTAAAGTTGACATTATACAATCTCTTTCATATCCCACTAGTGTTCGGGAAGTTCGTTCTTTTCTTGGACATGCAGGTTTTTATAGGAGATTTATCAAGGACTTTTCCCAAATAGCATCACCCCTATGCAATCTACTACAAAAGGATGCCGAGTTTGAATTTGATGAGAAATGTCGCAAGGCGTTTGATAAATTGAAGGAATCACTGACATCCACTCCAGTTATTCAACAACCTGATTGGACCATGCCTTTTGAGATAATGTGCGATGCAAGTGACTACGCCGTAGGCGCTGTTTTGGGCCAAAGAATCGGAAGAGCATCACATGCCATTTATTATGCGTCGAGAACTTTGAATAATGCCCAACGAAACTACTCTACTACAGAAAAAGAGCTTTTAGCTGTTGTTTTTGCTTTAGAAAAATTTCGATCTTATTTGCTTGGTACTAAAGTCATTGTATATTCTGATCATGCAGCTCTTCGTTACTTAATGACAAAGAAAGAGGCAAAACCAAGATTGATAAGATGGATACTTCTCTTGAGTGAATTTGACTTGGAAATTAAGGACAAAAAGGGAGCGGAAAATAGTGTTGCGGATCACTTGAGTCGCTTAGTGAATGTGCATGATGAACTTCAACTGAAAGAAGAGTTTCCCGATGCACAATTATTTTCTGCAAGCACAACCATGCCATGGTATGCAAATATTGTGAATTATTTGGCTACTAACATCTTACCTTCTAGTTTGTCTAAAGCTCAAAAAGATAAAATCAAAAGTGATGCCAAGCACTATGTATGGGATGATCCTTACTTATGGAAGCACTGTGCCGACCAAGTGATACGAAGATGCATCCCTGAAGGTGAAATTGCGTCGATTCTTACTTTTTGTCATACTTATGCTTGTGGAGGTCACTTTGGAACCAAGAGAACAGCAAGGAAAGTATTAGAATGTGGTTTCTTTTGGCCATCTCTTTTCAAAGATTCATATCTGTTTTGTAAGTCATGCTATAATTGTCAAAAGACAGGTAATATTTCCCAACGAAATGAGATGTTGCAAACCCCCATATTATATTGTGAAATTTTTGATGTTTGGGGAATCGATTTCATGGGACCGTTTCCTGTCTCTTTCGGTTGTACTTATATCTTACTCGCTGTTGATTATGTTTCGAAATGGGTGGAAGCCAAAGCCACCAGGACTAACGATTCTAAAGTGGTTTCAGATTTTATTCAGTCTAACATTTTTTCTAGGTTTGGCTTTCTAAGAGCTCTAATCAGTGATCGAGGAACTCACTTTTGCAATCGAACAGTGGGAGCATTGTTGAGGAAGTACCATGTGACTCATAAGGTGTCAACTGCTTATCACCCGCAGACCAATGGACAAGCAGAGGTGTCAAACAGAGAAATCAAGGCAATCATTGAAAAGACGGTTAACCCAAGTAGGAAAGATTGGAGTCTGCGCTTAAATGATGCTTTATGGGCTTACCGAACTGCATTCAAGACACCCATTGGTATGTCACCTTATAGATTAGTGTTTGGGAAGCCATGTCACCTACCCGTTGAGTTGGAACATAAGGCTTATTGGGCTATTAAGAACTTCAATATGAATATGGATGAAAGTGGAGAACACCGGAAGTTGCAACTACAAGAGTTAGAGGAAATTCGTAATGACGCGTATGAAAGTGCACGGATTTACAAGGAAAAAACGAAAGCTTTTCATGACAAAAGGATATCTAGGAAAGAATTTCAAATTGGTCAAAAAGTTCTTCTCTACCAATCACGGCTTCGTTTATTTCCAGGTAAGTTACGTTTTCGTTGGAATGGACCTTTTGTTATTACTAATGTTTTCCCGCATGGAGCAGTTGAAATCAAAAGTTTAGCAACTTCTAAAGTGTTCAAGGTGAATGGTCATCGACTCAAATATTTTCATGAGGGTTTCCAAGAAGATAAGGTGGAGAATATGGATCTTGAGGATCCGGTTTATACAGATTAACTCAAAGGCAATATCGAGTCGAGCTAACGACCATAAACAAAGGCGCTGCATGGGAGGCAACCCATAGGGGAGTATCTCTCTACTTTTCTTTGCATTTTACTTTACATTAGGGACAATGTAAGTTTTAAGTGTGGGGGGAAGCATTTAGATGTCTTCAGGGAAGCATTTAGATGTTTTCCAAATTTTTTATTTTTTTTATTATATTTATTTTGAATTTTGTGGGTACATTCACTGCAAACCCTCACGAGACAAAACTCGTCCACTTGGGGTAACCTTGGGGTTTAAAGGCTTGTTGCACATGCTAAGTGCAATCGTGTTTCCTACGAAAATGGAGTAGTTTTAGGATATATCACTTGAGTAATAAGTTAATTTGGATTTTAATTTTTGACCAATGATAAAAATCTTGATTTCTTTGTGATAACTTCTGGGAGGACTGATAGACATTGGGTAATCTAAATTTGATTTTCTTTGTTGATCACTACTTTATTTGAGACCCTTCACTATTAAGCACATATCCATTTGTTCGACCTAGTTTTGACTTGGAAAAAACTTTTATCTGGTTGAATGTCTAGGGAAGAAACTTTGAACTCTCTCAATTGTGTGATCATCACTTGAAGTTGATATAAGGTATTGTTTAAGAAAAGGGAAATGATTTAGGCAAAAATTTTGCAAGATTGAAAGAAAAAAAAATATTAAAAGAAAAAAGAAAGGATTCATGTGGTGGGATGAGATGGAGCGTAAAACGCACTCACTCATAAACACGTGACATGCGAGAGGGAACGTAAAACGCACTCGCGGGTAAGATGGAGCATAAAATGCCCTTACCAAATAAATAAATAAAAAAAAAAGAAAAAAAAATAAGAAAGAAAGAAAAGCCTTTTGATCCTTCGATGTTATTTGTTGGTTTAACTGAGATTCGTGAGAAAACAAGTGGTTGAGTTTATCTTTCTCCTTTAAGGCGTCGATTTCATAAATTTTTCTGTAGTCTGACTAGTTTGATACAGGTGGATATACACACACACAAAGGGTTGATAATAAAGTAAGATTGGTAAGTAAAGTTGGGTTGGATAATACATTGTTTTGAAATTTCCCAAAGTTATTATTTTGAAACTTTAAGGTCAATGTTGGAGTTCATATTAACTCGTGGCTCGAGTTTGTCAAAATTCGTTTAGTTGAATTTTGTATTATAGTTTATTTTTATTTTGCCCGAGGACGAGCAAAAGATAAGTGTGGGGGAATTTGATAAGGATGAAATATGTTATATTTTATTCCTTTAATACTTAATCTTTTATATCTCTTTTGTACCTAAGTACATTCATTTATCTTATATTTATATTTTAGGTACAATTGAGCCAAGGAAGTGACATGGATGCAAAAAGGAATAAATTTGTGGGCTTTTAAAAATCCAATTCGGTATTTGCATGTGGGATTTAATATTTGGACCACGGTTTACTTAATTCATATGTGGGCCACGGCATCATACAAAGAATTCCTATGCAATCAACCTTATATAGAGTAGCTAGCACATGAATAGCATCTCACACATGGGGGCCCACGAATTACCATGCAAAGGAGGGGCCACGAAATTGGACAAACTTGCAAGTGGGTTAAGATGTTTGAGAAGGAATGCTAGTGAAGTGGGCCACGTTGGCATCTTGGAAAGGAAGGTTCATGGACCCACGTTGGTCAGCAGCTTGGATTTAAAGGAATGGAAAATAAGCATATAAGGGTGATCATGTGGGGGCCACGGATGTGATTATTTGTTAGCAGCATGTGGGTTTTCCAAGCAGGTCAAGGAATGCAAGGCTATTTCTACTTACAAAAAGGAATGCTACATAGCAGCACATGCATATCACGAGCGGCTAATGCAAAAGAATATTCGGCTGGACAGTGGACTTTTCTGTCCCAGCGGAGAGGCACAATCCTTCTCCTACTTCGCATGGGATTTCGGCTGAAACAAAGAAAGCGAACAGGACTCGGAGAACATAATGAGGGTTTAGGTTATAATAGTTATTAATATGGGGCTTGGATCTTATATCTCGGCTGGTACTCATTCAATAAAAAACTATTCTTCTCTATAATTCTTGGTATTTTCTATGGCTAGGGATAGCTAAACTTTTGTACTTGGATTAAGGAGACGGAAGCCTTGGATTAAATACACTGTGAGATCTATTTAATTGTTCAATTATTATTTTGAGTATTGTTTATTTTTCTGTGCTTGAATTATATGATTGATTTGTTTAATTGCTAGAGTGCACACTAGTTTATTATTCATTGAAATCTACTGCTAAATTAGATATCGAATCCGTAATTGTTTGATCACTCTAATTTACGAAGCAACTAAGATTAATAATTGACTGCAGATCACGAGATTATTATATCTTAGGGAGAATATTCAACTAAATTAATTGCAACCGCTTGTGATTGTGTTGTTTAGTTTCATCGATTTTTCTAATTCTTAAAGCTTCTACTAGATTAAACTTTTAGCGCTTGTCTGAAGTTGTTTAGTAGTTAGGGTTATTTAGATCGCTTGTTTCTATCTAACTAAAATTAAGGAAAGACATGGAATTAATTCTAACGATGAATATTCAAGATATTAATTGTGTATGCTTGAGTCAATGATCAGTGTATGTTGCTAAGGTGGAAGTTGACTTAACCCAAGGTTTATTCTCTTGATTTAATTCGTTACAGTATTTTACACTTTAGATTATTTTAATTAATAATATTCAAAAATCCCCTCTTTTGGAATACAAAGTATATAAAAATAGATTAATCAGTCTCTGTGGGATCGACTCTTACTTGCACTACTACATTATTATCGTTCGCAGTAAGGTTTATTTTTGGTTGTCAGCGACAGCACACCAACAATATTACTATTGTGAACCATTTGAGCCTTATGAAAATGAACAGGAATGCCAGATGTATAAAAATTCGAGTAAATAAAAGACCATATCCCATGCAGTTGTTAGAGTGACAGAATTCAAAAGATGTCAAGAGAAAATATGGCAGACTATATGGCATACATTTAGTCAAAACACATTTCATGAGCTCCATGTCAAATGGATTCAACAGTTTGTCATTTTTGACAAGCATGAAGTTGTGTCTAAGAATTTTTCCCAAAAACTGAAATTCAACAGTGAAGTAATCCAGATGCACTTTGCATGGATATTCAAACAAGTTTGCAGGCACAAGTTGATCAGTGGTGAGTGAGAGATTGTGTTTGAAAGTAAGGCATTCAGTAGTAGAAATTCCTATAGGACAAGTGTATTCATTTATCTTTGAAAAATCTAAGAACTCATTTCTGAGACTAAGTGCATGCAGAAGAAGAATTTCATCCATCACATAATCTTGGCCTTGTATGCAAGTTTTAATACTAGACAAGAAGCCAGTTGAATCATGAACAAAAGTTATATGAGCATATAATTCTGCAATCAAACTAGGAAATATTTCTCTATTTGTGAAAGAAATAAGACAATCCCATCCTATATTTGTTATTTTTTCTAACAGATTTGGAAAACTGTTGAAAGAAGTCACTACCCAAGAAGCAAGTTATGCCTAATATGTTCATATTTAGTCTTGGCAGTAAGAGTAAGAAGCATAGGGGTATAAATATCAGGGTGAGACTCAGAAAGCATTTCAAGTTTCTTTTTTTTTTGAAGAATAGATAGGAGGCATTTTTGAAAGATAGTGAATACAAAAAAATAGAAGTTCAAAGACTCCAGAAAAGTATAAGTAGTTTGAAGTAGTTAGAGTTTGAAGTAGTTAGTTTTTGAAAAACTATCCTTTTATAGAAAAATTACATTTCTAAAATTCTCAATTTAAGTAATATGACATAACTTGAATGTCAAAACTAAACAGTTCTCAAGTGATGACTGTGCACAATGAGCAGTGAGGGACAGTCATGCTCAGTACTGTAGTAGATTTAAACCATTTGTCAGTTTCCTCTCTTTTTTAAAAAAAAGTAGATGGGTAGGAATGATAGATTAGACTAAGTCAGTTCCCCTTTTTTTTTTTAAAATAATAACCCAGATGTCCAATCAGAAGACACAAAGAACATTTCAGAAATATGCAGGTTATTGACATAACAGGTATGGTCCAATATCAATAAAGGGATATGCTATCATTACTTATTGGCCCATATTAGACTATTACAAATTAACACAAAGATTCAACAAGTCAGTGTGAAATATAGCACATAGATATGTTATCATTGCTTCTATGCCCATATCAAAAGATAGTGAATCAACACAGAGATTCAACAAGTCTGTGTTACATAACACTAAAATGTTATCATTGCTCGATGCCCATATCAAAAGATATGAGTCAACACAGAGATTCAACAAGTCAGTGTTACATAATACTGGTACAGTACACATGATCTCTATAACACTGATATAGTACACATGATCTCTATCATACATAACAACATATAACAATGGTATAGATAGTAATACATAACATGGTAATTATTTTCATCACCTAATGTCTATATTCAGATAGACAGCAAAGTTGCAGAACATAAGCATGAGACTCATCACAGTCATCCAATGATATCAAACTCATAGTTTATCAGAGAGAGAGAGAGAAAAGATATTACCTGAGCACAGCTAATCACAAGCTAAGCAGTTTTCAATTGATCCATAGTATAGCACAGGTGTATCAGTAGAAGAAATCACACTCTCATATACAAATAGTTGTATATATACATGCATAAATTTCAGACTCATATTCTTGGCAACGGAACCAGATATATATAGTATACATTAGTCATTACACACACACACACACACACACACACATATATATATATATGTAAATTCTGAGAAAACAAACACATATATACAATTGTTAAATTATTTATAGAATTTTAGGGTTTCGAAAAGTATATATGTATAAATGAAAAACAAATTTGTTAACAAAAATTAGGGTTTAACAGAAATTTTTCAGAAAAGTAAATTAGGGTTTCAAAAATTTCAGAAACAAGTGATCAGAGATTTAAAAAAATGATCAAAGATTTATATAGATAAATAGAGTTGTATCGAAAAACAAAAGTTAGGGTTTCAAATATATTAGTTACCGAGAAAACCCCCCCTATTGTAAGTGAAAAATTCTAGGGTTTCATACACACACATATATGCATATATGTTCAGAAAAATAATCATATACTTATATATATATATATATATATATATATATATATATATATATATATATTTCCAAAGATATGAACTCGTGAAAATATATCTAGGGTTTCGCAAATAAACACACAATTTTTTCAAAAAATTATTTGTTAGAGAAAATAATCAAAAGGAGAAGAAGAAAACAGAAAATAAATTTTTTTTCAAAAGATTGAACCCTATAAACAAATCAGTAAACAAATATATATATATATATATATATATGAACTCGAAGAAAAAATTATGGATCTAGGTTTTTTATAAAAAAAAAATTTAAGAACATGAAAACAAAATCACAGAACCACAGAAACACGAAGAAAATGAAAAATAAATCGGTAGAAACATTACCAAGATGAAGAAGATTTATTTTAATGAAAGAAAGAGACAGAAAACTCACTTGGATCGCTCGATTTTGGCTGATGAAAGGTTAGGGTAGAGAGTTGAGAGCGTTTGAGTGATAGCTAGAGAGAGAGAAGAAAGAGAGCCGGCAGAAGAGAGAGAAAGAGAGAGAGAGGGGGAGAAATGAAATAGAATTAGATTTTAGGTTAATCTGATGGATCGTATGGCTGAGAATTGATCTTAGATTTAATGATCAGCTGACCGTTTGACTTCAATCGGATGGCTGGGATGAGTTTGTGTTTTTGTTTATTGATCGAGCGGCTGATGTGCGTGATCCTTGTGTTTTGGCTAGCTGGCTTCTGATTGGTTGGAGTTAATAGACGCGGATTGTGCTTGTAGATGACCGTTAGATGAGTTTGTTGCTGAACGGCTCAGATGAGATCAGATATATAAATATATAATAAATGATATAAAATATAATTTTTGATATAATTAATAATAAAAAATACTAAAATATTTATATTAAAATCTATAAATTAATAATTTTCAGTATTATGTATATATAAATTTTTTTAATAAAATATTTATAATAGTATAATTTTTGTTAGATAATGTGTAATTAAATGATAACTGAGAAAGATTATAAATATAAAATTTTAATATATAAAAAAACATACTTAATAATATAAGTATATAGATATATTAATATATAAAGGAACAAATATATCATATATATATATATATATATGTATTTATATATATATAAATTAGCATTGTATATTGATAATATAATTAAATATATGTTAAAATATATGTATTTTAATGATAAAAGATACAGTGAATAATATTAATAATATGATTATATAACTCAAAAAATTTATGCTTATATATAAAATTTTAAGTAAAAAATAAGAGAAAGATTTAATATTTTATGAAATAATATCTAAGATTCCCAAATCTAAACGTAATTTACAGAATCTATCAGAACTTAGTGGTTTAGTAAATATATCAGCTATATTTAATCCTGTGTCAATATGTTCTAGTTTAATAATACCATTGTTTACATGATCTCGTAAGAAATGATGTTTAACATCAATGTGTTTTGATCTAGCATGTAATACGATATTTTTACTCAAGTTAATAGTGCTTGTATTATCACATAAGATTGAGACAATTAAATTTTATATTGTAATCGGCAAGGGTCTGTTTCATCCACAATATCTGTGCACAACATCGTGCAGCAGCTATATATTCGGTTTCGGTGGTTGAAATAGATACCGAGTTTTGTTTCTTAGAGAACCAGAAAACTAAACCTCCGCCTAAGAACTGACAAGTGCCACTTGTGCTTTTTCGATCAACCGGTATAGTCAGAGTCAGAGAAACACACAAGGTCAAATGGTTGACTTTTAGGATACCATAAACCTATGTCTGTAGTTCCTTTAAGGTATCGAAATATTCTTTTTACTGCAACCAAATGAGATTCTTTAGGGTTTGCTTGGAATCTGGCATATTTGGAGACACTGAACATAATATCAGGTCGACTAGCTGTGATATATAGGAGACTGCCAATCATTCTTCGATATTTCTTTGTGTCAACACTTTTTTCATTTTCATTAGCAGTCAATTTATCAGTAGTTGACATAGGAGTATTAAGAGGTTTCACAGACTCTAGACCAAATTTCTTAATCATTTCTTTGCAATATTTGGATTGAGAGATATGAATACATTTTTCTCCTTGCTTGATTTGTATTCCTAGGAAGAAATTCAATTCTCCTATCATGCTCATTTCAAATTCCTTACCCATGCTTTCAGAGAAATCATTACACATAGTCATGTTAGTAGATCCAAAAATGATGTCATCAACATATATTTGTAGAATAAGAATATCATCATTTTTATATTTTGTAAAAAGGGTAGTGTCTACTGTGCCCCTTTTATAACTATTTTCTAACAAAAATTTACTTAGTCTCTCATACCATGTCATGGGAGCTTGTTTTAGACTGTATAAAACTTTGTGCAGTTTATACACATAATCAGGATGATCAAAGTCTTCAAAGCCAGTGGGTTGTTTAACATAGACTTCTTCTTTAATAACACCATTCAGAAAAGCAGATTTCACATCCATTTGAAACAATTTAAAATCTTTATGACATGCAAAAGCTAATAACATACGTATAAACTCAATTCTAGCAACAGGAGCATATGTTTCATTATAGTCAATTCCTTCAAGTTGATTATACCCTTGTACAACTAATCGTGCCTTATTACGTATAACAATTCCATTTTCATCTAATTTGTTACGAAACACCCATCAAGTTCCAATAATGGAGGTTTCTTTGGGAGTTGGAACTAATTCCCAGACTTTGTTTCTTGTGAACTGTTCAAGTTCTTCTTGCATAGCTATTATCCAGTCTTCATCAAGCAATGCATCTTTTATATTTTTAGGCTCAATTTGTGACAGAAAGGATAGATGACTGGCCATATTTTGTGCTTGTGATCTTGTAAGAATCCCTTTATCGATATCACCAATTACGTTTTCTATTGGATGATTTCTTATAGCATATGATTCTTTGGGCAAGTCATTTAACTGGGGATTAGGATTTTCAAGAGGATTAATAGTAACAGGTGGAGATATATCATCTATTTTTAGTTCTTCCATATTTCTGAGAATGTCTTCAATGACTATATCATTTTATGCCAGTTCTTTATATTTTGGAGGAGGTTTAGATTCATCAAAGGTTACATTCATTGACTCTTTCATGACTAGGGTTCTTTTATTAAAGACTCTATATGCTTTACTATTTAGTGAATATCCCAGAAATATTCCTTCATCAGATTTGGGATCGAATTTCACTAGATATTAGTTAGTATTTAGAATAAAGCATTTACTCCCAAAGACACAAAAAATTTTTATTTTTGGAGTTCTTTTATAAAAAAAGTTCATAGGGAGTTTTGAGTAACATTGGTCTTAGTAAGTCTCGATTCAAAATATAAAAGGATGCTACAATTGCTTCGGCCCAAAAATATTTAGAAAGTCGATATTCAGTAAGCATAGTATTGGCCATTTCTTGTAGAGTACGATTTTTCCTTTCAACAACACCGTTTGATTGAGGTGTGTAAGGTGCAGAAAAGTTATGACTTATACCGTGCTCATCACAGAACATTATGAAATCAGAATTGTCAAATTCTCTTCCGTGATCAGACCGAATATAAACAATAGAGCTTCCCTGTTGATTCTGAATTTTCTTACATAAAGCAGAGAAAGAGTTTATCGCTTCATTTTTGAATTTTAGAAAGTCAACCCAAGTGAATCTTGAATATTCATCAACTATGACTAAAATGTAGACAGCACCACCCATGCTATGTTTAGGGATAGGTCCTACTAAGTCCATATGCAAGAGTTCTAGTGGTCGAGAGGTTGATACTGTGAGTTTAGGTTTATGAGATGCATGAATTTATTTTCCTAATTCACAGGCTTCACAGATATGGTCTTTAAGGAATTTAAGTTTAGGAAGACCACGAACATGTTCCTTAGAAGATATGTTGTTTATTAATTTCATGTTAATGTGTCCTAATCTACAATGCCAAAGCCAAGGATCGTCATTTGCAGATGCAAGACACATTGTCCAGGTGTGAGTATGTATCTAAATCACACGTGTACATATTTTTTACTTCTAGGATAAAGTAGAATTAATTTCCCAGTTTGATCATATATTGAACAGTTATGAGGACTGAATGTTATTTTAAAACTACTATCACATAGTTAACTGATGGAGAGAAGATTGTACCTGAGTCCTGTGACTAATTGAACGTTAGAGATTGTTATGTGTTTACTGTACACATCTCCAATTCCAACAACTTTACCTTTGTTGCTATCTTCAGACGTTACCTCATTATAGTCTGTAGCTTGTAGATAGCTCAATTTTGTTTTGTCGCCTGTCATGTGTCTTGAACAACCGCTATCAAGGTACCATTTATTTTTACTAGAGTCAGATGTGAAACATACTTACAACATATGTTATATTCACAAACTGGTACCCTTTAATAAGAAGGGTCCTTTGGGTAAGTTTTTCATTTTGTATAAGGATCATTCGTGTTTTCCTTTGCAAAGTTTGGTACAGGATAATAATCACTGGTAGACACATGTTCTATGGGTAACAGATTTATAATATGTATAAGTAACTCTTTTATTTGAAGGATTTTGATGAGAGTTTCTGGGTGGTCTTTTATGAGAAAGAAATTCTCTTTTATGATAATAGGTGTAGTGTAACTTCCTTTTGGTACCCAAATCATTTTTCCTTTGTAATTTTCATTCTTGGCATTACATGAGTAAATTGAATGACCATTTCTGTTACAGTAAGAGCATTTATCAAAAGGAGATGCATGACCTTTTTCTTTACTTTTAACATGATAGAGTTTTTTTTATCTTTTATCTTACTGGATTCTCCGATATACCCTAATCCTTTTTTATTAAAACTACATCTTTGTTGACTGAGCATAACGTCAAGATTTTTTTTCCTTTTGTAAATTTAATAACTGTAGAGTTTAAGTCATCACGTTCTATAGTCAACATTTTAATTTGATTCATTAAAGTAGATTCTTTAATTTGTTTTTCTAATTTCTGAGATGAGTTTTCCTTTTTATTTATTTCTTGATTAGTGTTTGAGAATCTTCTATAATCACAGTAAGAGTTGAATTTTCAATTTCAAGATTTTCAATAGAAATAATAAGTGTTGAATTTTCTATTTCAAGATTTCTATTTATTTTTCATAATTTTTCTAGTTCTTCTTTTGCTGTAAGATTTCTTGAAGAATCTTTTTCTAGTTTCTCATTTTCTTCTTTTAAGATTTCATTAACCATAATTAAATTTGAATTTTATATTTCAAGATTTCTATTTGTTTTAATTAGTTTTTCTAATGATATTTTTAATTTAATAAAATCTACTTTAATAATTTCATTATCTTCATATAGGAAATTATATGCTTCTTGTAATTCATGATGTTCTTCATTTATGTTTTCTAAATTATATGTGGCAAATGAAGTGCTAGGTAATTGATGTTCCGAATTTACCTCAGATCTCGGTGATGAGTCATTGTCCCCCATTAAACATAAATTTGCGGTTTCCCCAGTTGGTTCAGTAGGCTCTTGTTCATCACTTAGATCCCAGCCTTCTTCAGCAACTAGAACTTTGTTGTTGACTAGTTTTGGACAATCCTTCTTGAAGTGTCCTAGTTGGTTGCATTCAAAACAGTTATTTGAGATTTTATTTGAGCCAGCATTTCTGAAGTTACTGTTGGTAGCTTTACAATTTCCTCCTGGTATTTTTAATTTAAAGACTTGCTTGTTTCGGAAGTTGTTGAAGTTGTTATTTGTTTTCATAAAACCTTTGCCATATCTCTTTGCTTTGATTTGGATTACTCTCATGAGTTGTCTTGATAATAATGCAACTTCGTTATTATCTAGACTCAAGAGTTCTTCATTCAGTTCATCATCATCGCTTTCTTGATCAACGAGTAAGGCTTTGAAAGAAATTCCTTTCTTTTTTAGGTTTGTGTCTGATCCTGCCTTTTCGACTAGCATGTGAACTTCGTGGGAACGAAGATTTCCAATGAGGCTATCAAGAGAATAAGCAGTAAGATCCTGCATTTCCTTGATGGCTGTAACTTTTATTTTCCATATAAATAGAAGGGCTTTGAGAATTCTTCTGTTCTTCTCATTTGTTGTGTAAGTTTTTCCCAGTTGTTCTAGCTCATCAATGATTCTGGAAAAATGAGTTCCATATCAATGATTTTCTCACCTTCTTCTAGCTTGAAGCTTTCATACTCTTGGATTAGAGCATCTTTTCTGATTTCTTTGATATGACTGGTTCCTTCATAGGTTACAATTAATTTTTTCCAGATTTTTTTAGCATTCTTGCAGTTGCTAACTCTTTTGTATTCTTTTACTATAAGAGCGCTAATTAGCACTTGTTCAGCTTTGGAGAAGATATTCATAATCTCCTCATCCTCGGTGGTGAATTCCCCAGCATCTTTTTCGACGATCTTTTTATCTTCAATTTTTGTGGAAATCTTTACACCTCGTTCTATTGCTAGCCAAATTTTGATTCTTTGTGATTTGGCATAGATTTTGAATCTATTTTTTCAGGTGGCAAAGTTTGTGCTATCAAATAGTGGAGGTATGGACATTGATAGTCCTTCTCCGCAACCAGTAGCATTTGTGTGGTCATAGATGGATTTACTCTTAGATATGCCTGTAATTACTTAACAAACAAGTTAAAGAGCACTGCTCTGATACCAATTGAAAGTCCAATAATAATCTAAAAGGGGGGTTGAATAGATTATCACTGTTTAAAAATTATCTTTGGCCTTTCTGAATTTTTAGTATGTTAATTTATGGAATTAAAATTTAACAAGCAGATTAAAAATTCAATCACACAATGCACAGATATTTATCTGGTTCACAACATACAGCTTGGGTATGTTGCTACATCCAGTCTCAAGCTCCTCTCCAAGACTTGAGATCCTATTACTCCCTATAATAAATACTCATTCAATAGGCAGAGAAGCCTTTACAAAGTTTTAAAGATAAACTTACAACTATCCACAACTAACTATCTTGGACAGCGAACTCCCAGCTCATTCCTCAAGCTTAGTTGAATCTTCTTTTGAGCTTAGAACTATTCTATAGCTTGGTCTTGAAACAACAATCTCTTCCTCACCTCACAAGTACACTAGAGACCCAACTCCCAGCTCACCTCTCTAAGACTCTGGTCTTGGTCAAAGAATTCTTGTCTTTCTCACAAGTATAAAATAAACTAACTCAACATTTTTCTTTTTACAAAAAGTTTGTTTGAATATTTGCTTCTAATAATAAGCAGATAAAATTGTAGAACAGATACTTCTCAGATAAGCAAATATAGAATTTAAGTATATGACAAAAGTTCAAGACTTTTAAGTGACGTGCTTCTCTGAAAGCAGATAAAAAGATTTAAGTGCTTTTAATAAAGATTTTTTTTTCTTTAATAAAAAATGTGTTTCTATGGTTTAAGAAAAAGATTTTTCTTTTAGAGTGTGGTTCTATGGTTTTAAACAAATATAACTTTGGATTTAAATAACCATACACACTGATATCATGCAACAATAATTTATGAACAATTATATGAGCAGTATATTTAATGACAGTTTATCAAGTATAATAATTTGATCAATTTAGATAATACTTGAATAAACTTGTTTCACCCACTTATATATATTATATTATATTTGATCTACGTTGTGAATAATTTGGCCACTTAGGATTTCAAAGTCCGTCCAGATAATACTCTTCTTTGTTAAGAAATATATCCGAATATCAGTATCTAAGTACTGACTAAATTTTTCGATTCACAACTTGATAATCGTATATAAATATTATATAGAATATTTATATCAGTAAAAGGCCACCTAGGATTTTAAAGACCGTTCGGAGAATTTCAAAGAAATAACTTTCGAATTATATTGGTATCTAAATACTGACTTTTTACTTGATATTGATAGATGAAATATATAAAGAAAATGAATTAAATATTATTTTAATTTTGTTATTATTTTAATTAGTTTTTTGCCACATAATTAATTATTTTATTTTTTTGTTGGAAAAGAAAAAATTAAAAAGAAAATGAATTAAAATATTTATTTTAATTTTATTATTATTTTAATTATTTTTTTGCCACATAATTAATGATTTTTTTTGTGGGAAAAGAAAAAATTATAAAGAAAATGAATTAAAATATTTATTTTAATTTTATTATTATTTTAAATATTTTTTTGCCACATAATTAATGATTTTATTTTTTTGTTGGAAAAGAAAAAATTATAAAGAAAATGAATTAAAATATTTATTTTAATTTTATTATTATTTTAATTAATTTTTTGCCACATAATTAATGATTTTATTTTTTTGTTGGAAAAGAAAAAATTATAAAGAAATTGAATTAAAATATTTATTTTAATTTTATTATTATTTTAATTATTTTTTTGCCACATAATTAATGATTTTATTATTTTTATTTTTTTTGTGTTGCCACATAAGAAAATAATGATTTTTTTTTATTTCTTCATAAGCTTCCTCCCGCTCCAGCAAATACACATTCTTTTTTTTTCAAAAAGCCACTTAGGAAAACACTGCTAATTTTTTAACGTATGTGACGAAAATTAGACAGAATGGCTTGAATTTTATTTTTTTAAAATCATAGTGGGCCAATTGAAAATTTTTAAAGTTCAGTGGCCAAATGCTTAAAAGTTGACAACCACAGGTAAGGGTGTAAACGAACCGAGTCGAGCCGAGTATTGAGTTGCTCAGATTTGGTTCACAAAATTTATCGAGTATAAGATAATGTTTGATTGAGGCTCATTTAGTTACCGAGTCGAGCACGATTCCGAATCGAGCACGATTCCGAATCGAGCCCGAGCAGCTTGAACTTTTCGAACGAATATGATCCGAGTATCAATAGAAAATTATAATTTGAGGAGGTTCGAGTAATTTATCGAACTTTAAAAGTTGCTCATATTTGGCTCATTTATATTTCGAGTCGAGCTTGAATCGAATTTTTTGTCGAGCGAGTACGAATCGAGCCCGAACTGTTTGTTCATTTTACAGCCTTAACCATAGGGGGGGTATAGGTGATTTTTGCCGTACTCTTTTATTTTTTTTAATCAATAACGGGTCTTTATTTTAATATTAAATTCAGAAAGAAAAGTTGTTGTATGGTTGGGGTTTGAGCATGGGATACAAAAACAATATATTCTTGCTTAATAATTCCTAATCAGCTTTCAGCTTTGTATCCGGAAATTCAGAGATTTTTTTAAAAAAAATATCTTTGAAATTTTTTTTTGTAGAACCATGCTTGTTCATGGGTTTGCATCTAATGTAAGCATTGTTTGGTTGCTTGAATTATAACTGCAAATATGTTTGAAAGTAAAATAGCATTTCCGCTAGGAAGCTTGGGCAAAAAAAGTGTTTGATGCAAAAAATAAAAATAAAATATATATATATATATATATATATATATATATATATATATAATGTTGATGAAACAGGCCTTAATGAATTTCACCTTTTTTTTGGGTCTGCATATTATAAAGCTATGGATTTACACATCACTTTTTGATATAGATTCTATAGCGACGATTTTTACCATCGCAATACATTTATAGTGATACTTTTCATGTAGAAATATCAAAAAAACATGTGAAAATATCAATTTCCTTTAAAAATAATTGGCATAAAAGATATGGATGTCCAACAGGATTGAAGATGTCACAGAATGCTGGTTCAAAACATATTTGGAGTGAGTAATAAAAATATATAATAATTGTAAATATCTAAGTGAATTTTTGGCATAAAATATAGGACATATCACTAAAATTTTTAATTACAACTGTTAAATTTTTGTTAAAGATATTGAGAATAATAGTGTCACCAGTAATCTATATATCTATCTATACTATAATTAAATAGACAATTTAATTTTTTCTTTTTTTTAATCGACTTTTGACTTTCGTCCTCCTCTTTTTTTGTTCAATATTTGACTTTTCCTATATTTAATTAATTTTTATTATTTATCAATTCAAATCAGAAACTGAAATTAGTATCATAATTTTATAAAAAAACGAGAATTAATAGTATAAGTTAATAAGGAAACAACCAAATCTATGTATAATCTATCTATCTATAATATATAGGCTATAGTAGGGCTCTTCGCGAACCGAACTATTCGTGAACCGGTTCGGTTCAAGTTTAGTTCGGTTCGAGTTCGACTTGCTCGCCTAGTCGAGTCGAGTTCGCACAGAGTATGCGGTTCGATTGCTCGATCGAACATGTTCGCGAACCATGTGGTTCGGTTCGTCTTTGTTCGCGAACAGTTCGAGTTCGGTTTGGTTCGGTAAGTTCGAGTTCGGTTCGATAAGTTCGAGTTCGGTTCGATAAGTTCGAGATCAATTCGAGTAGTTCGATTTCTTAATTACATATTTAAATTATTTCTAAAATTATAAATACAAATAATTGGTTATTTCATTTCATATTAAATTCAAAAATTTATCTTATTAATAATTGTTAAATTTGAAGTTATTTTTTTATTACCTAAACATCTTTTTTATTTTTTTAATAATTTATTATAAGTAAACATTTTTATTAAATAATTAATAAATAATAATGTGTACTTTTTCACCTCTAAATTCTAATTTAATTAAAAATAACTTTAATATTTTCATAAAATTTTGAACAATGATTGTTAGATTATTATAATTTACATCCCAAATAATTTAATAAATTATAACCCATGTCATAATGCACATAAATAAAGTCATTAATCATCATGCAATGACAATTTGACATTAATTAAAGAATGATACAATATAATTGCTTACATATACATCAGTTATTTAAATTGTCAAATCGAAATAGAAAGTAGAGAAATCAAGTCTTCAATATACTTATCAAGACTTCGGTAATAGAGTAATAATCATCAAATTATTTACTGAATAATTTTGAAACTTTAAAAAACTATACATAAATTTGAAGATTGAAAATAAAAACTAGATATTAAATTTAAAAATTATAAAAAAATTGAATATTAATTAAAAATGACAACAAAAAAATACATTACTAATATTAAATTGTGAGTTTTTGATAATCATTTGTTTGTAAACTATGCTTGAAGTGGTTGGACCTTGAAGAGTTGAAAGACTTTTCGATATTAATATTTGATTGTTGATATTTGTAAATCAAAAATTTTTAAGTACTTGTTAACTTTTAAGTTAATTATAACTTCTAAGTTCTAAGTAATCATTTTTGGTTTTGGTCTTTTTGGATGAATGATGATTATAATATTTGGTCTAATTTTTGATTAAATACTTACTCTTAGAGAAGATATTTTTGTATTTATTTAACTATTTTTTGCTTTAGAATTCTAAGTTTGTGTTTGTGAACAAATTTGTGTTCGTGAACAAGTTTGTGTTCGCGAGCAAGTTTGTGTTTGCGAACAAGTTTGTGTTCGTGAACAAGTTTGGTGTTCATGAACATAGTTTGTGTTCGCAAACAAGCTTATGTTCGACTTGTTCGCGAACTCGATCATGTTCGCGAACACCAAACGATCTGAACTCGTACATAGTTGTTAGTTTGATCGAGTTACTAGAACATGTTCGAGTTCGACTAAAAGTGTTCGAGTTCGGTTCGAGTTCGACAAAGTTCGGTTCGGTTCGGTTCGGTTCGGTTCGGTTGTAGCTCTAGGCTATAGTATAGTCTCTCTGTCTATCTATCTATACTATAATTAAATAAATAAGTTGGTTCGTCTTCTTTCTTTTTAATTCGCCTTTTAATTTTTTTACCTTAAGTCAAATTTTATTATTTATCTAATCAAATCAAAAATTATAATTAATAATGTAGCTTTAAAATATAAATATAATTATAGTTTCGAGTATAAGAATGATTTAATCATTATTTAGATAATATAATTGTTATTATTATTAAAATAAAAAATATGATATATTAGCTAATCGACCATATGATTTAAATATTGAATAAAAAAATAAAAAATAAATACTTTATCCAATAAAAATTTGTAAAAATAAAATTCAAAACTTCAATAATATTACCAAATTAATAGTAGTCTTTTCAAGCTTTTTATTAATCTTTTGCCACAAAATTAATTGTTGTTTTCCGGAGGCACACTAGAGATTTAAAAGGGGAGTTGAATAAATCTTTAATACTTTTCAATTAATTAAATATGTATTATCAAATAATCAGATAATCAATATTGATTATGCACATCGGAATATTGTTTGGAAAATCCCCCTTAAAGATTAAGAAAATCTCAGTTACAAATTTAGTCTTAAGATAGTAAGACACATGGCAAATATATGAATATATATTAACATAATGCAAATGACTTGAAGTAAATGTCACAAAAGGTTTTAAGTGGTTCGGAGATTGAATAACTCCTAATCCACTCTTCCACTCCAACGAGCATGATATCTACAAAGAATACTATTTTACAAAAAAATAGTGAGGACTTCTATAGCTCTAACTCGGACCATCATTCAATTCCCCGACTAGTACCCGCGTTATTCTCATTTCCTGAAGAGAACAATGGAAGAAAAGGGTGAGCTCAACTAGCCCAGTAAAGAATATTATGACTAAGATAATGAAGAATAAATTATCGTTAGCCTTCAATAAATCAGATAAAATATTATGGACAACAAGTTTTAGATCAATATTCGCAGCGAAAATAACAATTCATTAGAAGAGTTAAGTAGAGAATGATGTCTACTATCTTCTTTGATTTAAAAGTCCATCATCAATATTTTATCCCTGTAACATCAATCAATATACATCTTGAATCAAATATTCATCTTTTGCACTACGGGCCAAAGATATTCATTTGTATCACCAGTTGATCATGTTCATCTCAATATTTTATCCCTGTAACATCAATCAATATACATCTTGAATCAAATATTCATCTTTTGCATGCCAAAGATATTCATTTGTATCACCAGTTGGTCATGTTCATCTCAACACCTGTCCATCTTTGCAGTACGGGCTAAATATATTCATCAGGTAATCATTCATCTTTGCACTACAGGCCAAAGATATTCATCAAGTAATCATTCATCTTTGCACTACAGGCCAAAGATATTCAGTTATATCACCATTTAGGACTGAGGATGATGAAAAACAATACGAATAACGAATCCAGTGAGATTAGAAAATTTATCCAGAGTTCAAGAATGAAGATCAAAACCTAGATCCAATCAAAGTTGATTTGGGAAAAAAAATCCGTGAATAGTACCCCGTGAATAGTAACTCATGAATAGTAACTCGACATGAAAAGATAAAAATTTTACAAGAAAGTTCAGACCAATATTCCAGTGAAATGATATTAGATGAAGCGCACAACTCAAGGAATTTCTAATCATTTCAGGAATTATAGAAGCAATACTTACCGTAGTAAGTTTAGAGTTAGGAATCTGAAATGAAACAATATACGAAACTGCAATTGGATTTTCACCCGTCAGGCGGTAGTCCACTAAGACAGATTATTTCCATAATTTAATAACAACTGAATACGAAGGGTTATTCACCAGGCATGCGGTAGTCCTCGTAGACAGGTTATTCCCACAGAATAATAAAGAATGGAATAACAACATGATTTCACCATGCATGCGGTAGTCCGCGTAGACAGGTTATTCCAACAGAATAATAAAGAATGGAATAACAACCCTTACGAGTATTGAAAGAAAATAACTCTATTCATGAATACGAAAGAAATAATATCCCTTACCTTAAAAATTTGGAGACTGCACTAGTGTAATAGCAGAATACTCTTCTTCTTTCTCGCTTATTCTCTCTATACTTTCTCTCTCTATAGCTTTAGTGAATTGGTGAGAAATAATGAAGAAATGAGCTTCTATTTATAGGCTTGGCAGAGTAAGGGTAAAATAGTCTTTTCGCCATAATTGATGACATCATCGCTTACATCATCGATCCTATGACATCATTGCTTACCTCATCGTTCCGATGATATCATTGCTTACCTCATCATTCCGATGACATCATTACTTACATCATAAGAATTCAAATTTAATTTGTTCTCTTCCACCTCATTTTACTTTTATACCATGAATTTACTATAATAATGTTACCATTCAAATTATAAAAATCATACTATTACATAATCACATCATACTACTATAATGTAACATTATAATAATATATTTGAATGAATTATTTTATCGAAAAAAATAAAATACCAACTTTCAACAAATGTCACATGCTAAAAATTCCTCCGTTTAAATCCACATTGAATAAATACTTTCTTATCATATATACCAAAAATTAATTATTCACAAATAATATTACAGAACTATAATATTGGCAACCAGGTCGTTCCCAGGAAAGAGGGGGCCTTCCGATAAGGATTTCTCCTTACTGGCGCGCAATTAAATAACCCCTCCTAGACAGAACTTCCTTAAACATTGCCAATAATGCTATCTAATAATATTATTCCAATAATATGAATTATTGATTTGATAATTTGAAATACTGTGCAATGACAATTATTGAATCAATAATATAAATATCAACGTAGCAACTATTGAATCAATAAAATAAAATATTGAACAGTAATTACTGTAATAATTATTGAGTAGTGACTTCTTACGTAAGAATCAATAATTAGAATTACTGTGCAACACCGTGTGCTACTGTGCAACACCGCGTATTATTGTATTTTAACCACCGGGAATTTCAACAATTTTAACGGTAAAAGTTTGACTGTTATTTTTGTAAAAAGGTTATTTCTGTCGCTTTCTATATCCGACATTCATTCCGCTGTGGGGTCCACCAATGACTGCGCCGTCGTACGAATATTCTCCGACAAAAAGAATATTCCTCGACCAAACGAATATTCTCCAACACAATGAATATTTTATAACCACTTGCTTACTTTGTAAACTTTGCACATTTCACCCATAACTTATCACATTTATCAAAACAACACCTTACTATTTCAAAATAATATATAAAGAAAATTAAATCTTATTCATAAAATTTGGGGTCTTGCAATATTCACATGCTATTTGTATGCACATCGGTCTCCTGACGGATATATAGTTTCCCCTTCAATGAGAGTTGTTCATCTCAGTCAATTTATAAGATTCCTCACCAAGCAATTGGTTTGGACCGTTTTCAAATTCATGACATGAGTCTAGCCGAATCAAATGGCATAGACAACTTTTACAATGTATATGAGAACAATTTATAAGTTCAATACTCGCAACATAGTTCGAAGAATATAAACAGGCTTTAAAATCAAGCTATGAAGTATTAATTTATAAGACAAGAATCATACTATCAATTATTTACTCGTACGATCAATAATAGTACAAGCTTAATAAGAAGTAAGGTTCGAATACTTGCATTAAATATAAAATTAAATGAAGTTAGAAAATATGTATAAAGTAAATGCATAGGTTAAGATACTTTGCTGAGTCGTTGATTAATTCCGACCTCGACTTCTTATCCTTGATTAACCTATTGTTATCGTAACGGTTAATCTCTATCAACACATAAACATATAAACCTAAATCGGTCTAACCACACTAGCCTTAGGTATCTAAGACTTCTCAAAACAATTATATATTGTTTCTCTAATCGTTATCTCTACCACTCTATCATTAATATAGTACTTCATCATTATCTGAGTGATTCCCTTAATCTTAGTTAGGGGTATTCATATTAATGTCTCATTGGATCACAATTAAATAATCTTTGAAAGTATTTAATTGTTTAATAATATTATACTCAATTAAAATATTTATTAATGTCACTTTAATTGTTCATACTTATACAATTAGAAATAGTCTTCACTATTACCAATTGGTCTAAGTCTTATTGTCTCACAATTAAGTATTATCTTAATTGTTTATTTGTTTCACAATTAAAGTCTTATTTAACTTTAATTGTTTATATTTTAAGAATATAAGATTAATTATCACTTATTGAATTACAATTAAAATTATTTTAATTGTTTAATATTATATAAGTCAAATAAGTCTTAAACTTTTAAATTTTAAATTGTATTTAATTAACTTACAATTAAATTAATTTAATTGTTTAATTATCTTTGATTAATAAAATCTATTAATATTAATCAAATTGTTTAATATTATTTAAGTCAAATAAGTCTTAAACTTTTAAATTTCAAATTGTATTTAATTAACTTACAATTAAATTAATTTAATTGTTTAATTATCTTTGATTAATAAAATCTATTAATATTAATCAAATTAAGTACTATTATTTAATTAATTAATATTTTATTTTTAGAAAAAGTAGGTTTTCTGATCCGGTTCGACCCGACCCATCTTGACACGACCCAGTTTGACCCGGATCCGGGTCAACTGTGAATTAGGTCTGGCGCTGTAGCGCCGAGTTTAGTACTGCAGTTGGCGAGGCAGCGCCAGCCCTGCAGAACCCGACCCAGTAGTGGCGCTGCGGCACTGCCGTTTGTGCTGAGGACAACGCTGCAGCGCCGGTCTTGCAGATTTGAAAAATATTCATTGGCCCTGCAGAATGCTTAGGCAAGAAATTTTTAGAAAATATTTTCTTACCATATTTGATTCAAATTTGCATAACTTATTCATTTTACATCCAAATAAGTTGAAACCACTTTCAATATCTCATAAACTTGTATATCTTCAATATATGATATCTTGCACAATTTTCTAAATTATTTATTTAATTCAGTTTATTGCTTTTCCAAGCTAGGGTTTGCATATCGATATGTTTTACGGAAAGTTTCGCTACGGGTTCGTTTTATGTCCGATTATTATGATTCTACTTGGGTTATGTCCGTATTTTATAGAGGTTCAACATAGCATTATTGGATCATATGTAAGGCTTCTAAATTTTATGAATCATAACAACATATCTTATGCTTACAAGTGTTAAACTAGGTTTCAATCTAAATATGCATTTCTACTATACTAACTTAACTTGACAAGCATAAACGAAGTAAGTTAGTGATCCTACCTCTTGATGGCTTTCTTCCTCTTAGCTAAGAATCTTGAGTAGGCTTCCACTTTGTTTCTTTGAACCACCAACTAGCAAGAACTCCTCTAGGTTTCTCTTCTTTTCTCTCAATTCTCTCTTGCTCTCTATATCTCTACACTTAGCATATGAAAAGGCAAACTCTTAACACCAACACAAGTCTTCTATTTATAGACAAATTATTATCCTCCTATGGTCATTACACAAAGGGCAAAGAAGGGAGTTGGTGACTAACTCCACCAATTACTACTATTCATTGTACCCTTAGCCATTAGGCTAATCATCATTGCCATCACATGGGCTAGATTGTGAGCTTATACAAGCTTAAAAATCAGCATTCTAAGGGTCATGAAAGGGGTCTATTGCACAATGTCACATTTTAATTCCTACCATGTACATAATGCTAGCATACATGTCCCTTCTACACACACACACACACACACATATATATATATATATATATACCTCTATTATACACCCATATATATATATCTACATATATATGTATATATGTATCCATCATCATATATTACTCATTGGGTCATATCAAGCTAAATCCAATTGGGCTAGGCACACACTAAAGCACATGGACCCTAATATTAACCTAGCACATAAATAGATTGGGCCACATCTCTTAACTCTTATAACATATCACATTAATGTTGTTGGGCTTGGATATAACCTAAGTCCAATACATTATTAAATCATGACACAACTAGTCAAATTAGAAAATTAATTATGCCACACAAGGCTTAACACTTAAGCTTAGTTAAGCTTATCATTATCATCAACATACTTCTTAATCATTTCATACTTAATTAAATTACTAATCACATGACACACACACACACACACACACACACACACACACACACATATATATATATATATATGCACACAAATAATTGTAATAACATTTGTTTCAAATTCTAAAATTATTTATAAAATTCTCTGGTATTACATCTTCCCCCCTTATAAAAATTCCGTCATTGGAATTGATACAAGGTTACACAAATAGATGGGGATAGTCCCTCCTCATCTTATCCTCTAATTCCCAAGTAGCCTCCTCGGTGTTGTGGTTTCGCCAAAATACTTTTACAGAAGATATAACTTTATTCCTCAAAGTCTGTTCTTTCCTATCTATTATTTGGACAGGAATATCTTCGTAAGTTAGATTCTTCTCTACTTGAATCGGCTCGTATGATATCACATGATTATAATCGGGCTTGTACGGACGTAACACAGAAATGTGAAACACGTTGTGGATGTGTTCCAGTTCAAGTGGTAAAGTTACTTTGTACACCACTTCGCCCACTCGCTTCAATATCTCGAATGGTCCTATGAACCTCGAGCTCAACTTCCTTTTCTTGCCAAATTTTATCTTTCCTTTCTAGGGACATATTTTCAAAAATACAAAACTGCCAACTTCAAAGTCTTGGTTCTGACGATGAAAATCTGTGTACTTCTTTTGATGATCTTGAGCTGCTACCAATCTGGCTCTTATCGTTGTTACTACATCGACTGTTTGTTGAACTAATTCTGGTCCGAAAATTTGCCGTTCCCCGACTTCGTCCCAACACAACAGTGTTCTGCACTTTCTCTCGTAAAGAACTTCATACGGTGGCATACCGATACTCGCATGATAACTATTATTGTAAGAAAATTTTACTAAGGGTAGATGGTCATCCCAATTCCCTTTGAAGTCCATCACACAAGCTCTAAGCATGTCCTCTAGCGTTTGTATAGTCCGCTCACTCTGTCCGTCTGTCTGAGGATAATAAGCATTACTCAACCTCAACTGTGTTCCCATCCTCTCTTGCAAGTTTTTTTAAAAATTTGACGTGAAGCGCGGATCTCTATGAAAGACAATTGACATTGGCACTCCTGGTCGTGAAACGATTTCGTTTAAGTATAAACTTGCTAACTGATTAAAAATAAATCGAATCTTGATCAGTAGAAAATTAGTTGTCTTCATTAGTCGATCCACGATAACCCAGATGGCATCATAACCCTTTTGTGTGACTGGAAGTCCTACCACAAAGTCCATCATAATGTGCTCCCATTTTCACTCCGGTATTTCTAATGGTTGAAGTAAACCACTCGGCCTCTGGTGCTCTGCTTTGACTCGTTGACAAGTAAGGCATCTACTGACACACTCTGCCACCTCTCGTTTCAGATTGGGCCACCAAAAGTGTTGTCTAAGATCTCGATACATCTTCGTGCCTCCTGGATGTACAGAATACGTCGTATTATGGGCTTCGTGCAAGATTTCCTCTCTCAGCTCGATTACCACTAGCACCCATACTCATCCCTCAAATCATAATATACCGTCTCTATCCATCTTGAACTTCTCTTCTTCATTTTCTACTGTTATCTTTCTTACTTTCTCACATTCTTCATCATTCTCTTGTTATTCCTTTACTCTATCCAATAATATTGGAGGAGCTTCTATTACAAATAATTTTTCTTCAAACCTTCCAAGTCCCTTCACTTCTATTTCCAATTTCCCCATTTCTCTTATTAACTCCTCCTGAGTTGTCAACTTGAACAATTTCTCTCTTCCCTTTCTATTCAGTGCGACGGCAACTACGTTCGCCTTTCCCGGGTGATAAAGAATCACGCGGTCATAATCCTTGATTAATTCTAATCACCTTCTCTGTCGCATGTTTAACTCCTTCTATGTGAAAATATATTGTGGTCCGTGTATATCTCACATTTTTCTCCGTACAGATAATGTCTCCAAATTTTTAACGTAAAAACTATTGCCGCTAACTCTAAGTCATGAGTAGGGTATCATTTTTCGTAATCCTTCAATTATCGTGATGCATACTCAATGACCTTACCGTTTTGCATTAGCACACAACCAAGTCCCTTTTGCGATGCATCACTATACACCACGAAACCTCCCGCATCGTCTGGCAATGATAATACAGGCGCCTTGCTTAATCTCTTCTTTAACTCATAAAAACTATCTTCGCATTTCTCCGTCCATACAAACTTTACCGTCTTCCTCATTAGATTGGTCAACGAGGTTGCTATCTTAGAAAAATCTTGGATAAAACTTTGATAGTACCCAACTAACCCTAAGAAACTTCTTACCTCCGTTGGTGTCTTTGGTTGTTCCCAATTACTCACTGCCTCCACCTTCGCATGATCTACAGAAATTCCATCCTTGTCAATCACGTGTCCTAGAAACTGGACTCTCTCCATCCAAAATTCACACTTAGAAAATTTTGCATACATTTTCTCTTTCCTTAGCGATTCCAAAACTATCTTCAGAAGTTCGGTGTGCACTTCCTTGGTCTTCGAGTAAATCAAGATATCGTCGATGAAAACTACTACGAATTTATCCAAGTATGGCTTGAAAACTTGGTTTATTAAGTCCATGAATGCTGCCGGAGCATTAGTCAATCCGAATGACATTACCAAAAACTCGTAGTGCCCATAACGGGTTCAGAATGCTGTTTTTGGTATGTCCTCCTTCCGTACCTTCAACTAGTGATAACCTATTCATATATCTATTTTTGAGAAACACTTCGCTCCCTTTAATTGGTCGAAAAGGTCATCTATCGTCGGTAATAGATATCTATTATTGATCGTTACTCTGTTCAATTCTCGATAATCGATACAGAGCCTTACCGATCCGTCCTTCTTCTTAACAAACAACACTGGTGCTCCCCAAGGAGACACACTCGGCCGTATGTAACCCTTATCTAGCAATTCTTATAATTGTATCATCAATTCCTTCATTTCTACTGGCGCCATACGATATGGAGCTTTTAAAATCTGTGTAGTTCCCGGTGCTAAGTTTATTACGAATTCAATTTCTTTTTCTGGCGGAAGACCAGACAGATCATCAGAAAATACGTCTTTGAATTCTTTCACTATGGATATATCCTTCATTTCTACTCCCTTTTTCTGAGTATCTATAATGTAAGCTAAGTAACCTACACATCCTTTTCTTAACAATTTCTTGGCCTGCATCATCGTAAGACAACATGATTGCTTAAGCGATGAGCTACCATAAAACACCACCTTAGATCGATTCGGAGTCTGAAGGTTCACACTTTTGTTTTGACAGTCAATTATCGTCGCATGGTTATACAACCAATCCATTCCCAGTATTTCGTCAAATTCTCCCAATCTAATCGGAATCAAGTCTACACTTAGTCCGTGATCTCTAATATTTGCACAATAATTTCGGTATAAGAATTCTACGGGGATTACTTCCTTATTAGCAACTTCTATGTTCAAAGGATTTCCTAATCATTCTCGGGGTAAGTTTAATCGACCAGCAAATTCTTCAGACATAAATAAACAGGTAGTACCCGAATCAAAAAAATATAGGCATTTATATTATTGATTGGGATAATACCTGACACCACGTCCTTCGTAGCCACTGCGTCCTGAATAGTCATGTTAAAGGTTCTGGCAGTTGGTCGGTTGGATTGCATTGGTCCATCGATCATCAGCTTGCTGCCTCCTCCTTGTTGGCCGCTCCCTCCGTTGCTTTTCTTCGGGAAGTCCTTGAATTGATGCTCCGTTGAACCACAAGTAAAGCATCCTTTGATCTTCTTTGGTTTTGGGCAATTGGGCGAAATGTGCCCCTCCTGGATACATTTGTAACAGATACTGCGTCCTTTCCAGCATTCTCCCTGGTGGTTCTTTCCACACCTCGGGCATCCCTAAGCTCTCTTCTTAAACCATCCTGAATAATTTCCCGACTGATTGTTGTTTTTGTTGTTATCCCACTTCCTCTTTCCCAGATTGCTTCCTCCACTTCTACTTCCTCCACGGTTTTTTCCTCTGGTATTCTTGCTCTTCTTTTCCTTGTTGTATTGACTCAAGGCCTCACTACCTCCCTCTGCAATGATAGCCTTCTCCAACAGTGTGGAGAACAAGTAGATCTGGAGAACCGACACCTTATTGAACAACCAAGGTTTTAGTTCCTGTTCGAAGCGTCTGGCTTTTCTTTCTTCATCCTTTACCTGGTGTGTTACAAACGGGCGAGCTCATTGAACTTAGCCGCATATTACGCCACCGCCATCTCGCCCTATTTTAGTTCTACGAACTTCACCTCCATCCTATTCTTCATGCTCTTCGAAAATTAATTCTCAAAGAACAAAGTCTTAAACCTATCCCAGGCTATGATTCCTTCTCCCGCTCTCTGTTGATTGGCCTCCCACCAATAATTTGCTTCACCCCTCATCATGTAGGTGGCGAACATAGTCTTCTGATCTTCACCCACACGAGCAATGGCGAAGGCTTTCTCTATCTCCTTGATCCATGTCTATGCCTTAATAGGGTCGGTAGTACCCGCAAACTCTGGAGGTCCTACGGTCCTAAAGTCTTTGAAGTTAGTTACATGTACTGCTTGAGGATTTGGGTGAATGGGTTCGTTGTTCCTTCCCCGAAGGGCTTCTGCTAACAAGTCGACTAGTCGTTGTATATGATCTACTTGATCTCTCTCGTTATTGACCGACTCCTCTAGTGCAGTTAATCTACGTCTGGGAGTCATTATCTGCATCACAAAATTTTATTCTTATTGTCTAGTTATATTACTTAAGTATTTCTTTAATGTAAAATGAATAAAATTTTATAACACGTTTTCTGAAATAAGGACATTTATATTCATATGCCAAATCATTACATCAATATGATTATTCCTAGCATACTTCTATAAACGTCAACATCTATCCCCTAATATCACAAAAGATGGGGAAAACACTATCATACTACCCCTCTAACATAAGCCTACTCAGGGTTCACATAACTATCCCATATCTTACATAAAAAATTAGGATTACATCACATTACATACATCATATAATAATAACTACTACTACTACTAGACTAATAGGTATCAATCTAACATCCCACGCTCCACTGCACTCTGGTACTTTATCTGAGTCATGTGAGCCATCATGTGTCTACTCAAGGTGTAACGGGTCAGTCCCTACTTTGCTGGATAATGGTGCATACCATCGATCAACCTCTCCATAGCTGTGCGAAAAGCATAGCCCATTTGGTTCATCTTCCTTTTCTTGTACTTAGTCTCGTCCTCTAAGTCCTTAGCTCTATCGTTGGCTTCCTCCCACTTATCCTCGAAGTGAATCTTCTCCATGACTTCTAGCTCAAGCTGAGTGCGAAGAGCCTCCTTCTCAGCTTTCTCACTCAATTCCTTCTGCTCAGAATCTTCTAGCTTACCCACCAAATCCACGTTCCTAGCTATCTAATGGTGAAAAAGGGTTCCCATCTGAATTCTCGCTTCCTTACGATAGGCAATCTCCACCTCCATATCTTGCATCTCCAACTTCCTCTGATGTTCTGCATCCCTTAGTTGCTGCAACTTAGTCTCTCTCTTATGAGCCTCAGCCTCTAGCTCCTGAACTCGACAGTCTAACTCCAAGATCCGTTCCTCGTAATCTCCTAACATCCTATCCTCGAACGTAGCCTCATTAGAATCTTCCATGGGCTCGTCCTCCATAGGGTCCTCCTCGAGATCCGACTCCACCTCTTTCTCATCCTCGTCATCAAACTCAGATGGTGCTACTGCCTGAATGGGTTCGGCTACCAAAGGTGCCTCATACACTACGTATATATCCCGTGGCTCCTCCTCTATTACTCTACTGGGTCCTCCCAAGTCTGTCATCCTACAACCACAAACATAAGACAAACAAACAACAACTCTATTAGAATGTTAAATAAAATATAAGTTCATTATATAGAATGAAACTATATTTCATAACACACTAAGTCTCTAGGAAAACTCTACACGAGTTTTATCTCCTTCTATCTTCTACGTTCTTCTAAGGTTATAGTCTAAGGATCCTCACTCCTAAGGTTTATAACCTAATGCTTTGATACCAACCTGTGACGCTCCCAAATTCAGACACTCGTATCTCGAATTCGGTGCATCATGTAATATTACTAATAACATACTAAAATCTCATGCAATGGAATAATAGAATAATTTACATTTATTTAATATAAATATTCGCGTCCCAGGGTCTTGCAACTTAAACATATCTTAAACCATAACATAAATAATACATAATATAAAATAAGTCTTATTAAAACATCATAATAATCTTAAAAGAGAACAAAGGTATGCCGTAGCCTTGACCTTGCCCTAACCATTGTCTGTGCCAGAGGGTCCGCACTACTCTACCATAACTGAAACGTTTTAGGGAAAGCAAGAATGAGCAACAAGTTTTCTCAGCAAGTAATATAGCAATAAGGGTAAACATAATTATAAAGCTTAACAATATCCAATGTATGATGTTAAGGAATAACTCAAGAGTTTAAGGAACAATATTGTAAACAAAGAAATATCAATAGTTCTAAAACTGTCCTTTGAATGGTAAACGGAAGGTCATTAAAGACCGAAGCATTATCAAAAGGATTCTAAGGGTTCAACATTTTTCCACAAGATAAAGTTTAGTACTGAGCAGTCACTAAGGACTAAGAACTCCTGCCAGATTTAACAGTGTTTAACTGAAATTTTAATATAAACAAGTACAACAGATGATCAGCCTAAAGTAACCTACATTATACATAATATTCACATGCTATTTGTGCGCACGTTAGTCTCCTGACGGATATATAGTTTCCCCTTCAATGAGGGTTGTTCATCTCAGTCAATTTATAAGATTACTCACCAAGTAATTGGTTTGGATCGCTTTCAAATTCATGACATGGGTCTAGCTGAATCAAATGGCGTAGACAACTTTTACAATGTATATGAGAACAATTTATAAGTTCAATAATCGCAACTTAGTTTGAAGAATATAAACAGGCTTTAAAATCATGCTATGAAGTATTAATTTATAAGACAAGAATCAGATTATCAATTATTTACTCGTACGATCAATAATAGTACAAGCTTAATAAGGAGTAAGTTTGAATACTAGCATTCAATATAAAATCAAATGAAGTTAGAAAACTTGCATAATCATATATTCCTTGCATAAAGTAAATACATAGGTTAGGATACTTGCCTGAGTCGTTAATTAATTTCGACCTCGACTTCTTATCCTTGATTAACCTATTGTTATCATAACGATTAATCTCTATCAACACATAAACATATAAATCTAAATCGGTCTAACCACACTAGCCTTAGGTATCTAAGACTTCTCAAAATAATTATATACTATTTCTCTAATCGTTATCTCTACCACTCTATCATTAATATAGTACTTCATCATTATCTGAGTGATTCCCTTAATCTTAGTTACGGGTATTCATATTAATGTCTCATTGGTTCACAATTAAATAATCTTTGAAAGTATTTAATTGTTTAATAATATTATTCTCAATTAAATTTTTTATTAATGTCACTTTAATTGTTCATACTTATACAATTAGAAATAGTCTTCACTATTACCAGTTGGTCTAAATCTTATTGTCTCATAATTAAGTATTACCTTAATTATTTATTCGTTTCACAATTAAAGTTTTATTTAACTTTAAATGTTTATATTTTAAGAATATAAGATTAATTATCACTTATTGAATTACAATTAAAATTATTTTAATTGTTTAATATTCTTTATGTCAAATAATTCTTAAACTTTTAAATTCTAAATTGTATTTAATTAACTCACAATTAAATACTTTAATTGTTTAATTATCTTTGAGTAATAAAATATATTAATATTAATCAAATTAAGTATTATTATTATTTTAATTTTAGAAAAAGTAAGTTTTCTGATGTGGTTCGACCCGACTCGACCCACCTTGACCCGACCCGGTTTGACCCGGATCCGGGTCAACTGTGAATTAGGCATGGCGCTGCAGCGTCGGGTTTAGTACTGCAGCTGACGCAGTAGCGCCGGCCCTGCAGAACTTGACCTGGTAGTGGCGCTGCGGCGCTGTTGTTTGTGTTAGTTCCCAAAAGCACGTTAGTTATCTAGAAGGGAGGTTGAATAGATATTTTAAAATTTCTTTGTTTAAAATACTTAGTCAGTATTGGTGATACTGATTGCAGCGGAATATATGTTTTGTTCCCCTTCAAGATAATGCAGTTAAGGTGAGATAAACAGTTATAGCAATTATAACAGATATAGCAGTTGTAGCAGTTAATGAGAGACAATGAGACACTGGGTTTTAAGTGGTTCAGAGCCAACGCGACTACTAATCCACTTTTCTACTCCACGAGTACGAAATCCACTAAGGATGTCTTCTTACAACTGGATCACTTAGATCCCTTAAAGGCCAGCAGCCCTGGAACTTCACTTAGGTCACTTTTGAACTCTTCAAGTCCTTTGACTTGGATCTGCTCTTAGTTCACTTTTGAACTCCTCAAGTCCTTTGACTTGGATCTGCTCATAGTTCACTTCTGAAATCTTCAAGTCCTTTAACTTGGATCTTCACTTAGTTCACTTCTGAACTCCTTCAAGTCCTCTGACTTGGTATCTCACTTGGATAGGCAGTTGATAGTTTGAGGTGTGCTACTCAGTTGCAGTTCAACTTCTGTCTTTCAAAGGACTAAGTAGCGAAGCAAGCTTTCTTCAGTATCGTAGTGTTGCTCGTTGAGTGTTGTTGAGCTTTTTCAATGTATTCTTTCTTTTTACGTCTTGCTTACTTAGTCTGAATCATTGTCTGATTTTCTTATAAAAGAGCCATTCAAAAATAGCCGTTTTGAATGCTCCCATTGCTTCATTTAATGCTTCAGACGTTTTCTGTGTAGTGATGTTGACGTCCTGCTTTTTTGCTACTCTGCCGCCTGGCCCACTGACACAGTAGACTGTATCTTTCACCTAACACCTGAAAAGGTGTTTTCTGCAGGCTGCTTTAGTCCTATCCTTAGCTTCTTCAATACGCTTCTTCGATTTGGACTAAGAATGAATATAGAAGTATTGGGACTATCACTTTGTCAACGGCTATAAGCCTTTCTTCATTTATTGCTCTTCCTCCCTTCATCAAATCTTCAATCTTTGATGTTGACTGGAGGAACACTACAATTATGGTCATTGTGACATAATCGTTGTGTGTTGTCTTTGCACAGCGTGATTCAGACTTCTTCGTAGAGCACACTACGATTTCTCTTAAGCTCTCGATAGACTACGATTCCTTGATTGCTTGTCTTGCAGAATTCACACTTCTGATAGCACTCTGTGATTCCCAACATGGCTCGACAGATGCTTTTCAACTTTATGACTCTCAGTGTGGCTTCTAAGGCAGACTACGATTCTTTGATGCTTTCACTTGAGCTCGACGTTTCTTGCCTTGGCCTCTGCAGACTTGATTCTTTGGCAGACTCCTATTTTGAATATCTTCACTTAAGCTCCACGTTTTTTGCCTTAACTTCTGTAGGCTTGAATCTCTTGGCAGACTACGATTCTTATATGGTCATTCAAGCTCTATAAGTCCTGCCTTGTCTTCTGCAGACTTGAATCCCTTTGGCGGACTACGATTCCGAATCTCTTCGTTTAAACTCCACGATTCTGCCTTGTCTTTCGAATGCTGTCTTTGACAGACTACGATTCTGTCAAGACTTTAACTTTTACAGCTCAAATAGATTAGCCTAACAAGTTTGATCTTTTCTTCTATACTTTCATTTACATAAATAATAAACGTTAAAGCTCAGATCAACCTAACATGTTTGATCTATCATCTAAGTCCTTGTACAATAATTCTCTTAAGGACTGTACACTTAAGCATTAATATTTACTTTCAATATCAAATCTGAATATGAAATTCCCAACAATCTCCCCCTATTTGATATTGACATAATCAATGAGATTTAGATCATAGCATCATTTTCTAAATGCATAATGTTAGAAAGTAAATATGACTTAATGTTTCAGTGAGCAACTAAAATTTCTAGAGAATAAGCATGAATTTATTGATGTTTGAAGAGATATTACATTCAAGCATAAAAACATCAATACAAAATTAAGTTTAGACTTATCTCTATTTTCTTTGTCTCTTGCTCCTCGAAGACTCAGCAGCTCTCATTCTTTTGGTTTGCTCATCTCTCCATTCAATGTCTTCTAGCTCGTATCTGGACTGTGTAGAAGTCATGCCTTGTGAGCCAGAAGCTTGACCTTGATGTCTTTGAAGAGGTATTCCCACTGGAGGCTGCTGCAGATACTGATCAGATCGTGGAGTTTGAACATTTGGACTCCTGGAGTTGCCACCCGACGATTGACCAATATTCGTTTGCCTCTACCTTCCCTGCTACGGAGGTGGTTGAATATGTGTTTGCGTCTGCCTCGGTCTTCCACCTCTGCTTGCCTCTCCTTGCCCAATATTTTCCCCCTTTATGTCATCATCAAGGGTTCAAATATCGTCTGAGATTCGTTTGACGCCATCTACCAGGGCATGTATTTGAGTTCTTTGTTGAGAAATGTCACTGGTTTGTTCAGCAACTAAAGCCTCAGTGACCCTTCTTTGTTGCTGAAGCATTTTCACAGCATCGTTGTTCTGGGAGATTTGAGCAGCATTGCATTCTTAGAATTGGTTCAAAGCGATACGCAGTGCTGAAATCTGTTCTGCCATCAGCTCATTTTGAGTTTGCTGATTCTTTTGCACTAGCAGCAAGGCTTCTTTCTGCTTCTTGGCCTCAGCAAAATGAATAGCATCTCTTGCCTGATGCTTTCAGCCATTTCTTTGAAGATCGCCCTCAATGATTTAGTCAGTTTCGTTCCCAAATGTCCTGGTAGAGTCTTGACCGAGTCGAGAATGTTGTTGAATCTATGGTGAAGAGCAAGAGAATGTTCTTCAAGGACCTTTTTAGACTCTGACCCTATTTGACTCAGTGTGGCAGTCAGCTCCTCCTTTGTTGGCATAAGAGTCAATTGATCTAGAATTTGTTGTGTTTCTGGAGGAGGAGGAGTAGCTGTAGTGTGTTCACCTTTCCATGACAAACTTACAAGAGCAAGAGTCATGTCAAAGTATTCAATGTTGGAGGAAGATGGAACATCTACTTGGGTTAGAGGGTTAGGTGTTTGCTATATTGGAGAATTGTTTGGCTCAGATGTATGTGTTTGTGTCTCTTTGAGCTATTCTGGACACTCTACGATTTCTTCTTCGGATTGATCAGCATGCCCGAATCGTAGTCTGTCATCTAAGGTTGGTGTTTTACTGATTGAGTTTGCAAGCATTTCCATGACAACTCGTGTGATGTGCTCAATCATTATTGGATGGTTAACGGGTCGCTTGACGAAGATGAGTTGGTTATTTGGTTCATCAGTCATAGAGTTTTGGGACTCTGTGACTGGAAACTAATTTGGCATTACTTTATCCAGATTCTCCACCACATCACTTTCAACATCCTTCATTACAGCATCAGCAGATATTACAGTTTCTTCATGGATTGGGGAGACTACGTTTTTTTTGATAACTGGTAACTCCCCCTCAATTTTTGCATTCTATGGCTCCCCCTCAGCTGTAGCATTCTCTTGATTCTAAGCTTCCAGAGTTTCTTCTTCCTGCGGCTCAGTAATCTGTTTATCCTTCTCATCAGCTCTTTTTCTGTCCTCTTCCCTCAATACTTCCTCATTGATAAGAATGTATTTCTTGACCAATGTCCTCTTCCTCTTGGGCTTGACTGCATCTTCAGAACCTTCTTCAGCTTCATCTCTGTTTGTCTGTTCAGGCTGAGAGGCTGTTGCAGCATCTTCTTCCATACTAGCAGCCCGCATTGATTCTACGATTGGTGAAGACTCCTCAATCATGGTAAGTGTAGGCTTCCTTGGTCTGTGACTGCGTTTCTTCTTCTTTTGAGCCTCAGCACTTCTTTCAGCCATGTCCTTGCTTGTTTCCCACTTCTTCTTCTTCTCCTTCTCTTTCAGAGTCTCCTCTGATGCTTGAGTTGCCTCAGGAGTAATGGCTCTTTTAGTCATTGAGCCACTAAACTCCATTTCAGCATCAGGGCATGCTTGAGATGCATCAGTGGTTGGGTCTTAGGATTCCTCAACCACTGTCATACCTTCATTCATTTTTTTCTTTCCTTTGCTTTTTCTGACCAAAGCTTCATCATTTTCTTGATTCATTTCTTCTTCTTTTTCCTCTATGGCTTCCCTTACAGAAGATGAAGTTGCAGCTTTCATCTTTACGTTCTCTGCTGGGTTTCTCTTCCAGTTCTGAAACAATTGCTGGGTTATCTTTTTGTTGGAGATAATGGAGACACCTTCCTTATCTTCAATTTTGTCACCTAGTGTAGCTTCCAGTATCATGCTGATGAATCTTCCATAAGGCATCTGTGCAATGCTCTTGGTCTTCTTGGAACTGTTCATCCATGTCCCAAACCACTCCATCAGTAAAGCTCCATAATTGAGTTGAACTTTTAATCAAATAGTTGTCATGAGCTTCAATTGCTTCTCATTGACAGTATCGTGGCCCGAGCTCATGTAGCATATGCACTTTCCAACAATTTCAGCAAGAAATTCATATTCTTGTGGAAACTCCTTCTTCTTGTACCCACTTTTTCCTTCAGTTTTGTTGTGCTTCAGCTTCTTTAGACCTTCATGGAAATTAATTTTCTCCAGTGAAGAAAGTCCTTTGTGATAGTAGTGTGCATACAAGCCAATCATGTATGATGATAAAGCACGTACTTTGTAAACAATCTTATTTATTTATTAATAAAATATTCATTTATTAAAGGCATTTAATTATCTACATGTTGCTGTTTTTATAATATGTAAATAACCCATAGTTTTAAGCAATGCTTTTAGAATCATGATGATGATCATGCTAATGAGATCTAAATTCTTAGAAAGTTTTAAAACTAAAATAGTTCCCAATCGTGGGATTACTAAAAAGGGGATTAGTAAATCCGGATAGATTGGTACATATGTTGCTTGCTCATTGGATGAGGATGATTGATCTCATGATCATTTGTGTGGAGACACTAAAGCAAGTATGTAGGTGCTTATTGGAGAATAAGTTCACTGAACGTGATTCGCTATGGAATACCTAATGGAGATTTACTCGCCTGTCAATAGGAATTCCTAATGTGATAGTAGTACAAGTAATCCTTGGACTTGAGATCATCATAGTATCTTGTATGTAACAAATTATACTTTGACTTATTCCTTAAGACCTTTTAAGGCATATATAGGGTATGCTTGGGTATAATGAGTTACATATGGAGATAATGAATGATCAATAAAGAATCTACCACCTCTAGTAAAAGAGGAGATATGTCCTATGTGATTCGTTAAATGACAACCCAGGAATCCTTGGCCAAGGTGAAATGAAATTAGAAAGGAGTTTCTAATTTGCATTATTTGGAGTTGTGCATTTTCTAATCGAAATACATATAATTAAATAAAATAAGACTTGACAGTAAATCCATGTCTTATATTTAATTGGGACATTGTATGGTGGAAGGATTGAATTGTACGGTAACTATTTACTCACAGGTTCTTTTTGATTAATGTTGAAATCTATATTATCTGGAAAGTCGTTGATCGCTAGGGAGGCTTATCCCTATTGTAGAATAAATATTATTTATTTAAATAAATTATTAGTTTAATTTATTTATTTAAATAAGATTAAAATTGTTTTAATTGATTTATTCACAACCGGTTTAATATGGAGAACCTAAAGGGTCACACCATAAAAGGAAGAATAATTATTTAAGAAGGTAATGGCATAATCGTAATAATGCATTAAGTATAATTAATTTAATCTATGGTGATAGAATAAATTAAATAGCTTAATGTTTATTATTTAATATTTTGGAAATATTAAATATAAATTAATAAGAGGAGTCTTATTAATATTATTACAATTATTATTATTTTAATTTCTAAAGGAGTTTAGTAATTAATTTAATATTTAGTACTCTCATTTATTCCTAATAAGATTAGGAGACAAATTAATTAAATGAATTTAATTAATTATTCCCATGTGGTGGGAAGCCTAAATTAATTAAAGGAGTTTAATTAATTAAAAGAAATCCCATGTCTAATAGGATTAGAAGGGTTGACCAATGTCTATATAAGAGAAGTCTTATAATAGATATTAGATTGATGTAATTCCAATTGTTGGAGAGTACTCCTTTTCTATAGAGGATAGAAAACTAAGGTTAAGCCAAACACCCTCCTTCTTGATAATTCATCTTCCTTGGTGGATCACCTCTAGAGGCCAAACACTTGGGTGGCTAACGTTGATCAAAGAAAGGAATCTAACCCGAAAATTCAAGGAGATCACGAAGAACAAGGAGTTGAACTAGTACCTGTGGAAGCTTCGTTCTACAAGGGTATGATTCCATAACTTCTTATTTATCGTTTTAAATTAATAATTTGCATAAAGGATGATCCGGGTAATGGTTTTGTAGAAATTTTTTTTAAACTCTGATATACCATGCTTCCGCTAATTTTTCCAATTTGATTGCGTCACGATTTCGTACAAACCCAACAGTGGCATCAGAGCCAAATCTTTATGCAATTATTAATTTATTTTTGATTTCATATACATATGGGTATGTATTTAAAATAATTTATTGGGCATAATTTTATTGTATAAAATTATATTTAAAAAAAAAAAAAGACTTTTTTTTTGGGACGAATCACAATTTTTTTTTTTTGGTGCTAATCTTGAATTCTGCAAAGAAAAGGTGTTGTCTCTTTCTTACTCCAAAAAAAAGGTGACCCATCATGAAAGGACTTTTTTAATAAACCTGCAGGACTCTTTTAATAAAAGAAGGTGACTTCTTTTTAAAAAAATAAATATGATATATTTATATATTATATTCTAAATAATTTTATAATTAAAATAAAGAGTTTATTTTAATCTTGAAATTGGATTTCATGCAATTTAAAATTGCCCATTAAATGATACTCATATATATATGGAATGTTTTAATTCATGAGATGAATATTTATTTATTGATATATATGGTGATATGTATGAAAATAAATGGGGATTGATTATGGACTATTTGACCAATGTGATTGGATTTTATTTTAGTTGAATGCTTGAATGAATGGGTTTTATTAAATGGGGTCTGCGTACCTCGTCTTCTCTAATTTTTTTTTTCTTGATGTAAAATTCTATTTCCTTCCTATGTACTTCCCCTTGACTGTTGATCAAGGTTTCTATTTAAATTAAATAGTTTAATGTAATAAGAATAGTTAGAATTATCTTGAAGAAATTGGAGACCAAGGAGCAAGGAGCGCGTGAAGACCCGTTTGTATGGAGCTCGAGTTTAAATGTAATAGTTATATTTAAATTTAAATTCTTGCACTCCTAGGTTTGACCTTTTGGTTCACTTGGTGGCTCTAGTGAACCAAACTAGAATAAAAGTCCATAATCAATCCGGGTAGAATATAATATTCTATATTGCATGCTAAATATTATATATATTATATTTTATGCAAACATGCTTCGCATGTTTAATAAAATGACGCGTATTTTATATATATATGTGCATGCGCGCTAAACAAGATGAGACAAATAATAACAAACCCCTCAAAGAAATAATATTAAGTCTGAAGCGTTCAATGATATTTGGAATATCGAACGTCGCCTTCTAGCATGATAAATTAATAGAGTATTAAATATTTAATATGAGCTTGTTGTGCTATCCACAAGGCGAGTATTGCGTATTTAAGATGTTAATTAATCACATTTGATGCTTATCAAGAAAATTGAACGATCTAGTCTTGTTGTGCTATCCACAAGGACGAACATTTTTCTTTTTGAATTTATGGAAGTGCTAGGCTGGACTTAACTTAAATCATTTTAGTTCGGATGTGCACACATATGACCATTATGATTTAAGAGGCAAAATAAAAGGAGTTACATGGTGATGTAATTGACAAGAGTTGTCTACCTATTTATTTGTATATCGCTTGTTGTGCTATCCACAAGGTTATATACATTTGAAATGGGATCCTTATTCTCACTAGCAAATCTTTAATTAGATGTTGCCGAACTATATAAGTGAGGGTAATATAGTTTGATGAAAATAGTGGGAGATACCAATTTAAAATAAAGACCTAAATTTATTTTGGTATGCAAAATTAATAAAATGAATGTTTGCTAAAATGTTATTTTTCACATGCAGAATTTTAAAAATGTCTAAATCACTAATCTCACTACGAAGCATACTTGATGCAAACAAGCTTACCGGGCCGAATTATGAGGACTGGCTAAGAAATCTGAGAATTGTTCTCATTGCTGAAAAGATTTCTTATGTCCTAAATTCAACTGTCCCTGAATCTGTTTCAGAAACAGCCTCTGAGGAAGAGATTGCCACTTTCAATAAGTGGCAAGATGATGCATCTGTGGCTCAATGCATCATGCTCGCATCCATGAATAACGAGCTTCAGCGTCAGCACGAAAAAATGGATGCTCCTGCTATGCTGCTTCACCTCAAGGAGTTGTATGGTGAACAGAGTAGGACTGCTAGATATGAGATATCTAAGGAGCTCTTCCGATCTCGGATGACCGAGGGTACTGCCGTCGAGACTCATGTCCTGAAAGTGATCAATTTGATTGAACGCCTTGGACAGCTTGGGTTCGTCATGGATGGGGAGTTGAGTCAAGACTTGGTCTTGCAGTCACTCCCTGAGACCTTCTCGCAGTTTGTGGTTAATTTTCACATGAATAAGCTAGATGTCAGCTTGCCTGAGCTGCTTAACATGCTGAAAACTGCAGAAGGTCACTTCCCATCCAAGAAGAACCATATCTTGATGGTGGATTCTTCCAATAAAAGGAAGAGACCTAAGGTATCTTCTGAAAAGAAGAAATCCAAGAAGGCTAAGGGAAAGGGGAAAGAAAAGGAACAAAAGAAACCTGAACCAGCTAAAGGAATGTGCTTTCATTGCAACAAGCCGGGACATTGGAAAAGGAACTGCAAGAAGTATCTAGCAGAGAAGAATCTTGGAGAAGCTTCGACTTCCAATCAAGGTTTGTTTATGATTGAAATTAATTTTTCTGAAAGTCATAATTCTACTTGGGTATTGGATACCGGCTGTGGTTCTCACATATGTAATACTGTGCAGGGACTGGTCAGAAGTAGAAAGCTGAACAATGATGAGGTGATCCTACGAGTGGGGAATGGAGCAAAGGTTGCTGCATTAGCTGTAGGAACTTATTATTTAGCAATGCCTTCGGGCAAGTCCATTTATCTTAATAATTGTTATTATGTTCCGAATATTATTAAAAAACATTATTTCAATTTCTGTATTGGATATGGAAGGATTTAACGTTGTTATAAAGAACAATAGTTGTTCTATTTATAAAGACGATGTTTTATATGGTATTGGAAATTTGCGAAATGGACTTTATACACTTGACTTACAAGAAAATATATTTCAAATTGAACAAACTAAGAAAAGAAAAAGAGATGATATTAATTATACCTACATGTGGCACTGTAGACTCGGTCATATCAATGAAACAAGATTATCCAAGTTGCATAAAGATGGGCTCCTCGAGCTATCCGATTATGAATCATATCCAACTTGTGAATCTTGTCTCATGGGTAAAATGACTAAATCTCCTTTTAGTGGAAGAGGAGAAAGAGTTACAGAGTTGTTGGCATTGATTCACACAGACGTTTGTGGGCCTATGACAACAAGTGCACGGGGTGGGTATTCTTATTTTATTACTTTCACTGATGATCACTCAAGATTTGGATATGTGTATTTAATGAAATACAAGTCAGAATCATTTGAAAAGTTCAAAGAGTTCAGAAGTGAAGTAGAGAAACAAACGGGCAAGAGTATAAAGATACTTCGATCAGATCGAGGCGGAGAATACTTAAGCGGTGAGTTTCTCAATTGTCTCAAAGAAAATGGTATAATCTCACAATGGACTCCTCCAGGTACACCACAGTTAAATGGAGTATCTGAAAGGAGAAATCGAACACTGTTAGACATGGTTCGATCCATGATGAGTTTTACCGACCTTCCAATTTCCTTCTGGGGATATGCCCTAGAAACGGCTGCATACCTACTTAACAAGGTACCTACCAAATCCGTCCCAAAGACTCCATATGAGATGTGGAAGGGGAGGAAACCAAATCTTAAGCATGTTAAGACTTGGGGTTGTCCAGCTTATGTCAAAAAGTTTGAACATGATAAGCTACAGACTAAATCCGAAAAGTGTAGATTTGTGGGATACCCTAAAGAAACTGTAGGGTATTATTTCTATCATCTAACTGATCAAAAGGTGTTTGTTGCGAAACATGCTGCCTTCTTGGAAAAGGAGTTTATCCATGAAGGGGTCAGTGGGAGTAAGATATATCTTGAAGAAGTTCAAGAACCACAAATTACCACGGATCAAAGTCAGGTACCTGACCAAGTAGAAGAACCTACTATACCACACCCTGTTCGTAAATCTTGGAGAGTACCGAAGATACCTGAGAGGTATGGATTCGTTATAGAGGATGACGATGAGGTACACATCATGAATGATGATGATCCATTGAATTACGAACAGGCCATGAGTAATAAAGACTCAGGGAAATGGCTTGAAGCCATGAAATCCGAAATGGACTCCATGTATGAAAACAAAGTATGGACTTTGGTTTCACCACCTGAAGGCATTAAGCCTATTGGGTGTAAATGGGTCTTTAAAAGAAAGACTGGAGCGGACGGCAAGGTGGAGACCTATAAGGCCCGACTGGTTGCAAAAGGTTTCAAACAAAGACAAGGAGTTGATTATGATGAAACCTTTTCACCAGTAGCTATGCTCAAGTCCATTCGGATTTTGCTTGCAATTGCAGCTTATAACGACTATGAGATCTGGCAGATGGACGTGAAAACGGCCTTCCTCAATGGAAAACTTGAGGAGGATGTGTATATGACACAGCCAGAGGAATTTGTTTCAAAGGTTGGAATAAATCAAGTCTGTAAGCTGCAACGATCCATTTATGGATTGAAGCAAGCTTCTCGTAGATGGAACATTCGTTTTGATGAGACAATCAAAGAGTTTGATTTTATCAAAAATGACGATGAACCATGTGTGTACAAGAAGGTTAGTGGGAGCGTAATTTCATTCCTTGTATTATATGTTGATGATATATTACTGATAGGGAATGACATTCCTATGCTACAATCAATTAAAATCTGGTTATCTAAACACTTCTCCATGAAGGACTTGGGAGAAGCATCCTATATTTTGGGGATAAAGATCTATAGAGATAGATCTAAAAGGATGCTTGGTTTATCCCAAGGAACGTACATTGATACGATGCTAAAGAGGTTTAGCATGGAAGATTCCAAAAGAGGTCTCATGCCGATGAGCCATGGAATACATCTCTCCAAGAAACAGGCCCCAAAGACACCTGAGGAGAGAGACCGTATGAGTAAGATCCCTTATGCTTCTGCAATAGGATCTATCATGTACGGTATGATATGTACTAGACCGGATGTTGCTCATGCACTTAGTGTAACGAGCAGATACCAGTCGAATCCTGGAGAAGAGCACTGGAAGGCAGTGAAAAATATCCTAAAGTACTTGAGAAGGACTAAAGATATTTTTCTTGTCTACGGTGGGTCTGAATTAAAACTCGAGGGCTTCACAGACTCAAGTTTTCAAACGGACCAAGATGACAGTAAATCTGTTTTGGGGTATATTTTACCTTGAATGGAGGCGCAGTGAGTTGGAAGAGTTCCAAGCAGCAAACAGTTGCTGATTCAGTGACAGAGGCAGAGTATATAGCTGCAAGTGAAGCTGCAAAGGAAGCTGTTTGGATGAAGAAGTTCATAACTGAACTTGGTGTGGTTCCTAGCATTGGAGAAGCAGTTCCCGTTTACTGTGACAACACAGGAGCAGTTGCACAGGCTAAGGAACCCAGGTCTCATCAGAAATCTAAACACGTGTTGCGGCGATTTCACTTGATCAGGGAGATCATTGAAAGAGGAGACGTCACCTTGGAGCTTGTAGACTCTCAAGATAACATTGCAGATCCATTTACTAAAGCTTTAACACAACAGCAGTTTGATCGTCACTTAGAGAAGATGGGTATGAGATACCATGGCGATTGGCTTTAGTGCAAGTGGGAGATTGATAGTAGTGTGCATATAAGCCAATCATGTATGATGATAAAGCACGTACTTTGTAAACAATCTTATTTATTTATTAATAAAATATTCATTTATTAAAGGCATTTAATTATCTACATGTTGCTGTTTTTATAATATGTAAATAACCCATAGTTTTAAGCAATGCTTTTAGAATCATGATGATGATCATGCTAATGAGATCTAAATTCTTAGAAAGTTTTAAAACTAAAATAGTTCCCAATCGTGGGATTACTAAAAAGGGGATTAGTAAATCCGGATAGATTGGTACATATGTTGCTTGCTCATTGGATGAGGATGATTGATCTCATGATCATTTGTGTGGAGATACTAAAGCAAGTATGTAGGTGCTTATTGGAGAATAAGTTCACTGAACGTGATTCGCTATGGAATACCTAATGGAGATTTACTCGCCTGTCAATAGAAATTCCTAATGTGATAGTAGTACAAGTAATCCTTGGACTTGAGATCATCATAGTATCTTGTATGTAACAAATTATACTTTGACTTATTCCTTAAGACCTTTTAAGGCATATATAGGGTATGCTTGGGTATAATGAGTTACATATGGAGATAATGAATGATCAATAAAGAATCTACCACCTCTAGTAAAAGAGGAGATATGTCCTATGTGATTCGTTAAATGACAACCCAGGAATCCTTGGCCAAGGTGAAATGAAATTAGAAAGGAGTTTCTAATTTGCATTATTTGGAGTTGTGCATTTTCTAATCGAAATACATATAATTAAATAAAATAAAACTTGACAGTAAATCCATGTCTTATATTTAATTGGGACATTGTATGGTGGAAGGATTGAATTGTACGGTAACTATTTACTCACAGGTTCTTTTTGATTAATGTTGAAATCTATATTATCTGGAAAGTCGTTGATCGCTAGGGAGGCTTATCCCTATTGTAGAATAAATATTATTTATTTAAATAAATTATTAGTTTAATTTATTTATTTAAATAAGATTAAAATTGTTTTAATTGATTTATTCACAACCGGTTTAATATGGAGAACCTAAAGGGTCACACCATAAAAGGAAGAATAATTATTTAAGAAGGTAATGGCATAATCGTAATAATGCATTAAGTATAATTAATTTAATCTATGGTGATAGAATAAATTAAATAGCTTAATGTTTATTATTTAATATTTTGGAAATATTAAATATAAATTAATAAGAGGAGTCTTATTAATATTATTACAATTATTATTATTTTAATTTCTAAAGGAGTTTAGTAATTAATTTAATATTTAGTACTCTCATTTATTTCTAATAAGATTAGGAGACAAATTAATTAAATGAATTTAATTAATTATTCCCATGTGGTGGGAAGCCTAAATTAATTAAAGGAGTTTAATTAATTAAAAGAAATCCCATGTCTAATAGGATTAGAAGGGTTGACCAATGTCTATATAAGAGAAGTCTTATAATAGATATTAGATTGATGTAATTCCAATTGTTGGAGAGTACTCCTTTTCTATAGAGGATAGAAAACTAAGGTTAAGCCAAACACCCTCCTTCTTGATAATTCATCTTCCTTGGTGGATCACCTCTAGAGGCCAAACACTTGGGTGGCTAACGTTGATCAAAGAAAGGAATCTAACCCGAAAATTCAAGGAGATCACGAAGAACAAGGAGTTGAACTAGTACCTGTGGAAGCTTCGTTCTACAAGGGTATGATTCCATAACTTCTTATTTATCGTTTTAAATTAATAATTTGCATAAAGGATGATCCGGGTAATGGTTTTGTAGAAATTTTTTTTAAACTCTGATATACCATGCTTCCGCTAATTTTTCCAATTTGATTGCGTCACGATTTCGTACAAACCCAACACTTTGTTGACGAAACCTAGGGCTAGGTTTATGCTTTCTGATATGAACCGAATCTGCTCGCCCTTGACTTTGGTGAGGATGGAGTTTCCTTCAACAACTCCATTGATGTAGAATTCTTTCACCAATTTTGAGAAGATCAGAGTGTTGGTGTTAAGAGCATCTTCGAGTCCAGCTTTTTTTAGCAGAGAGAGAACTTTATGAACTTCTGGACTGGCATCCTCAAACTTATCAAAGCATAGCTGAAATCCCGAAACAATTCTGGAAGCAGCCATTGTTATAGATTGATTTTCCTGAAATGAACTTACTTGGCTTAGCTTTATGAAACTTAGGTTTTCATTTGAGATAGAGAAAGATAGTCTTTTGAAATTCAAAGATGAACTGACATATGACAGTTTAAAATTGTTTTAAACACTTCCCTCCATATGTTCAGTGTCGTGGGACACGTGTCGGATTCTACAGAACTCCACGATTTTAATCCATATGGAAATCTCTGTTCTGCCCTTATCTCCCCCTGAGCTAGTGTACCCTTGTGAAAAGACTACGAATGTCCAGATCCATTCCACGATTGTTAAGCTAGATCCTTTGCTTGCTTCTTGATCATTGACTCTACGGATTTCTGTGATGCCTTCTGAAATGGCAAGCCTTCTTGATTAAGGTTGCTCAGGAAGGGCCAACCTCTTAGCTTGACACTAAGGATCAGGTTTATTCCTGAGACGCTTATCAAAAGGGTTGCTTAGCTTGTTGTTGCTATCATAGTGAGCCTTTATGTCTTAACTAGATCACTCCACGATCGTGGTTCCTCTTAGTCATCTCTACGATTTTGACTTAGCCTTTACATCTGCAAGGTTAGCACCATCTAGAGCATAGAATTTATGGTTGCAAATTTAACATACCTAACTCACTTATTAGTTTATTAAATCTGGATTCATCTAAGGGTTTTGTAAACACATCAGCAAGTTGATTTTCAGTAAGGATGTATTGCAAGGATATTGTCCCATTTTGAACATGATCCCTAATAAAATGATATCTTATTTCTATATGCTTGGTCCTAGAATGCATGACAGAATTATTTGTTATTGCTATAGCACTTGTGTTATCACAGTGTATGGGTATAGATTTGAAATCAAACCCATAATCTGCTAGCTGATTCTTCATCCATAGGATTTGAGCACAACAGCTACCAGCAGCAATATATTCAGCTTCTGCTGTTGAAGTTGATATTGAATTTTGCTTCTTGCTGAACCAGGACACTAGTCTATTGCCTAGCAGTTGACAAGTGCCACTGGTACTTTTTCTATCTATTTGCATCCTGTAAAGTCAGCATTTGAATATCCTGTAAGTTCAAATGAGGACTCTTTGTGATACCATAGACCCAAATAGGGTGTACCTTTAAGATACCTGAAAATCTTTTTTACAGCAGTTAAGTGTGATTCCTTAGGATTAGCTTGAAATCTAGCACATATACATGTTGCAAACATTATATCTGGTCTACTGGCAGTTAAGTAGAGAAGGGAGCCTATCATACCTCTGTATTGAGTAATATCAATACCTTTACCTTTCTCATCTTTGTCAAGCTTAGTTGCTGGAGCAATTGGTGTTTTCATGGGAGTAGCTGATTCCATGCCATATTTCTTGAGTAAGTCTTTAATGTACTTGGCTTGGCTTATGAAAATTCCTTCATCAGTTTGTTTTACTTGTAGTCCAAGGAAGAAGTTCAGCTCACCCATCATGATCATTTCAAACTTGCTCTGCATAAGCTTGGCAAATCTCTTGCATAGATTTTCATCAGTAGAACCAAAGATAATATCATCTACATATATTTGAACTAGTAAGACTTTATCTTTGTGTTTCCTAAGGAATAGTGTAGTGTATACTCTACCTCTAATGAATCCTTTTTCAATAAGAAAGTTTGTTAGTGTTTTATACCATGCTCTAGGTGCTTGTTTAAGTCCATATAAGGCTTTATCTAATCTATAGACATAATCAGAGAGGGTTGGATTGACAAAACCTTGGGGTTGCTCCACGTAGACTTCTTCTTGAAGTTCACCATTTAGGAATGCACCTTTGACATCCATCTGGAATACTTTGAACTTCATGTGAGCAGCAAATGCAAGGAACATTCTGATAGCTTCAAGTCTGGCCACTGGTGCAAAGGTCTCATCGTAGTCTATGCCTTCTTCTTGAGAATAACCTTTGGCCACCAGTCTTGCTTTGTTTCTAGTGATCACCCCATCTTCATCCATTTTGTTTCTGAAGACCCATTTGGTGCCGATGACTGGGTGACTCTTTGGTCTTTGAACTAATCTCCAGACTTTGCTTCTTTCAAATTGATTAAGTTCCTCTTGCATGGCTTCAATCCAGCTTGCGTCTAGCATGGCATCTTCAATCTTCTTGGGTTCTATTTGAGATAGAAAACTCAAATAGAAGCATTCATTCTGAGTTGCAGATCTTGTTCTTATTCTGTCAGTTGGATCACCAATGATTAAATCTTGAGTGTGATCTCTTGCCCACCTGTTCCCTGTTGGAACATCAGTTCTGGTGCCTTCTTGTCTGAACTCCTCAAGATTAACTTGCTCTGATACCAATTGTTAGTTTCCAAAAGCACGTTAGTTATCTAGAAGGGGGGTTGAATAGATATTTTAAAATTTCTTTGTTTAAAATACTTAGTCAGTATTGGTGATACTGACTGCAGCGGAATATATGTTTTGTTCCCCTTCAAGATAATGCAGTTAAGGCGAGATAAACAGTTATAGCAGTTATAACAGATATAGCAGTTATAGCAGTTAATGAGAGACAATGAGACACAGGGTTTTAAGTGGTTCAGAGCCAACGCGACTCCTAATCCACTCTTCTACTCCACGAGTAGGAAATCCACTAAGGATGTCTTCTTACTTAGATCCCTTCAAGGCCAGCAGCCCTGGAACTTCACTTAGTTCACTTTTGAACTCTTCAAGTCCTTTGACTTGGATCTGCTCTTAGTTCACTTCTGAACTCCTCAAGTCCTTTGACTTGGATCTGCTCATAGTTCACTTCTGAACTCTTCAAGTCCTTTAACTTGGATCTTCACTTAGTTCACTTCTGAACTTCTTTAAGTCCTCTGACTTGGTACCTCACTTGGATAGGCAGTTGATAGTTTGAGGTGTGCTACTCAGTTGCAGTTCAGCTTCTGTCTTTCAAAGGACTGAGTAGCGAAGCAAGCTTTCTTCAGTATCGTATTGTTGCTCGTTGAGTGTTCTTGAGCTTTTTCAATGTATTCTTTCTTTTTGCGTCTTGCTTACTTAGTCTGAATCCTTGTCTGATTTCCTTATAAAAGAGCCATTCAAAAATAGCAGTTTTGAATGTTCCCGTTGCTTCATTTAATGCTTCAGACGTTTTTTGTGCAGTGATGTTGACGTCCTGCTTTTCTGCTGCTCTGCCGCCTGGCCCACTGACACAGCAGACTGTATCTTTCACCTAACACCTGAAAAGGTGTTTTCTGCAGGCTGCTTTAGTCCTATCCTTAGCTTTTTCAATACGCTTCTTCGATTTGGACTAAGAATGAATATGAAAGTATTGAGACTATCACTTTGTCAACGGCTATAAGCCTTTCTTCATTTGTTGCTCTTCCTCCCTTCATCAGATCTTCAATCTTTGATGTTGACTGGAGGAACACTACGATTATGGTCATTGTGACATAATCGTTATGTGTTGGCTTTGCACAGCGTGATTCAGACTTCTTCATAGAGAACACTACGATTTCTCTTAAGCTCTCGGTAGACTACGATTCCTTGCTTGCTTGTCTTGCAGATTTCACACTTCTGATAGCACTCTGCGATTCCCAACTTGGCTCGACAGATGCTTTTTAACTTTATGACTCTCAGTGTGGCTTCTAAGGCAGACTACGATTCTTTGATGCTTTCACTTGAGCTCGACGTTTCTTGCCTTGGCCTCTGCAGACTTGATTCTTCGGCAGACTCTTATTTTGAATATCTTCACTTAAGCTCCACGTTTTCTGCCTTAACTTCTGTAGGCTTGAATCTCTTGGCAGACTATGATTCTTATATGGTCACTCAAGCTCCATGAGTCCTGTCTTGTCTTCTGCAGACTTGAATCCCTTTGGCAGACTACGATTCCGAAAATCTTCGTTTAAGCTCCACGATTCTGCCTTGTCTTTCGAATGCTGTCTTTGACAGACTACGATTCTGTAAAGTCTTTAACTTTTACAGCTCAAATAGATCAACCTAACAAGTTTAATCTTTCCTTCTATACATTCATTTACATAAATGATAAACGTTAAAGCTCAGATCAACCTAACATGTTTGATCTATCATCTAAGTCCTTGTACAATGATTCTCTTAAGGACTGTACACTTAAGCATTATATTTACTTTCAATATCAAATCTGAATATGCAATTCCCAATAGTTTGTGCTGAGGACGGCTCTGCAGCGCCGGTTTTGCAGATTTGAAAAGTCATTGGCGCTGCAGCACCAGTTTTGGCTTGCTAGGCGGCGCAGCAGCACCAGCCCTGCAGAATGCTTAGGCAAGAAATTTTCAAAAAATGTTTTCTTACCTTATTTGATTCAAACTTGCATAACTTATTCATTTTACATCCAAATAAGTTGAAACCAATTTTATTATCTTATAAACTTGTATATCTTCAATATATGATATCTTACACAATTTTTTAAATTATTTAATTAATTAAGTTTATTACTTTTCCAAGCAAGGGTTTGCATATCGACATGTTTTACGGAAAATTCCGCTACGGGTTCGTTTTATGTCCGGTTATTATGATTCCACTTGGGTTATGTCCGTATTTCATTGAGGTTCAACATAACATTATTGGATCATATATAAGGCTTACAAATGTTATGAGTCATAACAACATATCTCATGCTTACAAGTGTTTAACTAGGTTTCAAGCTAAACATGCATTTTAACTATACTAACTTAACTTGACAAGCATAAAAGAAGTATGTTAGTGATCCTACCTCTTGAAGGCTTTCTTCCTCTTAGCTAAGAATCTTGAGTAGGCCTCCACTTTGTTTCCTTGAACCACTAGCTAGCAAGAACTCCTCTCGGTTTCTCTTCTTTTCTCTCAATTCTCTCTAGCTCTCTATAGCTCTACACTTAGCAAATGAAAAGGCAAACTCTTAACACCAAAACAAGTCTTCTATTTATAAACAAGCTGCTATTATCCTCCTATTGTCATTACACAAAGGGCAAAGAAGGGAGTTGGTGACTAACTCCACCAACTACTACTATTCATTGTACCCTTAGCCATTGGGCTAATCATCATTGTCATTGCATGGGCTAGCTTGTGAGCTTAAACAAGCTTAAAAATTAGCATTCTAAGGGTCATGGAAGGGGTCTATTGCACCATGTCACATTTTAATTCCTACCTTGTACATAATGCTAGCATATATGTCCCTTATACACACACACACACACACACACACACACATATATATATATATATATATATATATATATATATATAAATACCTCTATTATACACCCATATGTATATATATGTATACATGTATCCATCATCATATATTACTCATTTGGCCATATCAAGCTAAATATAATTGAGCTAGGCACACACTAAAGCACATGGACCATAGTATTAACCTAGCACATAAATAGATTGGGCCACATCTCCTAACTCCTATAACATGTCACATTAATGTTGTAATACCCGAGAATTTTTGAATATTATTAAATGAATATATAAATGGAAATGAATATTTATTCTAATATAAATGTTTATGTGATGGGTTAACTCAATTGTTTCAAATTGAATATATAATAATTGAGGAAGAATGTGGAGTTTCTGTTAAATTCGTTAAAATGCCTTGTGTGGTACAAAAATAAAAATAATAATGAGCTTAATTAAGCTTAAGTGATAAGCCTTGTGTGGCCTAATTAATTTCCTAATCTAGTTGGATCATTGAATTAATAATGTATTGGACTTAAGATATATCCAAGCCCAACCGCATTAATGTGATATGATAAAAATTAAGAGATGTGGCCCAATCAATTTATGTGCTAGATTAAATCCTAGGGTCCATGTGCTTTAGTATGCTTAGCCCAATTGATTTAATTGATGTGGCCCAATGTGTAATGTATGATGATAGGAATATGTATATATATACATGTAGACATATATGTATGTAGTTGTATAATAGAGGTTGTAAAATGAGGTGTGACATTGAAATGTGAATAATTATTATATAAAACTATATGATAAAAGTGAGCTTAATTTATGTAAATTACTAAGTGGTATGAAAGAGTTTTATGTGACCCATGATGTGTGTGGGAGTAATTAAATGGGTATTTTAAACCTATGAGGGAAAATGACCTTGACTAAATAAATAATTAATATTAAATGACTATTTTAATAGAATTTGAAATAATGAGTTTTATGGAAAATAATACCCAACTAAATTATTCTAGTCTAATGTGAATATTATTTGCACTAAACCAATGTACATGGATTATATAATTCTATGTGTATTATATGAGTGGGTGGATATGTATGCTCATTTGTGGGCAAATAATCAAATAAACTCTTGTATGCTAATAATATGGAATGCTGAGTATTGTGTCCCATATTGACTGCCCAATTCCCCCCCCCCCCATTTCTCATTTTCGTGTGTCTCACAAAGGCTAGAAGTTACTCCCTCTTTTTCTCCCAAGCTCCATCCTAGCTAATGATCAATGGGGGAGTGGCCTTCATGATTCAATTCACCAACTATCTATTACCCATTGATTTCTTCTTTTGATTCATGGTGTAAAGCTTTGGTATGGGTTTTCATTTTTCGTATAAATGGGAGCTTTCTCTTCTCAATTTGGTTGTTAGAAATCTGAAATTAGTTCAAGAGGAGTGAGAGTATTGTTGAGTAATCTGCAAATTGAAGCTAGAGTAGCATTTCAACTTCACAAGAGGTAATACCCCTTTATATGTTCATAGAATTCAAGTTTTACAAGTTTTTAGAAATACCTTGAAATACTTGCTTTAATGTCCAAATTGATGAGCTAAGTTTGTTAGAATCATGCTATGTATGTTGTATAGTAAGTTTATGGAGTTTATACATAGTGGGTATGCTTAAATTTGCTGTTTGATTGTGATTTGGGAAAGTTGGTTCGCAGCAGGGGAAAGAATTTTTAAACTGGTATGGCTATGCCCTCCCCGGCGGGCCTCCTATAAGCCAAAGTGCCGCCCCAATGGGGGGTGGCTAGGGAAATTTTTGGGCAATGCCGACCCGGCGGGGGGTAGCCAAGGAACCAAGATTGGGCTGTTAATTTCTCAAACCTAGTAACCTAACCTAACTTAACTTAAGAACTTACATGATCCTTAAACATATGCCAATGTGTATTTCATGATGTGTTAGTAGATTAGAGTTTGAGTTATAACCTTTTGAAAGAAAAGTTGAAGGACGAAGACCATGTTTATAAAACCTTACGCCTTTTTTGAAATCTAATCTTTTTAGCATGTATTCACAACTTAGTTTTATGAATACATATGAAATGTGAAATCAAGATACCTTACATGCTTAACTTGTTGGTCATGAGATTTTAGTATTTGAAAACCAATTGAGTTGAAGACTCTACAACTTGTATTGTGAACTATTGAACAAACTATGATAAGAGACTTTATGCCTCTAGAGATAACCGACATATTCACACATCTAGTTAGACACGTTATAAACTACACAAGCATGAACTAAAAGAGTTTCTAAGTAGAGGGTTATACAACTGAGTCTAATACATGCAATCAGGCGTAGAAAGAGGTTGTTTGGCAATGTTATATGGTTTAATGCGTACTATGGTTAGTCTTTGACATAATAAGCTTTCTTGGCTTTGTAAAATGAAGATTTATGAATAGAACTACCCATTGTTGAAAGTAAATAAAAAAGACCAAACCTAGTTTAAAAGTTCCTCAACATGTATGTATTAGTGCTTTAAGACTATAATACATGGCTCAAGCAATGTTTTAAGTGTTCAAGCATATAGTAACCTTATGAAACTAAGTTTTGCCAAGGTATTTCTAAGGTTATACATCTATGATTTTAAATGTGTGTCGAATACATAGATAAACATATGTGTAATAAAAGTATGTTGATATAAAGCAATGATTAGAAACTATGTTATTTGACTTCATGGTGATTTATAAACTAAACTTTTGTGCTATAAGTACGCAAGATGTATAATGAAGTATGTAAAGAGTGTACAACTAAGTTAGACGTTTATGTATGCGTTTAAACTTATATATCATGTATGGGTATAAGTAACTAATGAATATCCTATACGCATAACTATATTACGATAGGGATTCGAAAAGTGTTAATTTATTTAACGTGGATAAACTACGCATAAGGCAAGTATCCTATCCTTGTGTTTACGTTATTCGAGGAACGTTGTAAGCAAGTTCCTAACTCTACTCTTTATTGAGCATTCATTTAGCTTGTGCTATTATTGTCATACAAGTAAGCTTTAGAGATTGGAATTCAATTATTATGAATCATATACTTCGTGGATAAGATAAAAGTCGATTTATATTCTTCGAACTTTAAATCTTGAGATTGAACTTATAATTATTATGATCTATGCCATTTGATTCGACTAGACTTAGATTGTTAAAAAGCGACCCGAACCAATTGATTGGTGCGGGATCATGTGTTTGACTGAGATGAACAACCTTCTTTGAAGAAAAAATATATTTGTCGGGAGACCGACGTGCGCACACTTTAGTACGATTGAACGATATACATATTGTAGGGTACTTTAGGCTGATCACCTGTTGTACTTGTTTTTGATTGGGTTATCAGTATATTACTATTAATTCTAGTAGAAGTTCATAGTCCTTAGTGACTGCTCAGTATTCAGTTATCTTGAAGTCTTAAATTGATTTAGTATCGAATCATATTGATATTATTCTGTCCTTAGCGACTGTTATTGAGAACTATTGATATTCTTGCTATCCTTGAACTATCATACCTTGCTATACCCTTTTTGAGATTCGAGAACTATATACCCTTATTGTATATTACTTGCTGAGCAATTTGTGCTCATTCTTGCTTTTCCTAAAAACATTTCAGTTAAGGCAGAGCAGGGTGGACCTTCGGGCGTTGATAATGGCAAAGGAAAGGCTACCGACTAACTTGTCTCTTTTTATGTTTTAAATATTATAATGTTGTATTAAGTTGATGTAGTAAGATTGGAGTTGACTATGTTTAAGCTTAAGTTAGATTATGTAATAATCTGTATTGGATATTATTATGTAATCTATTAAGTACTGTGGGTTGCGAGACTTGGGGGAATAATTATAATAAATGATTGTAAATTATTCTAGATTAGATTTTTCGCTGTGATTGTGTGATTTTAGTTATTATTGTATTACCATAAGAATGTGACGAATCGAATTCGAGTGACCAAGTGGTGGTCCGAATTTGGGGGCGTCACAGGTTAGTATCAAAGCTGTAGTTATAAACCTTAGGAGCGAGTGTCCTTAGATTATAACTTAGGAGAATTTAGAAGTTAGAAAGGGATAGAACTCACATAGAGTTTTCCCAAGAGCGAGACTTAGCGTGTTATGAAATGTAACTTCATTCTATACAATGAACTTATGTTTTATTTAACCTTCTAATGGAGTTGCTGTTTGTTTGTCTTGTGTTTGTGATTGTAGGATGACAGACACAGGTGTACCTAGTAGAGTGGCCGAGGAGGAGCCTAGAGATATACATGTAGTATACGAGGCACCTTTAAAGGCTATGACAGTGCAGGCTGTTGCACCATCCGAGTCTGACGATGAGGATGAGATTGAGGTGGAGTTTGACCCCGAGGAGGAACCTATGGAAGACGAGCCTGTTGAGGATGAGCCTGTAGAGGAGGAGCCCATGGAGGACTCCTACGAGCCTAACCTAGAGGAGCATATGCTGGGAGAGTACGAGGAGTGTATTCTGGAGTTGGAATGCAGAGTCTAGGAGCTGGAGGCCAAGGCCGAGGAGAGAGATTCTGAGTTCCAGAAGCTGAGGGACGAAGACCACCAGAGGAAGTTAGCCATGCAGGAGTTAGAGGTGGAGATTGCATATCGTAGGGAGGCAGAGATCCAGATGGGAACCTTATTCCACAGGTCGGTGGCGAGAAACGTAGATCTGGCAAGGAAGCTGGAAGAAGTAGAACAGAGAGAATTGAGCGAGAAGACTGAGAAAAAAGCACTCCGTACTCAGCTAGAGTTGGAGGTTATGGATAAGATCAACTTCGAGAAGAAGTGGGAAGTGGCTAACGAGAAAGCTGACGACCTAGAGGATGAGGTGAGATGCAAGAAGAGGAAGATGAACAAGATGGGGTACGTGTTCCGTTCGGCTTTCGAGAGGGTGATTGATGGTGTATACCACTACCTAGCGGAGCAGGGATAGACCGTACATACTTTGAGCCGAGAGTTGATGGCGTACATAGGGCAGATCGAGTACAAGAGCGCTTTGGAGCGTGGGATGATGGGATGAGACCCTTAGCTAGATTAGCAGTAGCTTTAGTGGTTTTCTTTTGTGATGTACATGTTATGTTGAAATCCCAACTTATTGTGTAAAGTGTGGGATAGTTATGTAAATCCCGAGGAAGCTTTTGTTGGAAGGGTAGTATGATAGTATGGTAGTATTCCCCGTCTTTTGTGATAGTAAGGGATATGTGATACCATTTATAGAAATATGCTAGGAAAAATCATGTAATGAAATGATTTGGCATATGAATATAAATGAAGTTTATTTCAGAAACGTGTTATAAATTTATTCTTTTAGTATTAAAAGAACTACTTAAGTAATATATTTGAATAATAATAGAATGAAAATTCGTGATGCAGATAATGGCACCAAGACGTAGATTGACTGCACCCGAGGAATCAATTAATAATGAGAGGGAACAAGTAGACCTGATCCAGAAGCTAGTTGATCTGTTAGGAGAAGCGCTTAGGGGAAGGAACAACGAACCCGTTCACCCAATCCCTCAGGCTGTGCCAGTAACAACTTTCAAAGACTTTAGAAGTGTAGGACCCCTAGAGTTTGAGGGAACTACTAACCCAATAGTTGCGCAAACCTGGATCAAGGAGATCGAGAAGGCTTTCACTATAACTCGTGTGGGTGAAGACCAGAAGACAGTATTTGTGACGTACATGATGAGAGGCGAGGCGAACTACTGGTGGGAGGCAAATCAGCAGAGAGCTGGAGAAGGGACAATAACATGGGATAGATTTAAAACGTTGTTTTTCGAGAACTACTTCCCGAAAAGTATAAAGAATAGAATGGAGGTAAAGTTCTTAGAACTGAAACAAGGTGACATGACGGTGGCGCAGTACGCAACTGAGTTTAACGAACTAGCGCGATTTGCGGAACACCAAGTTGGAGATGAGGAAAGGAAAGCGAGATGATTCAAACAAGGGCTGAAGCCGTGGTTGTTCAATAAGGTATCAGTTCTTCAAATTGATTCCTTTGCGACATTGCTGGAGAAGGCAATCATTGCGAAAGGTGACAGTGAGGCCTTAAGTCTGTATAACAAGGAGAAGAAAGGAAAGAATACTGGAGGAGAGAACCGTACTGGAGGAAGCAGTAGCGGAGGAAGCAACTTGGGAAAGAGAAAGTGGGAGAATAACAACAACAACAACAACAACAACAACAAAAACAACAATAATTAATCAGGAAATTTTTGTGGACGTTTCAAGAAGAAGGCTGAAGGATGCCCGAAGTATGGGAAGAATCATCAGGGGGAGTGCTGGAAGGGACGCGAAACTTGCTATAACTGCGGTCAGGAGAGTCACATTTCACCCAACTGCCCGAAACAGAAAAAGATACAAGGATGCTATTCATGTGGCTCGACGGAGCACCGGATTAAGGACTGCCCGAAGAAGGGAAGTGGCGGAGGTAGCAGCCAACAAGGAGGGAACAAACTGATGATCGATGGACCGGCACAATCCAACCGCCCAACTGCCAGAACCTTTAACATGACCGTCCAGGACGCAGTGGCTGCGAAGGACGTAGTGTCAGGTATAATCCCAATCAATGATATAAATGCTTATGTATTATTTGATTCGGGTGCCACCTGTTCTTTTGTATTTGAAGAATTTTCTAGTAGACTTAACACACCTTGAGAACGATTAAAAAATCCCTTGAACATAGAAGTTGCGAATAAGGAAGTAATCCCTGTAGAATACGTTTATCGAAATTGTCGCGTAAACATTAGTGAACATGAACTGAGCGTAGACTTGATTCCAATTAGATTGGGAGAATTTGACGTAATACTGGGAATGGATTGGTTGTATAACCATGTTGCGATAATTGAATGTCAAAACAAATGTGTGAACCTTCAGACTCCGAGTAAGTCTAAGGTAGTGTTTTATGGTAGCTCATCGCTTAAGCAATCGTGTTGCATTACGATGATGCAGGCCAAGAAATTATTAAGGAAAGGATGTGTAGGTTATTTAGCTTACATAGTAGATACTCGAAAAAAGGGAATAGAAATTAAGGATATATCTGTAGTAAATGAATTTCAAGATGTGTTTCCAGACGATCTGCCTGGTCTTCCACCAGACAGAGAAATAGAATTCGTAATAGATTTAGCATCGGGAACGACACCGATTTTGAAAGCTCCATACCGTATGGCGCCAGTAGAAATGAAGGAATTGATGATACAACTACAAGAGTTATTGGATAAGGGTTACATACGACCGAGTGTGTCTCCTTGGGGAGCGCCAGTGTTATTTGTCAAGAAAAAGGACGGATCGATGAGGCTCTGTATCGATTATCGAGAATTGAATAAAGTAACGATCAAGAACAAATATCCACTACCAAGGATAGACGACTTATTTGATCATCTGAAGGGAGCGAAATGTTTCTCGAATATCGACCTACGGATAGGTTATCACCAACTGAAGGTACGGGATGAGGACATACCAAAGACTGCGTTTCGAACCCGTTATGGACATTACGATTTTTTGGAAATCTCATTCGAATTAACTAATGCTCCGGCAGCATTTATGGACTTGATGAACCGAGTTTTCAAGCCATACTTGGATAACTTTGTAGTAGTTTTCATCGATGATATTTTGATCTACTCGAAGACAGAGGAAGAACACACCGAACATCTGAAGATAGTTTTGGAAGCACTAAGGAAGGAGAAGATGTATGTGAAATTTTCAAAGTGTGAATTTTGGATGGAGAAGGTTCAATTCTTAGGTCACGTAGTGGATAAGAATGGAATCTCAGTGGACCCTGTAAAGGTCAAGGCAGTAAGTAATTGGGAGCAACCAAGAACACCGACAGAGGTGAGAAGTTTCTTAGGGTTAGCTGGGTACTATCGAAGATTCATCTAGGATTTTTCTAAGATAGCAACCCCGTTGACCAACTTGACGAGGAAGACAGTGAAATTTGTATGGACCGACAAATGTGAAGAGAGTTTTCAGGAGTTGAAGAAAAGATTGAGCGAAGCGCCTGTGTTATCATTACCAGATGATGCGGGAAATTTTATGGTGTATAGTGACGCATCGCACAAGGGACTGGGTTGTGTGCTCATGCAACACGATAAAGTCATTGCATATGCATCACGACAATTAAAGGATTACGAAAAACGATACCCTACTCACGACTTAGAGTTAGCGGCAGTAGTTTTTGCGTTAAAGATTTGGAGGCATTATTTGTACGGGGAGAAATGTGAGATATACACGGACCACAAGAGTATGAAATATATCTTCACATAGAAGGAGTTGAATTTGCGGCAGAGGAGGTGGTTAGAATTAATCAAAGACTATGACTGCAATATTCTTTATCACCCGGGAAAGGCAAACGTGGTTGCTGACGCTCTGAGCAGAAAAGGAAGGGAGAAGTTGTTTCATTTGAAGACTCAGGAAGAATTGGTGAGAGAAATATAAATATTAGAGATAGAGGTAAGAGGATCGAAAAGGTCAAAAGAGAAGTCGTTCGTAATGGAAGCTCGTCCAACATTGTTGGATAGAGTGAAAGAAGCACAAGAGAAAGATGAGGAGTGCGAGAAAATCAGAAAGAGGATCGCCAAAAATGTCGAAGAAAGATTCTAAAGGGATAAAGACGGTATTTTGAGATTTGAAGAAAGAGTGTGGGTACCAGCGGTAACCGAGTTAAGGGAAGAGATTTTACACGAGGCACACAACACGACATATTCCATTCATCCGGGAGGCACTAAGATGTACCGAGATTTAAGGCAACATTTTTGGTGGCCCAATCTGAAACGGGAAGTCGCAGAGTACGTCAGTAGATGTCTGACCTGCCAACGCGTCAAAGCAGAGCACCAGTGGTCGAGTGGTTTACTACAACCGTTGGAAATACCAGAGTGGAAATGAGAGCATATTATGATGGACTTCGTGGTAGGACTTCCAGTCACACAGAAGGGATATGATGCCATTTGGGTTATCGTGGATCGATTAACGAAGACCGCACATTTTCTACCGATCAAGATCCGCTACAGTTTGAATCAGTTAGTGAGTCTGTACGTAAAGGAGATTGTTTCGCAACATGGAGTGCCGGTATCAATTATCTCTGATCTAGATCCGCACTTCACGTCAAACTTTTGGAAGAGCTTGCAAGAAAGAATGAGAACGCAGTTGAGGTTGAGTACCGCTTATCATCCTCAAACGGACGGACAAAGTGAGCGAACTAAACAAACGCTGGAAGACATGCTTAGGACTTGCGTGATGGACTTCAAAGGGAATTGGGACGACCACCTATCCTTAGTCGAATTTGTATATAATAATAGTTACCATGCGAGTATCGGTATGCCACCGTACGAAGCTCTTTACAGAAGAAAGTGCAGAACGCCATTATGTTGGGATGAAGTCGGAGAGCGACGAATACTCGAACCGGAGTTAGTACAACAAACCGCAGACGTGGTGACAGTAATAAGAGCCAGACTAGTAGCAGCTCAAGATCGCCAGAAAAAGTATGCAGATTTGCATCGGCACGACCGAGACTTCAAAGTCGGCAGTTTCGTATTCTTGAAGGTATCTCCATGGAAGGGAAAGATCCATTTCGACAAGAAAGGAAAGTTGAGTCCAAGATTCATAGGACCGTTCGAGATATTGAAGCGAGTGGGCAAAGTGGCATACAAAGTTGCGTTACCACCCGAGTTGGAGCACATCCACAACGTGTTCCACATTTTTGTGTTACGATCGTACAAGGCCGACTACAAGCACGTGATTTCTTACGAGCCCATTCAAGTGGAGAACAACTTGGCATACGAAGAAATTCCTATCAAGATATTAGATAGGAAAGAGCAAACCTTAAGCAATAAAATTATTTTATCTGTAAAAGTACTTTGGCGTAACCACGATGTCGAGGAGGCTACGTGGGAGTTAGAAGATAGGATGATGAGGGATTATCCCCATCTATTTGTGTAACCTTGTATCAATTCCGGGACGGAATTTTTATAAGGGGAGAGGATGTAATACCCGAGAATTTTTGAATATTATTAAATGAATATATAAATGGAAATGAATATTTATTCTAATATAATAATTGAGGAAGAATGTGGAGTTTTTGTTAAATTCGTTAAAATGCCTTGTGTGGTACGAAAATAGAAACAATAATGAGCTTAATTAAGCTTAAGTGATAAGCCTTGTGTGGCCTAATTAATTTCCTAATCTAGTTGGATCATTGAATTAATAATGTATTGAACTTAAGATATATCCAAGCCCAACCACATTAATGTGATATGATAAAAATTAAGGGATGTGGCCCAATCAATTTATGTGCTAGATTCAATACTAGGGTCCATGTGCTTTAGTATGCTTAGCCCAATTGATTTAACTGATGTGACCCAATGTGTAATGTATGATGATAGGAATATGTATATATATATATATATATACATGTAGACATATATGTATGTAGTTGTATAATAGAGGTTGTAAAATGAGGTGTGACATTGGAATGTGAATAATTATTATATAAAACTATATGATAAAAGTGAGCTTAATTTATGTAAATTACTAAATGGTATAACAGAGTTTTATGTGACCCCATGATGTGTGTGGGAGTAATTAAATGGGTATTTTAAACCTATGAGGGAAAATGACATTGACTAAATAAATAATTAATATTAAATGACTATTTTAATAGAATTTGAAATAATGAGTTTTATGGGAAATAATACCCAACTAAATTATTCTAGTCTAATGTGAATATTATTCGCACTAAACCAATGTACATGGATTATATAATTCTATGTATATTATATGAGTGGGTGGATATGTATGATCATTTGTGGGCAAATAATCAAATAAACACTTGTATGCTAATAATATGGAATGCTGGGTATTGTGTCCCTTATTGAGTGCCCAATTTCCCCCCCCCCCCCCCCCATTTCTCATTTTCGTGTGTCTCACAAAGGCTAGAAGCTACTCCCTCTTATTCTCCCAAGCTCCATCCTAGCTAATGATCAATGGAGGAGTGGCCTTCATGATTCAATTCACCAACTATCTATTACCCATTGATTTCTTCTTTTGATTCATGGTGTAAAGCTTTGGTATGGGTTTTCATTTTTCCTATAAATGGGAGCTTTCTCTTCTCAATTTGGTTGTTAGAAATCTGAAATTAGTTCAAGAGGAGTGAGAGTATTGCTGAGTAATCTGCAAATTGAAGCTAGAGTAGCATTTCAACTTCACAAGAGGTAATACCCCTTTATATGTTCATAGAATTCAAGTTTTACAAGTTTTTAGAAATACCTTGAAATACTTGCTTTAATGTCCAAATTGATGAGCTAAGTTTGTTAGAATCATGCTATGTATGTTGTATAGTAAGTTTATGGAGTTTATACATAGTGGGTATGCTTAAATTTGCTGTTTGATTGTGATTTGGGAAAGTTGGTTCGCAGCAGGGGAAAGAATTTTCGAACTGGTATGGCTATGCCCGCCCCGGCGGGCCTCCTATAAGCCAAAGTGCCGCCCCGACGGGGTGTGGCCAGGGAAATTTTTGGGCAATGGAGCCCCGGCGGGCCTCTTGTAGTACAAAGTGCCGCCCCGGTGGGGGGTGGCCAGGGAACCAAGACTGGGATGTTAATTTCTCAAACCTAGTAACCTAACCTAACTTAACTTAAGAACTTACATGATCCTTAAACATGTGCCAATGCGTATTTCATGATGTGTTAGTAGATTAGAGTTTGAGTTATAACCTTTTGAAAGAAAAGTTGAAGGACGAAGACCATGTTTATAAAACCTTACGCCTTTTTTGAAATCTAATCTTTTTAGCATGTATTCACAACTTAGTTAGTTTTATGAATACATATGAAATGTGAAATCAAGATACCTTACATGCTTAACTTGTTGGTCATGAGATTTTAGTGTTTGAAAACCAATTGAGTTGAAGACTCTACAACTTGTATTGTGAACTATTGAACAAACTATGATAAGAGACTTTATGCCTCTAGAGATAACCGACATATTCACACATCTAGTTAGACACGTTATAAACTACACAAGCATGAACTAAAAGAGTTTCTAAGTAGAGGGTTATACAACTGAGTCTAATACATGCAATCAGGAGTAGAAAGAGGTGGTTTGGCAATGTTATATGGTTTAATGCGTACTATGGTTAGTCTTTGACATAATAAGCTTTCTTGGCTTTGTAAAATGAAGATTTATGAATAGAACTACCCATTGTTGAAATTAAATAGAAAAGACCAAACCTAATTTAAAAGTTCCTCAACATGTATGTATTAATGCTTTAAGACTATAATACATGGCTCAAGCAATGTTTTAAGTGTTCAAGCATATAGTAACCTTATGGAACTAAGTTTTACCAAGGTATTTCTAAGGTTATACATCTATGATTTTAAATGTGTGTCGAATAAATAGATAAACATATGTGTAATAAAAGTATGTTGATATAAAGCAATGATTAGAAACTATGTTATTTGACTTCATGGTGATTTATAAACTAAACTTTTGTGCTATAAGTACGCAAGATGTATAATGAAGTATGTAAAGAGTGAACAACTAAGTTAGAAGTTTATGTATACGTTTAAACTTACATATCATGTATGGGTATAAGTAACTAATGAATATCCTATACGCATAACTATATTACGATAGGGATTCAAAAATTGTTGATCTATTTAACGTGGATAAACTAAGCATAAGGCAAGTATCCTATCCTTGTGTTTACGTTATTCGAGGAACGTTGTAAGCAAGTTCCTAACTCTACTCTTTATTGAGCATTCATTTAGCCTGTGCTATTATTGTCATACAAGTAAGCTTTAGAGATTGGAATTCAATTATTATGAATCATATACTTCGTGGATAAGATAAAAGTCGATTTATATTCTTCGAACTTTAAATCTTGAGATTGAACTTATAATTATTTGGATCTATGCCATTTGATTCGACTAGACTTATATTGTTGAAAAGCGACCCAAACCAATTGATTGGTGTGGGATCATGTGTTTGATTGAGATGAACAACCTTCTTTGAAGGGAAAATATATTTATTGGGAGACCGACGTGCGCACACTTTAGTACGATTGAACGATATGCATACCGTAGGGTACTTTAGGCTGATCACCTGTTGTACTTGTTTTTGATTAGGTTATCAGTATATTACTGTTAATTCTAGTAGAAGTTCATAGTCCTTAGTCACTGCTCAGTATTCAGTTATCTTGAAGTCTTAAATTAATTTAGTATCAAATCATATTGATATTATTCTGTCCTTAGCGACTGTTATTGAGAACTGTTGATATTCTTGCTATCCTTGAACTATCATACCTTGCTATACCCTTTTTGAGATTCGAGAACTATATACCCTTATTGTATATTACTTGCTGAGCAATTTGTGCTCATTCTTGCTTTCCCTAAAATCATTTCAGTTAAGGCAGAGCAGGGTGGACCTTCGGGCGTTGATAAGGGCAAGGGCATGGCTACCGACTAGCTTGTCTCTTTTTATGTTTTAAATATTATAATGTTATATTAAGTTGATGTAGTAAGATTGGAGTTGACTATGTTTAAGCTTAAGTTAGATTATATAATAAGTCTGTATTGGATATTATTATGTAATCTATTAAGTACTGTGGGTTGCGAGACTTGGAGGAATAATTATAATAAATCATTGTAAATTATTCTAGATTAGATTTTTCGCTGTGATTGTGTGATTTTAGTTATTATTGTATTACCATGAGAACGTGACGAACCGAATTCGAGTGACCAAGTGGCAGTCCGAATTTGGGGGCGTCATAAATGTTGTTGGGCTTGGATATAACCTAAGTCCAATACATTTTTAAATCATAACCCAACTAGTCCAATTAGAAAATTAATTATGTCACACAAGGCTTAACACTTAAGCTTAATTAAGCTTATCATTATCATCAACATACTTCTTAATCATTTCATACTTGATTAAATTACTAATCACATGACACATGTCGACGTCGGGAAAAAATCTTGTCTCTTTTGGACATGATCTTTCTCTTTTCCTAATTTTTTTGTTGTTTTCTACCCTTATTACCTTATATGTTTTATGAAGGGTAAAGGTTTTTTAGGAAAAGGCCAACATATATTGTGACGCTCCCAAAATAGGTCCACACAACCCATTCTGAGTAGCCATAAATACACACAACAAAATCCAAATACAAATTCTCCTATTTATAACTATTACCATGTCGTATATAGTACGACAGTATTCGCACCCCCAAATTATTATAATATCGTATCAAATAAAGCAACAAATATTTCAAGTCCTCAAAGGAACCCGAGAAGATTTCTGCTCTCATCATTTTAATAGGGTACATTTTTGACGCTTCCAAATTCGGGTTCATATCACCCTATTTGATTCACCAAAATCAACTGTTAAATGACGTATAAAATACGACACACACATTTTTAAGTTCTCAGTACAGTTATTATGCCACACTGTTCTATAACTTGATGAGGACTGCAACTAATTCGAAACACCACTTTATACACATGTTCTCTCTGCTAGTTCCAGCTACACTTTTATTTCCTGAAAGGAATTATGAAGCAAAAGGGGTGAGCACAAATAGCCCAGTAAAGAATATCATGACTAAGATAATTAAATTATCAATAGCATTCATCAGTAATAGATAAGATATTTAGAACATATGATAGATGATAAAAGTTTTCAACCATAATTGCAGCGGAATCAACAATCCATTAGGAGAGTCAAGTAGAACATAATGTCCACTATCTTCTCCAAATTAAAAGTCTATCATCAATATTTTATTCCTGTAACACCAGTTCTTCGTTGTACCCAAGACAAAGAGAACTTTCATCACATGTCTTTACCTGAAACACCAAAGATCATGGTTATACCAATTCACAGTTCTTGTTCATAATCATGCTAATAAATTCATCTTTGCACTCCGGGCCAAAGATATTAAACTATAACACCAATGGTCATGCCAATCAACAGTCCATCTTTTCACTATGGGCCAAAGACATACAATTGTAAAATCAATGGTCATGCCAATCAACATTCCATCTTTGCACTACGGGCCAAAGACATAACTATAAAACCAATGGTCATGTCAATTAACAATCCATCTTTGCACTACGGGCCAAAGACATACAACTGTAAAACCAATGGTCGTGATCATACCAATCAACATTTTATCTTTGCACTACGGGCCAAAGAAAAATTTCACCACAATGATATATAATATGAATAATAAGATAAAAATAGATCTTATTGATTTTTAACTTAAATATCCAGAGTCCAAATTACCAACACGATATCCAAAAAATCGATTAAAATTCTTGATAGAAACTAAAGTTCAAGTAAATGTAAAGTTACCGGGTCAAACATAATAACTTAAAACTGAATAGAAAGATTCAAGTCAAGATATTAGATAAATCACAAACCATTAAGAATATTCTAATCATTTTCGGACTTTTCACCATTTAATGATAAGCTGAAGAACGAATAATAGTCTCCTACAATAATATAGAGTATGAAAGAAAATGATATCCCTTTACCATTGTAGACACTCAAAATTTCATTTTTCTGTTACTAACACTGTAGGAGGACAAGACTGTCTTTTCAACTCAACCCCGGTCCCAATACCGGGCCATCAACTCAACCCCGGTCTTTATACCGGGCAACCGGTCTCAATACCGGAGCATTAAATCAACCCTGGTCTCAATACCGGGCCATCAAATTAACCTCAGTCTCAATACTGGGCCACCAACTCAACCCCGGTCTCAATACCGGGTCATCAAATCAACCCCGATCTCAATACCGAGTCATCAAATCAACCCCGATCTCAACCCAGGAAATATTGGTCAGCCCCGGTCTCAACCCAGGAAGTACGGGTCAGTCCCGGTCTCAACCCAGGAGGTAGAGGTCAACCCCGGTCTCAATCCAGGAGGTACAGATCAGCCCCGATCTCAACTCGGGAGGTACAGATCAGCCCCGATCTCAACCCGGGAGGTACAGGTCAGTCCCGGTCTTAACCTGGAAAGTATAGATCAGCCCCAGTCTCAACCTGGGAGGTACAGGTCAACCCCGGTCTCAACCAGGGAGGTACAGATCAGCCCCGGTCTCAACCTGGGAGGTACAGATCAGCCCCGGTCTTAACCCGGGAGGTACAGATCAGCCCCGGTCTCAACCCGGGGGGTACATGTCAGCCCCGGTACTTACCAATAACAGTGCAGCCGTTGGCACAACCCCAACAAAGCGTCGGGTACTGACCGATGACAGTTCAGCCATTGACACAATCCAAGCGAAGCGTCGGGTACAGACCGAGACAGTTTAGCCGTTGGCACAACCCCAGCGAAGCGTCGGGTACTGACCGATGATAGTTAAGCCGTTGGCTCAACCCTAACAAAGCATCGAAAGGGATCCGGTGACGAAAGCAATATAATAATCTGTTAGTTCCCAGTAGGCACACAATAGATCTAGAAGGGGGGTTGAATAGATCCTTTACGTTTTTAAACTCTTTTCCATTTTATTTTGTATTGCTCAAAAGTTAGCACATGACAAACATAAGAATCTTTTCAAGCACAATGGAATAAGTTAAATATCCTCTTCATTGATATATTGATAAACATTGATACATTGTTCTTCAGAGTTAGTTTAGTTGTAAGTAGTTATTACATCAATAGAAGTTATAGCAGTTAAGTACATATTGTAAATGACAATAAGTAAATGACTGATTGTAAAAGACACAAGGGGTTTTAAGTGGTTCAAAGACTCAAGCTCCTAATCCACTCTTCTGCACTATCGCAGAAAATCCACTAAGGAAGGGCAGCACCCTGAATCACTAAGATTCCTTCAAGGATAGCAGCCTTGGAACTTCAGTTCACTAAGAACTCTTCAAGCCCAGCAGGCTTGGAACTCCTCTAGTTAAATAAGAACTCTTCAAGGCCAGCAGCCTTAGAAATCCAGTTCTCTACGAACTCTTCAAGCCCAGCAGGCTTGAAACTTCATTTAGTCCCTCCAAACAAGGACCCCTCAGGCCCTGGCTACTCGTTGTTATAGTTGTTGTTGTTTGTGCTTTGCTGCTAAGATGTCTTGAAGCTTGATCATCTTTGTACTTAGCAGCTTAGCTTGGTCCTCTTCGCATTCTGCGTAGAGTCTGGACCACTTCTTCTCAGGTGCAGCTGATCTTCATTCTGTTCAACTCATCTTCTTCCGATGTCAGCTGTGCACCATCAACACATAGGACTGCTAAGCCTTTTCATTGTGGGTCACCTTCTTCTGGTCCTTAGCAGTCCTTGAACCCTTCTTAATTGATATGCAGACATGGTTCTACATCTTTTCTGGTTCAACTTCTAGTTCTTCATGGTGATCCATAGAGTGGCTCTTATGATCTTCTTTATGCTCAACCACTTTCCTGAATGCTATCTTCTTGGCCTTCTCGGCTTAGCGGCCATCTTCAATGGCATTCTCATCCTTGTTGAGTGAAGCTTTAGGCTGTTCAAGTCCTTCTTCAAATCTGCTTCACTTCCCCCTTTGTAGTCTCACTGCTACTGAGACTTGTTCTGTTCAGCTATGGTGGAACTCGTAGAGTCAACAATATAGCATTCCAACAACTCAACGATTCTACAACTCAACAACAACTCTTATCTTTGAAGCTTGTCTGTTAAATACCCTTTCATGATCTTCTCGTTGGAAAGTAGTCGTTGGAAGCTATTTGAATTGCTTTACAGATCTCGAGTTATTTGGTGCAGACTGTTGATGTGACGTGATAGCTTTTTTTTGACTTTACTGACACAGCAGTCTGCTTTTTCACCTACCGCCTCAGAGATGTCACTGTTCCGTGTCAGGCTAGTAGTCACCTTTATTACTTCTTTTTGATTCCTTGATTCGAATCCTCAGGAGTTGTCCTTTTGCATCGATGCTCTCAATTAGCAACGTTCGGATGTCAGTCTTCATATTGAGACGTTGCCAGTGCTTCAATATTTAGATGCCCAAACTCTACGATTTTGATGCAGATGTTCTTGGACCTTGATCGTAGTGTGTCTTGTTTAATGTTGCTCTTTGACTAGTTGAGACAACACTACGATTCTGAAGAGTGTTCTTTAGATCTTCAGTGTAGAACACCTTTTTCTTCACTTTTGCAGTGCTTCAACACTTTTGCTTGCCTCGACTGATCTCAGGAACTGATAGCTTGACTCCTTGTTCTAGCCTCATTCTGAATAGTAAGACACGTCAGATTTATGGCATACCCAGCTCTCTTTCTCCTGGTGATCTCCCGTTCACCTATTAACAATGGTCTGACCCATGCTTAATCACTTCTGTCTTATTCTTCATAAGCTGGCCAGTATCTCTGTGTAAACTGCATCAGTTCCTACACGTTTGGCAAACACTATGATCCTGAGTAATTCTCAAGATTGTTGTTTTCTGTTCTCTTGATAGCTACTGCACTTACTGACTTTCTCTAGTCAGTCACTTTATCTGAAGTCTTCTTCTGATTGGCTTGTGGAAGACTTTATCTTGAATGGCTTTACAACTCAATCTGGATGTTGATTGAGTTAGTGCTTAGATCTTCTGTTAGCCTGCCTGCCATTCGTTGAGTGCTCTCTGGTTTCCTTCAGGTGGAATGTATCTTTGCAGGTCAGACCAGAGGCTTTATACTTTGGATATTATGGGAGTACTCATCTTTTCAGAATCGTGTTGACACTACGATTCTGCCTTGGCGTTGTGAGAACCTCTGTTGAAGCCTTAGTTCTGCAGACTACGATTTACCATTGATTCTGCAGACACTACGACTCCGAGATCAGATCTTGACAGACTACGATTTCTGCCTTCATGCTTGCTATCCTTGTCTGATCTGGCTCAACTACGATCTCTGCCTCTGATATGATCAGTAGACTCCACTACTTCAAGTGTGATCTACGATTCTTGACTTAGCTCTGGCGGAAGCTCGGTCAGCTCATAGACAGGCAGTCTCTACTATTTTGAACATGACTTCCTCAGCAGACTACGGCTCTGAGAAAGTTCTTCTCGACACACTATGATCCTTCCTCGTTTCTCCTGGCAGACTACGAACTCCGAGATCTACTATCTTGCAGACTACGATTCCTCCTTGATAGTTCTCGAGTCTTCCTTGTCTCTCCTAGCAGACTACGATGCTGGTGCAGAGCTCGACGATCAGACAAGCCTATCTATTACACTTTATAAGATCAACCTAACAAGCTTGATCTTTCTATATTTAAAGTTCTTGTACATCATTTCTTTTTAAGGACTTTACAAATCTATTTTGCTTATGTAGGATCAACCTAACATATTTGATCATTTCAGTCTAAGTCCTTGTACATATATTTCTATTATCTATCAAAGGACTTTATAGCTTTTATCAATGCAAGCATACTTGCATATTCATTCATTTATATCATAATCAAATCTTATATAAATAGGAATACCATTCTCATGAATATTCCTAACCTAATCCATTCCCGATGATGGAATCTGTTATACACATCCTCAGAGGGAGCACCAAGAAAGATTGGTGATTCAAACCCCTGTTGCAAACTACTGGTGTAAATTATCGTCAGGATAAGCATCAGAAAATGCCTACTAAGGTAAATCTGCAACAAAGATATATCCCCAGCGGAGTACCGCCTTCAAAAATATACAACGGCATCAACCGAAAGGAAATATGCCCCAATAAGAATATCGATGAATAACCCTTGGTCTCAAACCAAGAACTCACCTAGGCTATCATGAGTAACATCATCCCCAGCAGAAAGTAACAAAAACAGTTCACGGTAGCCTATTAGTGACATCCCCCGCAGAATGAGATGAGAATAATCTGTGACAGCAGCTTAACTCTGATAACCTGTCAGTGGATGTCCTACCAGCAACCGACTGATAATGCTGCAACAAAAGCTATCACGGGTGACATTATCCCCAGCAGAAACTACCGTAATCAATCAGTGATAACCCTACCCCCTTGAAGGTATCTAACATTCAACGCATATCATGCCATGCATTGCCTCCTATTTGAATGTGAATTTCCCGTGTCTACTAATCTTTATCCTGTTCATTCCACTACATTGCATGAACACGATAAAAAGCGGCATCTGTAGATACTCAAAATTTCGTTTCCCTGTTACTAACACTGTAGGAGGGCAAGACTGTCTTTTTAACTCAACCTCGTTCCCAATACCGGGCCATCAACTCAACCCCGATCTCTATACCGAGTAACCAAATCAACCTCAGTCTCAATACCGAGCCATCAAATCAACCCCGGTCTCAATACTGGGCCATCAAATCAACCCCGGTCTCAATACCGGGCCACCAACTCAACCTCGATCTCAATATCGGGTCATCAAATCAACCCTGGTCTCAACCCGAGAAGTACAGGTCAGCCCCGGTCTCAACCCGGGAAGTACAGATCAGCCCTGGTCTCAACCCGAGAGATACAGTTCAACCCCGGTCTCAACCTGGGAGGTACAAATTAGCCCCGGTCTCAACCCAGGAGGTACAGATCAGCCCCGGTCTCAACCCGAGAGGTATAGCCTAGCCCCGGTCTAAACCCGGGAAGTATAGATCAGCCCCGGTCTCAACCCGGGAGGTACAGGTCAACCCCAGTCTCAACCCGGGAGGTACAGATCAGCCCCGATATTAACTCGGGAGATACATATCAGACCTGGTCTCAACCCAGGGGGTACAGGTCAGCCCCGGTCTCAACCCGGGAAGTACAGGTCAAACCCAGTCTCAACCTGAGAGGTATAGGATAACCTCGGTCTCAACCCGGAAGGTACAGGTTAACCCCGGTCTCAACCTGGGGGTTACAGATCAGCCCCGGTCTCAACCCGGGAGGTACAGTTCAGCCCCGGTCTCAACCCAGGAAGATAGGTCAACTTCAGAAACAATCCTGAAGAATCACAACATCTCCAAAGGAAAACCTGGAGCGACCAAGTCAGTCTCAGAGACAACACTGAAGACAAACAGATTCGAATGGGATCCAAGTCTTGGAAACAACTCCAGGAAGTCGACCAAAGGCCATGCTGACGCTAAGGGAAACCCCGGGAGGGGCAAAACGATCATTTTACCAACTCTAAACCGATTCGGTCAAACTCAAGCCGAATTGATGCCATCAAAGTCAGAACGAACCATAACAATGATCCCGAGTGCAAACAGCGCAAGATAGCTCAACGGATAAACTGTTGGGAATCGAAGACCTGGTTATGAACCCATTTTCCTAGACCCAAAAAATGTTTTATCCTATGTCATTGTGACACTCTCGACGAGGGCTTTCCAGAAAGGTACAGCACGCCTCAAACGGACGCTGCGATCAAAAGTTAGAAAGTTTTAAACCTGACATCGCATTGCTCGAAGTGCACGTACTTCGAGATGATGAAACCCGTCGCGAGACCCTGGCCACATGGATCCACACCTCTACCTGCGGCTTCCGCAGGTAGAGTGGAGGCTCCTGGGTCTATATATATGTGGTGACCCCCAGCTTATTTCATAATTCAGAAACGCTCTGAACCCCTGTCTGTTTAGTTTTTCAGCTATTTTCTTGTCTTCTAAACCCAAATTTTTTCACTCTAACACGTAGATATACCCACATACTACCACATATAAGAAAATAACTGGTAGATTTGGACGTTTAAAGCCTACGATTTGGTAAAAAGCCCGTGTAGCAATCCATTGTGAGTATTTTTACGATCAGAAAGTTATTCTTACTTCTTCACACTTTCATACACTTGCATATCAAGTTTCGTTTTCTAAATATTCCCAGAACTCAGCTTTGTGGCTGTTTTTGTTAACTTTTGGTACATTTTAGTACCTAAACACATTTTCTGGCATTTCTACAACTCGGATTGACAATCCGTCGCTTCCAGCAGCTTTTATATACTTGCACCTTCGTATTGAGAAACTTCACCGGACTAAGTTATCTTTCCAGTCTGATTTTGACTTTTTTGTATGTATTCAACTGTATATGTAATAACTTTTCAATTCTGTCAAGCCCGGATGTCAAATTCGTGATAGTTTACTGCTTTTATATATATTTATGCATATATATAAGCAACATTCACCACACTGGGTTATCTTTCCAGTCTTGGTTGACTAATTTTCTGTCTATATATATATATATATATATATATATATATATATATATATATATATTCAAGTTCGGCTTGGATCATTCTGTGGCCTTTTTACTGCTTTTATATATATTTATGCATATATAAGTAACATTCACCACACTGGGTTATCTTTCTAGTCTTGGTTGACTACATTTCTGTCTATATATATATATATATATATATATATATATATATATATATATATATACTTTCCAGTTTGGCCTGAATCATTCTGTGGCCTTTTTACTATTTTTGGCACCATTCACCATTACTGGGTTATCTTCCCAGTCCTGGTTTTACTATTTTTTGTCTATATTTAAATATATATTTATATATTTTCGTCCGGGCCTCGTAGTGAAAACCCACCGCCCTTTATTGTTTTTCTTACATTCTGTCCAGCCTGGATCATTTCGTGACTTTTATGCAACTTTAATAAATATATATATATATATATATATTTACATCTCAGTCCGGGCACCAGCGTGAAAACCCATCGCCCTTTACAGTTTTCGTATATATATAATTATATATATATATTATTTTACTCGCTTTTATTAAATTATTGCTTTAAATATTCATTTGATATGAATCAGCACTGACATTTCTAACGGCGAACTAGATTTATTTAAATCTCGTCAACTCTAGCTTTCAAACGGTTCAAAATAGGTCCAGACAGAACCGAAAAGCTAGAATGGATGAGATTTATTTAAATCTAATATTTTTGTAGTTTCAGTTATAAAAGCAATCTCGCGGCCCTTAGATCGTTATCTAGTGGGAACGAGACGCTTCAGCCATGTGCGAACTAGGATTTACTAAATGAATCCTTAGTTCTGGCGATATTTGGATATATTTCTGTACAAATTTGAGCAGTGAAAATTTATTGGCCTCCCTATGTGAGCCTAGAAATCGTGAGATTCATGATCCAATTGATCAGAATCTGATTTCCACGATAGACAAACTCTACTTTACAAATGTACCCTGCCAGTTTTTCTGTAAAAAATGTACATATAAAAGACCTTAAAACGGTTATCCGGATTTAAGGTCTCAACATAGTGAAAATATGGTTTGTCATGTCAGAGTCACTCTGATGGCTGTCATGCCCATGAGAAGACCGACACTTGTATATATTTTATGGTCAAGGATGCTTCGCAGCCCGACAATCACCATTTAAATTGAGCCAAAAGGCTGAAAAGATAAAACTGAAGTATCAATATGCTTCAATTCCTATGTTAGCGTAAGGGTTTGAAAAAATTGCTTTCAAAACATTATTTCAATAATCTTATCGAAGAGAAAATATTTTGCAAATCAAATCAAAGACTTTTTGCAAATCAAATCAAACTCTTCATATATAGGTTCAACGATACATATACATGCTTTCAATCAAACATAGGCCCAATTTTCTTTCAGCATTTACACACACATTGTAGATTTAAAAGGGAAATATTGAAAAGATGTGGTACCGTGTTTACACGGGAGTTGTGAGGTGCCTAACACCTTCCCCACACTTAACCAAGCCCCATAACTCAAACTTTGTTTTCGAAGATCAAGTTTCGACTGTGTCCAGCAATTGGGCCTCTTTTCAAAACAAAACTCAGATAAGTTGGTACAACCATTTTAAATCTACCAACTAGCGACTCTGTAAAATGTTCAAATCGTCGAAATGATACATGTTGGCCTTTTTCTAAAAAACCCTTCAAAACCTTTTTCGCAAATAAAAAGAGTAAGGGTAGAGATAACTTAGGAAGAAAGAAATATCCGGGTTGTGACCCGACCAGCGGATTTTTTCCTGACGTCGACAACCATATTATGAAAAAGTGATACCCCTTACCATAGCACGTGACTAGATACTGCTTTTTATGAAAGTGATCAACCTGAACAATGTTTGCACTCTTTATCAACACTTAGAATAACCTTACACTCAAAATAAATACTCACAATATTGTAATAAAAGAATTTTATACTTTTGGTGTAGTCATGGTGTGTATTTTGTTACTCAACCAAAACAATCTATTTATATTAAAAATTGAGAAAACAACTAACACACTAGCTTTGACAAAATAACCAAATGAGCTATATAAAATAATGGTAGTGGAATTTGTGGTCCCACAGAAGAAATTAAACCAACTTGTACACGTTTTAACAAAATTTATTCAATAATAGAGTTGTGGTCCATACTACTTTAGAAAAAGTAGAGTGTTGGCAAGTCCTGCTAAACTTACTTTTGTAAAAAGAAAATAATTGAACAAACATCTGCATATCATACTTATCTTTAATCAACACCCTTTTATTCATCAATTGTTTACACATTTTTAATCTTTCAATAATTATTCACAATCATTATTATAGACTCACAATACTTTCAATTGGTCTTATAATATCATAACTGTTATTTATTAACATATGTAATAAATAATTACATGCATGATAGGGAGAAAATAAATGCATGATCTCCAAAAAATTTAGAGGCCTCAGTGGTATCTTCATCGGCACAACTCAGTTTACCTCCGAATAAATCCAAGGCTCAACTTACCTCCGAATAAATTCAGGGCGTGAGACCACTCGAGCATAGAGGCACTTACCAAGACTCGAACCCAAGTTAATGGGGATTTATGTCCGCCTTCCCACCACTAAGCCACCATCTCAAGTGATGATAAAATAATACAATATAAATATATAAACATTTATTAAATCAACATCTTACTATAAATAATTTAATTTCTACTAAAAGTCGGGGTCACCAAAACTTATTCACCTCAAATAAAATATAAACCAACTAATCATTCATAATTCATTCACGGTGCCTTTATTTATCACATAAAATTATTATTTTTATTTTTATCATAACTCATTCGTTACTTGTGCGTTTATATCTCAACACCTCATGAGCTTACTAACACTTCAAAAATATTTAAAATATTATTCTGAATTTTTTAAATAATTTTCACATTTTCGGATTATCCGATAATTTTTTATAATTATTTCTATTTATATAAACTATCATTTAATAGCTTTAAAATAGAAATACTAAATTCACATAATTTTATATCTTTGAAACACTATCAATATTAATCTTATATTATTATAAGATTTTTTAGTAAATTTCATAATTTTCCACCATTCATAGAATTTTCTATTAATTTCCACTAACTCCTAAACTAACTTTAAATAGCTTAAAAAATTCAATAAATACTTCTGCTCTTTAGTAGTTCTCCAAAACTTTTCAATAATTTTGAAATAATAATATAGGATTTTTCATCAAGTTTTATAATTAATATTCCAACTTATAAGTTAATAACAAAATTTAAGAAACTCATATATGACAATTTATTTTTAAAACGTCAGTCTACTATTATGGTATTACCACCATTAACTAAAATTTATTTGTCAAAATAATTAATTTTAACAGAAACTAGACTTCAACTTCTCCAATTTAGCATCAAGAATTACCCAAATCGAATTTAAAATCATTAAGTTATACATTTTTAAAACTTAAAGGTTGTTGCTAAAAATTCTGCTTGAAAATTTTCAAACCATCCACATCACGAAATTCATAACAAATCATACGTTAATATTTAAATGTTCAAAATTTGTGTACATATACTCAACTTATATATGTATAAATATCCAAAAATTACAACGATCAACGATCGGATTAAGAATTATAATTCACGCAATAGAGCTTAAGAAAACTAATTTTTCGGACAATAAGTCTTTCGGACCAGTTTCATTCAAAAAGTCACCACGAAAAATCCATAAGGAATTTTTGGGTTATTCTAATTTCTGTAATTATCTTATTTTCAGGGCTTTCTTTTGATATAAAGCTCATCTCCTAACTCATTATACACAAGGAGATATGAATTTTATAAAAAAAATATGGTAGCAAACTAATTTTGATGAAATTTTTAGATTTCGTTTTTCATTTGATTTCTTGATTTCTCTCATTTGATTTATGTTTATGCAAATTTAATCCATCACAAATTAATAAGCATAACATATCCTCTTTCCATAAATTTCATAAAATTTAATAACCAAAGATTAACAAAGGTTTTGATTTTACCTTTCTTAGTTTTTATTTCTCTTCTTTCTTCCTTTTTCTTTCTCTCCATTTCTCTCTCTCCCTCTCCTTTCTGAAAACTTGCTGTAGGAGTAACGAATGAGAATGAGAAGGCTGATGAGAATGCCTTATTAGGCTTAATGATTTGGCAAATATTCTTCCCTCATGTCCCATAAAAATAAATGGTTCAAACAACAAAATGTTAGGCAAGAAATTGGGAGAAGGCTTGGAAGTATCTCATCAATCATCCCTCCCCTATCAACCTTAGCCGCCCATGTGTCCACATTCTATAAGTTTAATATCTCCTCTTTTATTTACTCATTTATTCATTTAATTGTCAATTTGACCATTCCGACTTTTAAAAATTAACTTTTACATTAAAACATCAATTTTCATTATTAATTTCTCATTTATAATTCTCATTTCATTAATTGAAAATTATGTAATATAAAAATTTAGGATAATAATCATAAAGAAAATTAGACTTTTATTTCATAAAAGTCGGGGTTTTATATGTATCATGTCGACGATTTGAACGGTTTACAGAGTCGCCAGTTGATAGATTTGGAAATGGTTGTAACAACTCAACCGAGGTTTGTATGATTTTGCAAGTAAGCCCAATTACTGGACACTGTCAAAACTTGATCTTGAAATTGAGATTCTTAAAGTTCGGGGGCTTGGTTAAGTGGGGGAAAGGTGTTAGGCACCCCCCCAACTCCCATGAAACACGGTACCGCATCTTTTTAATATTTTCCTTTTTATTTGTAATGTGTGTGTGTGTATGCTGGAAGTAATTGAGCCTACGTTTGATTTGTAAGTATAGTCGTGCTTCGTTGAACCTATATACGAAATGTTTGATTTGATTTGCAAAAGTCCATTTTTAGACGAGATATGAAAATAATATTTTGAATGAAGGTTTTCAAACCCTTACGCTCGCGTAGGAATTGAAGCATGTTAATACTTTCCATTTTTATTCTTTTCGGCCTTTGGCTTGATTGGATGGTGATTGTCGGGCTGCAATGCATCCTCGACCACAAAAAATATATATACAAGTGCCGGTGTTCTCATGGGCATGACAGCCATCAGAGTGACTCTGGCACGACAAACTATATTTTCATTATGTTTGAGACCTTAAACATGGATAACCGTTTTAAGGTCCCTCAGATGTACATTTTTACAAAAAAAAACTGGTAGGGTACATTTGTAATATGGAATTGTCCGTCGTGGGAATCAGATTCTGATCAATTTGATCATGAATCCCACGATTCCTAGGCTCACAGAGAAAGGCTAAGAAAACCTGCAAAACACAGATATTCACAAAGAATGTATATTTACATCTAGACATCGCAAAACCAAGGATTCATCAGTCAAATCCTTGCATGCACGTAGCTAAAGCTTCTCTTTCCCACTAGATAGGGATCTAAGGATCGCGAGGTTGCTTTAATATTTAACAAAACTAGAAAGAAAGCTAGATTTAAATAAATAATAGCTATTATACCTTTCCGATTTCGGTTGGACCTATTTTGAACCGTTTGAAAGGTAGAAAGGGCTAGATTTAAATAAATCTAATTCGCTAAATTTATATTAAAATAAATTCATATCAAATGAATAATTGAAACAGATATTTAATCATAAGGAATAAAGAATATATATATATATATATATATATATATATATATATATATATAAAAGCTATAAAAGGCCACGAATTAGCAATCCAGACCCAATTGGAATGTAAGTATATATATATATTTATAAAAGTTGTAAAAGAGCCACGGAGTAATCCAGGCATGACAGAATATAAATATATATATATATATATATATATATATATATATATATATATAAAAGCGGTAAAGATTCACGAATTTCTCCAGGCTCAACTGAATGAAAATATATATATATATATATATAGAAAAGATGTAAAGAACCACGAAATAATCCAGGCTCGACAGAATGTATATATATATATATATATATTAAAGAGAAAAAGCCATGAATTAGCAATCCAGGCCAAATGAAGTCAGAGAAATTATATATATATATATATAGTTATATATATATAAGCAGTAAAAGGGTCACGAATTTGCAATCCAGACCCAACGGAATTAAAAGTTAGTATATATATAGTTAAATATACATATAATAAAGCTGAAAAGGCCACTAATCAGCGATCCAGGCCGAACAAGTTAGTACGTATATATATACATAAAAGCGAATAAAAGCCACGGATCGACGATCCAGGTTGTGCAAACGTAGAAAAAAGTATATATATATATATATATATATATATATATATATATATATATATACTAATATATACTAAAAAGTTAGCTAAAATGGCAACGGAACTGAGTTCCAGGCAAAACTAGAAGATGAAACTTAATATGCACGTTCACATATAGGTAATGTAGAAAATGAGTTGTAATCATAAAAATACTTACAATGGACTGCTACACGGGCTTTTTGCCACTCAGTAGGCTTCAAATGGACGTTTCCACCACTTAATTTTTGATATGTTGTAGAATATACGTATACAAACGTGTTAGAAGAATAAAATCGAAGTTTAGAGTACTAGAAGTAGGGCTAAGGAACGAAATGAGCGGAGTTTCAGAGTTTTTTTCTATTTTTTTCTTCTTTTGGCAAGGGGGTTATATTTAAAGACCGGATGGTTGCAGGTGCACACGCGACAGCAGCAAGTCTACCTGCGACTCCCCAAGTGGGGCCCACTCACGTAGGTCTCGTCATCTCGAAGTACGTGCACTCTAAGCAACGCGATGTCAGGTTCGAACCTTCATAACTTTTAATCAGAGCGCTCGTATGTAAGACTGTAAACGAGCCTAAAGGTTCGGGCACGATTCGGGCTTGACTCAAAAAAATACGAGCGAGACTCGGATTCGTTAATAATATGATCCAAATCTGAACATTAAAAATAGTTCGAATAAAAATATGAGTAGAATCTGAGCAAGGTTATACTCAATTCGTTTAAGATTCAAACTACTCGAATTCTTGAGTGTGATTCGATACATGCTCGATTGATACAAATTCGATTAGATACTCGATACATTCTCTTATAATATATACAAATTCAAATCAAATTAGAATAATTAATTATTATTATTTTTAATTTTAATTATGATTTTATATTTGTAAAGTGTAATAGTAAATATATTTTCTCATTTTTAAGTAAAATAACAAATTCAATTTATAATTATATTTATTATAAAACTAGTTATTATATAGAGACTCGAATTCGAGCTTGAATTTGAAGCTCGCGAGTAGTTTGATTATAATTCGAGCCGAGTCGAATCGAATTCGAATAGTAAATATTCGAGTCGAGTCGAATCTGAGTAGAAATTTTCAAATACAATTCGAATTCGAGTCGAATTCGATATGAATTTATCATTTCGAGTCGAATCCGAGTAGCTCTCTGTTCGCTTCGATTCGACTCGTTTACACCCTTACCCATATGAGGCGTGCTATACCTTTCCAAAAATCCCTTTCCGACAGTGACGCAATGACATGGGACTTAACCTTTTCTGAATCAAGGAAGATGGGTTTATAACCGAATCTTCATTTTTTCGCAGTTTGTCCGTTGAGCTGTATTGTGCTGTTTTCACTCGGGATCGATGTTATGGCTTTTTTTGACCTTCATTGCATCAATTCGTCATGATTTTGACTGAATTGGCTTCAAGTTGGTAAAATGACTGTTTTGCCCCTCTAGGGGTTGTCTCCTGTACTGGCACGATTTTCCATTATTTTCTCAGGGTTATCTCCGAGGTTTGATTCCAGCCGACTCTATTCTTTCTCAGGGTTGTCTCTGAGGTTGACTTGACATCCCGGTGTTCTCGCCGGGGTTGAAATTGATCTTCTGGTGTTGTTGCCGGGACTTCTGTACCTCTAGGGTTGTGGTCGGGGCTAGACTTTACATCCCGGTGTTGTCGCCGGGGTTGAGTTTGATCTCCCGGTGTTGTTGTCGGGACTGTTGTACCTCCCGGGTTGTGGCCAGGGCTTAACTTGACATTCCAGTGTTGTCGTCAGGGTTGAGTTTGATCTCTCGGTGTTATCGTCGAAACTGTTGTACCTCCCGGGTTGTGGCCAGGGTTTGACTTGACATCCCGGTGTTATCGCCGGGGTTGAGTTTGATCTCCCGATGTTTTTGTCAGGACTGTTGTACCTCCCGGGTTATGGCTGGGGCTTGTCTTGACATCTTGGTGTTGTCACTGGGGTTGAGTTTGATCTCCCGGTGTTGTCGCCAGGACTGCTGTACCTCCCCGGTTGTGGTCGGGGCTTGACTTGGCATTTCGGTGTTATCGCCAAGGTTGAGTTTGATCTCCCGGTGTTGTCGTCGGGACTTTTATACCTCCCAGGTTGTGTTCGGGGCTTGACTTGGCATCCCGATGTTGTCGTCGGGGTTGAGTTTGATCTCCCGGTGTTGTCGCCAGGACTGTTGCACCTCCCGGGTTGTGGCCTGGGTATTTGACATCCCGATGTTGTCGTCGGGGTTGATTTTGATCTCTCGGTGTTGTCACTGGGACTTCTGTACCTCCCGGGTTATGGTCGGGGCTTGACTTCACATCCCGGTGTTGTCGTCGAGGTTGAGTTTGATCTCCCGGTGTTATCGTCGGGACTGCTGTACCTCCCGGGTTATGGTCGGGGCTTGACTTGACATCCTGGTGTTGTCGTCGGGGTTGAGTTTGATCTCCTAGTGTTGTCGTCGAGACTGTTGTAGCTCCCGTGTTATGGCCGGGGCTTGACTTGACATCCCAGTGTTATTGCTGGGATTGAGATTGATCTCCCGATGTTGTCACCGGGGTTGCTGTACCTTCCGGGTTGTTGCCAGGGCTTGACTTGACATCCCGGTGTTGTCATCGGGATTGAGATTGATCTCTCGGTGTTATCGCCGGGACTGCTGACTTTGGTTTGTACTTTCGGGGTTGTCTCCCGAAGGTAAAAGATGGTTTTGTCCTCCTGCATGGTTAGTAACAGGAATGCAAAATTTCGAGTGTCTACAACACACACAAATGCGCACGCGCACACACACACACACACACACACACATATATATATATATATATATATGCACACAAATAATTGTAATAACCTTTGTTTTAAATTCTAAAATTCTCGGGTATTACATGTTTGATGTGCTGCTAAGATAACATTTAATCTCCTTCTTCTTTTGGTACTTAGCAGCTTGATTGATATCATCTTCAAGGTGTTGTTGTTCTTTGCATTAAGGCTTGACTACTTCTAGTACTCAGCAGTTTCAAATGATCAACCTTCATTTGCTGCTAAGCTTTGCAATAAAGCTTGACATCTTCTAGTACTTAGCAGCTTTAAACACATCTTGAATTTCACTCCTATCAACTTCTTCTTGAATTTGAATTCTTGAAGTTTGTTTATAGTCTTTCAAAAGACTTCCCAGTGCAAAGTGTCCGTTGGAGTATTTAAAGCACAGATACCTTAGAATCTTTGATGTTGACTTTATGGAGTTGTTGTGTTAGATGCTTTTCGGCTTGGACCAGTCACATCAGACTGTAACTTTGATAGATGTCCCTTTCAACAAACTAGTTGTTTAGACACAACATTATAATTTTTGATCTTGATCAAAGTTGCATTGTTTAACACCTCAGGACCTTCAATTTTGGCAACGTTATATTGTCAGTCTTCTTTGTTAGACATGATTTTGCTCTACGATCTTTAATGTTAGTAGTGTGATGAGAATCATAGAGTTGAGCTTTAAATTTTGCTCTACGATTAGGACTTCATTACTGCTCTACTGCCTGCTCTATTGTCTTCTCTACGAATGAGTACTCTACAATGTTTGGGAAGATTTTTCTTTATTCTCTGAATGCTTTAGAAGCTCTACAATGCCAAAGATAACTTTACGATCTGATGTCTCTTTGTTACTTTATAATATCAAATGTTGCTCTACGAAATCTTGGTTACTCTACAAACTAACTTATCCCTTATGACCAGGCAGAGTACTATAACAAATTAGCCTTTATAGAGCCATTCTTGAGATTCTTTATGATTAGGACTATACTCATCATCTTTAGAGTATATCCTTTTATGATCAGTTTTCTCTTGTTTGATCTTTAAATTATCTTCATAACTTGTAGCAGAACTTTACGATCGTTTGTCTAGTGTACTGCCATAGATGAGCTAACTCTGCTATTCATGATGACACTACGAATAGGCAGGGTAACTCTACGATCAGCTAGTCCTATCAACTATACATAAAAAGCTTTAATAAAATTAACCTAAAAGTGTTAATCTTTCTATTCTAAGTCCTTGTACAATTGCTTCTCAATTAATAACTTTACAAAACTTATCATTACAAATATACTTTAATCATGTTCATCAGATAAAGTTAATTCGATTTAGATCAACTTAACAATCTTGATCTTTCTATTCTAAGTCCTTATATAATTGTGACATTATTAAGGACTTTACAAAACTTACTTGTACAAATATACTTTAATCATCAGATCATATATTAACACTCAACTAGATCAAGTCAATGAGATCAACCTAAAATGTTTGATCTTTTTCTATTCTAAGTCCTTGTACATTTATTAGTTGAGGATGATGGAATGTCTAAGGGTATAACTGGGATGACTTTTGGGATTTGAGTGGTTTGAGGTGATGATCGCTTAGGTGTTTCGATTAATGGGATTGTTGGAGTTTGATTTTGGTTTCTTCAGTAATAGAGCTTTGGTGCTCTACGACCTTAGACTTGTCTGATAATTTGCTAGAAACAGGCTTGTATAAACTTTCAATAAGATAGAATGGTGTTAGAGTTCATATATTTAAATTTGATGATGAACGCGATTATTATATAAAAGTGCTAAAGAGTTTTGTAAAGTCGTTATTAATAATGTGATTCAATGTACAAGGACTTAGATTAGAAAGATCAAATAATGTTAGGTTGATTTTGTTAAAAGCTGATCTGATGTATAGCTGATAGGATTTTAACATTCGTAAAGTCACGCTACTTGTTCTTAGTGTGAAGAAGTATAGCAATCCGATGATTGTATTACATCAGACGGATCGCAGAGCATTTGCAGCTATTGTAAATGTCACTACAAATCGTAACGCAAATTTCAGTTCGCAAAGTGAACAAAAGAATTGTAAAGTCAAACAAAGCTCGTTGAGTAAAAAGACTGAACGTAGAGTACTTTAACCGCTGAGAAACATGATCGCAATATCAGCTTCAAAATCTAAAGTAATATTCGTTAAGTCGATCATAAGGTAACATTCGCAGAGTGCTCATTCTATTATAGGTCAAGCATCGAAGATGCATCAACTTCATAGGGTAAATCAAGTCCGACAAAATGATTGACGTTGGAGCGTTGCTTTTTGATGGTCCCAATGCATTCACCAAACATCCTTGGTTGAAATCAAAGATCATAATATATTTCTACCAGCTAGATTGGTGAAAGTGACACGTTAAGGGTGTTAGGTGAGAAAACAGACTGATGTGACATGCAAGTTAAAAAGGAGCTGACACCTAAGTTTAAAATTTCCACATCAAGGATTCCAGAATATCTGAGTATTAAATTCACCAACGGGCATCTAGCAACGGGAAGATTTTCAGTAGATTATAAAAGGCAACAAGAATTCAAACTTAATAAGAGACGAATGCTGATCAAAAAGCCTAAACTCTGCAAAAGAAAAAGAACGAACGCAACGATCCTGAATATCTAGTTTAAGTTGCTAAGTACTTGAGAAGAAAAACTTAACGCCATCTTAGCATGACCTCTCAACAACACTCAATCGACAAATCATTAGAGGGTTAGGAGTCATTGTCTTAGTGACTATATATCCAAGTCTGCTGAACTTGAAAAAGTCTTAGTGTACTTGTCTCAGTGACTAAATATCTATGTCTGCGGGACTTGAAAGAGGGCAGAGTGTCCTTGTCTGTGTGACTAAACTCTTAGTGGAATTTTTACTCGTGGAGTAGAAGAGTGGATTAGTAGTATTTAGTCTCTGAACAACTTAAAACTTGTTGTGTCTTTGCTTTACTGTTCTTACTTTCCATCTGCTTGCTTATAGTATTTAAAGTCGCTTATCTTGCTAAATTAATAACTAAGATTACTTTTTAATCTTTAAGGGGATTTTCAAAAATCATATTCTGATGTACTTAATCAATCTGATTATCAAATATTTGATAATATCTTCTAAATAATCAAAAGTTTTAAAAGATATATTCAACCCCCTTCTAGATCAATAAGTATCTCTGGAAAATAAAAAGTGGTATCAGAGCAAGTTCTTACAAACGCAAAGATTACACTTTAAGTAGATCCATGACACAAAATAGAAACAGTTCTTAGCTTGGTGGTGGAAGTAAGCCACGTCTTCTAAATAGAAAAAAGTTTGTTAACTGGAAAGTGCGTATTTAAGTGTATATAGATGTTATTGATGATGATCTGTTCGAAGCTGTCCTCAATGGTCCATATGTTCCTATTAAGCTAGCTTCTATAACAGATAATCCCAACAAGGAGGTTGTCAAGATACATGAAGAGTGGACAGAGCGTGCAGTTAGATAAAAGGGCCAAAAATATTCTCTTTATGGCTCTAGAAGATGAACTCTTCGAAAATGTTGTCAACTTCACCACTACAAAGGAAGTATGGGAAGCTCTGTTGGTGATGTATGAATGCACAAAAGAAGTCAGAGAAAATAAGCAGTCTCTCTTGACTCAATAATATGAGATGTTTTCTCAAGTTCCTGGAGAGAATATCACGACAACATATGAAAGATTCAACATCCTTCTCAATTCTTTAAGATCATATGACAAGGTATATCACAATAAAGACCTGAATATAAAGTTCATGCGATCTACCAAGCAAGTGGGATGCCAAGACAAATATTGAATTGCGACCAACGTGAAAGTGTATGCAATAAAATAAAATAAATTAAAGTGAGACCCTTTTTAATTCCTACTTATCCTATGTATGCACATACGTCACAATTAGAGGTGACAATTTAGGTGGAGAACCATCTAGTCAACTAAAACTATTTGGGTCTTAGTAGGTTAGTTAACTAGTTTTTTTACTATGGATTTGTTTAGTTTTGGACCCATATTATAAAGTTGAAATATGGATTGAAACTAGTTTAACTAGTTTTGGCCAATATTAATCAACACATTTCAATTTGTTTAGTTTTCAAATTAATTAACTAGTTTTGATTCATATCGACTCCAAATCAGTTGTCCAGGATATAAACTTAGCAAAATCGGCCCAGGTCCGCAGATTGGGCCAGCCCTCCCGTCAAAAACTGGGCTTTGGGCTTCACTTTTTCAGTCCACCAAAACCTGGGCAGTTTTGGCTTGACCCAATTTTAGCCTGGCCCGTAGAGAAAAGGATAACCGAGACTTGACAAAATTTGGCCCAGGCCCGCGCGTCAAAAACTGGGTTTTGGACTTCACTTTTTCAGCCCATCAAAACCTGGTTCATTTTGGCCCGGCTCGCCAGTGGCCCAGCCCACCGATGGCCCAACCCGTTTGTCAGGTCTACCAGGATATATCCCATTAGTTGTCCAATGCTTAAAATTTTGTCACGTGTTCTCTTGTTTATGTAATTGAAACAAAATGTGCATTGCACTTATTATAATTCTTTAAGAAAATATTCCCTCCATTGCAAAAAATAAAATAAAAATAAAAATAAATGTAGTTTAAATTTAAATAATTAATTTGAAAAACTCTAATAAAAGTATCAATAATTATTTTTCATTTTAATTAATATAAAAATTAATAATGTAAATTATTTTGAAAGTGCTTCTAATGAGAAAATTTTAATTTTTTAATACTTGATCTAGTCACATCAATGTTAAACTTTTAAAACTTGAATTTAAAAATTAAAATGCTTTTTGTATAACAGAGACTCAGAGAGAGTAATTGTGACGCCCCCCAGAATAGGCCCAATCAACTTAACCCATTTTGAGTCGCCAAACAAATCATGGTACAGAATCCAAATACAAACTTTTATAACAAAAGGTCGTGAGAAATACGACCATACAAGCTGTGAGCTTAAATACATATCGTATACAATACGAACTATGAACGCTCAAATTCAGTCATCTTTTATTACAATTATTATCACACTATTTTATAAAAATAGTGAGGACTACTACTACTCTAACTCTGCCCATCACTCTGATCCCCGACTAGTCCTTGCAACATTCTCATTTCCTGAAGAGGACAATAGATGAAAAGGGTGAGCTCAACTAGCCTAGTAAAGAATATTATGACTAAGATAATGCAGAATAATTTATCGTTAGTCTTCAACCAATCAAATAAAATATTATGGATAACAAGTTTTAGATCAACAACTGCAGCGAAAGTAACAATGTATCAGAAGAGTTAAGTAGGAAATGATGTCTACTATCTTCTATGAATTAAAAGTTCATAATCAATATTTTATCTCTGTAACATCAATCAATATATATCTTGAATTAAATATTCATATTTGCACTACGGGCCAAAGATATTCATTTGTATCATCAGTTGGTCATGTTCATCTCAACACCTGTCCATCTTTGCACTACGGGCCCAAGATATTCATCAGGTAATCATTCATCTTTGCACTACAGGCCAAAGATATTCATCAAATAATCATTCATCTTTGCACTACAGGCCAAAGATATTCAGTTATATCATCATTTAGGACTGAGGATGATGAAAAATAATATAAATAACGAATCCAGTGAGATAAAGAATAAAAATTAGGGATTCGTAATTTAGTTTATCCAAGATTAAGAATACTCCATAATAATTAATTGTAGAGCAAATTTCAATAATGAAGATCAAAACTTAGATCCAATCAAAGATAAAAACCATAATAGCCAACTTGGACAAAGAAAAGAAAATTTAATTTTTTCGTGAATAGTATCATATTCGTGAATTGTTCCATATTCGTGAATAGTGTCGTATACGTGAATAGTGCCGTAAACGTAAATAGTAACCTCGACACGAAAAAGTAAAAATTTTATAATAAAATTCATACCAATATTTCGATGAAATGATTTTGAAAGTAATAACATCATTTACGAAAAAATAACATCCCTTACCTCAAAAGAATAATACTTCTGATTGAAATATCGGATATAATACTAAAGGAAACTTGTACTGTATAGTAACACTCAAAGTATTTAAATACTCACAAAAATACGCTCGATATTATAGAGAGAGAAACTTCTGATTCTGGTGTGATTTTTAAATTCTAATGCAGCACCCTATTTATAAGAAAATACTTAGAACGCCAAAGCAGAAAATTTAATAAAATAATAATATTTTAAAAAAAAATTCCTACGCACACCACATTACTCTCATCAGCACACACAAGTGGGTGCCACCCATATTAAAAACGCTTGTTGTGAAAAAAATATTTATAACCCCAAAAATTAATTATTCCGGAACTTCAATAATTCATAATAAATAGCCCCTTTATCAAAAAAATACGAATCTTATGTCCATTCCATAAGAAATTTAATTCTCTACAACTTTATAGAAGAAAGCTTTTCCAAATTTTGAACGAAAAATGACCGAAATTTACATACGGATGATTTTCCACACCTCCATTTCGACAAAATACTGATAAAACACATCAGCACTAATTCTTTCATTTATATCCACATAAAATAAATATTTTATTATCATATAAATCAACAATTAATTATTCACAAATAATATTACAGAACTACAATATTGACAACCAGATCATTCCCAGGAAAGAGGGGGCTTTTCGATAAGGATTTCTCCTTACTGGCGTGCAATTAAATAACCCCTCCTAGACAGAACTTTCTTAGACATTGTCAATAATGCTATCTAATAATATTATTCAAATAATATAAATTATTGATCTGATAATGTGAAATACTGTGTAGTGACAATTATTGAATCAACAATAATATAAAAATACTGTGCAATACCGCGTGCTACTGTGCAACACCGCGTATTACTTTACTTTAACCCCCGGGTATTCTAACAGTGTTAACGGTAACAACTAGGCCGTTATTTTTAGAAAACTTATTCTTGTCGTTTTCTTCATTCGACAGTTTTTCGTTATAGGGCCCACAAATGGCTGCGCCGTCGTACGAATATTCCCTGACAGCAAGAATATTCGACGACCAAACGAATATTTCCCGACAACAATGAATATTTTACAACCACTTGATTATTTTGAAATATTTGCGCATTTTACCCATAACTTATCACATCTATCAAATCAACCCCTTACTATTCAAAATAATATATAGAGGAAATTCAATTATATTAATAAAAAGTTGGGGTCTTACAGTAATATTTTCAAATTTAATTGATATAAATCCATTTAATTTTAGTCATTACAATTGTGAAATATTATAAAAAAAATCTAAAAGTATTTCTAATTATTATATTTATTATTTTCAAAATCATGTTTAACTTTAAATTTAAAACTATGTCAAATTTAAATGTAAGTTCAAAATAAAAATTTAAAAGCTAATTTGAGACATCTACAAAACTATAAATAAAATAAAATTAAAGATAATATGGGTTGACAATTAGAAATTGAGACCTCACTTGTATATTTATAATTCTAATTGTCATGTTGTTCATATATTTAAGAATAAAATAAAATATAATTTTGTTTTTATACTTAAAACGAAGAAAATATTACTCTCATGTCATGAAAACAAAATATACAACATATTAGTTATATTGAATATTGTATGTGTTACTATCTATTACGCAAAAAAAATTGTGCTACAATCATGCAATTTTTAATACTATAAGTTTTAACAACTAATCTAGTTACATATTATGAAGTACTCCCTTCATTTTAAAATTAGAGATACAATTTAATTTTTAAAGTTAAACGACGAAATATTAAATTTTAAAATTAGCATGACTTATAAAAATTTATAATGAAATAGATTTTGTGATTAATAATTTTTGTTATATACTATACAATTATAATAATTATATTAATTAAAATTAAAAAAATTCATATCAATTTAAAATTTACTATATTATCGTTTGACTTTAAAAGTAAAATTATATCTATAATTTTGGATGGAATGGATTAATTAATTTACGGAAATGAAGGCAAAACAAGAAGACGTCAAATAGTCGGCTCAGTTAGTCACCCATCCCAAGAATTAAGTTAATAAAAATAGTACGTTGTCTTAATGTCATCCATCTAGAGTACATCAAACTTTGTGAACAAGATAGCAGAGACAAGGAAAGAAAGATAATGTATTAGAAAAATTAGAGAAAGATAATTAATTAAAAGAACATAGAAAGACAAAAAGTGCATAAATATCAAAAAGTAAAATATTGGTCAATCTATATTAAAACTATAATTATTTGGGTTTAAACCATTCAAATTATATTAAAAATGAATAATGTGATTTTAGTTTTTATTTGGATTCATAACTATTTTATGTAAAACAAAATCAAACTATATCCATATTTTGTCAGGTCTAGTCGCAATCATAATTTGACTGAAATATTTTGCAATGTCTAACAGTACTCGTAGATTAATAGTCAATTTTTTAGTTGCTAGGATTAATATTGTATAAAATTTCCTGTCAATTTCTCACTTATACGTACTGCTTAGTCGAGTAAAAAATGATGCTATCAAGTATGTTACTTTTAGCAAAATCATAGTTAAAGAAAGATATAGTTTAACTTTTATGCTTCCCATTTCCGGCATCTATATGTTCATGGTGCTTGATACTATGTTTTTCTTGCACAAAGTAGTGTTGGTGTTTTTTTTTGTTGCAATTTTGTAGAGGTTATGCTTCATAGTAACAATGTCAATGATCCCTTTCAATTTGTTTTCCCATTCCATGTTGTCTAAAAACAGCATGATAACTTGCACAATTTTAACAACAATATGGAAAAGAGAATAATCATCTAATTCTTTTGGGTTTAACTATTTAATTGTTCTAATTCTAATAGTTGTTTTCTAGAGATTATCTTTCAAAGTATGGGATGTTTGTTTAGGACTGAATACATCTGAATGACTGAATGATTGAATCGGTCAGTCATTAAGTGCGTTTGTTTTGGAAAAAAATCGTCTGAATGATTGAATCGGTCAGATGATTGAACTGAATTGCTAAATCAGATTTTTTTTGCTGAATGACTGAATGAGCAGCTGAATAAAGTAAAAAAAAAATTAAAAAATTAAAAAAAATATTAACTATTATATTAAGTCATATTAAATCAATTTACAACAACTTTGAATTTTTTCAGAGAGATAAAATAATAAAATTATGTTATTCAGATGTTTCAGACATGTTATTAAACAATTTTTTTTATTTAGATTCAGATTCAACTCATCCAGATTCAGATCCATTCATTTTTTATCGAACAGATTTTCTTATTGTTTCAACAAATCACAGAAGAACGAGCTCTCAGCGTGGATGGCAGCTTGTATTCATTCTTCTAGAACAAACACCTTCCAGACCAAAAACACACTTTTTTCGGGATCCAAACAGGCCTTAAATCATCAAATTCTGCAGACCCAAATTTCCTTATCTTGATTCCTGCGTACCCATTTCCCAGATTTGCCCAAAACGCACCCAAGATGAAGATTTTCTATGGGGGGATTATGAAAGTTGAAGCTCAATCAGATGTTGAACAAAAATTAACTTATTATTATAGCCCAATTTTGTCTCATGAATCCCTAGAAAGAGCTCTAGCCAATCATTTATCATTGAAATTGAGTGATTCGAGTCTTCCTAGTGTTACCTTTATGATCTTTTGCACTGTTTCTGCTGATGATCAATAAACTTTGAGATCAGCGAAAGATGATCTTATTGTAAGATTTTAAGCCCAGAAAAATCCACGGTTGATATTTATTTTATTATTTTAATAATAAAATTTTATTTTATTTTGTATAATTAAATGTGTCATAAATTTTGTCCATAATTATACATTTTATAATTTATGTATATGAAGGAGTGTCATATAAAGAAGATATAAATTATATGTTATGTATAATTAAAAAAATATACTGTTCTCAATTTTAGATGAAAATAGACATACCATTCTAATAGATTGTAATACACTTGATTGGATGATTTGTCTTAGTCATGTAAAGTGAAGACTTTAATCTAGTGTATTGATGTATTTTTGAAATACATAGAACTGGATTGTTACGAAAAATTATTTGTTAAATACTGTTATTATAAATAATTTTTCAATTACTATTAATGTGCAATTACTCTTAATCCTGAGAGAATAATGAACTTGATTTTATAATGTATGTCACTTTAATATATTAAAGAGTGAGATTTTAAATACAATCAATACCTCTATATGTTGGGTGATATCTGTTATGAAATTAGGAACATGTATTTCTCAAGATGGAATTGTACAATTAAATTATAATATCCCCTTAATATAATTTATTGGTTGATCACCAGAATATTGGCCAAGTATTTTAGTAATTCAAATTACTAAAGTATTAATTTAATTTATTAAATTAATGTTTGATCAAAAGTTTATAAATTATGTAGTCAAGGATATAAGCAGTAAACGTAGTGGGTTAACAGTTTTATTCCTATACGCGTTTATGGATATTATTGTAGAAGAGTATTTTTGCAAGATACTAATAGTGGAATGACTTAATTAATTAATTTTAATTCTATTAATTCTAGAGTGCAATTATAACTACTTAGTGGAATTAGTTATAATTAATATAATTCTAATTGATTAAAGAGTTAATCAGAAAATAGTATTATATTGGAACTAGAATTGTAGAATCCTACTTGATCCCCACTCTAGCCCTTATTAAGATATAACAAAATAACATGATAAAAGATATCACAAAAGTTATCAAATTATCCTGATAAATATCAGGGAGTTGAGGACTCTATATATTCTATCACTTTATAATATTTTGAGCCCACGTTTTAAAAAGTACGTGATATCAAAATAAGGGTCATAACTGGAAATTTTTTGCTTATTTGATATGTATTTTTCATCCTCCTGATCTTCCTCTTTATGACCCCCTTATTCAGAATGTGGGCTCAAGCACGATGTATGTAATATAATTTTTAAATATGCTATTTTATGAGAAAGATCTTGGGATAATAATTTTCAAAAGCAAAAAATATTAATTTTTTTTGGAAATCGTTTCCTATACTTATGGCTGTAAAAGGGTGATACCCTGCTCGTATTAGCTATGTGGACTGTTTCTAGAATTTTAAAGAGTTTTTGGCCTGCAAGGCTCATAGGGTGGCACATAAGTTATGGTCACAAGGCAGGAAGATTTTGGCACTTTTGATACAAAATAGTGTCCGAGGTTTTTGATGTGGATATTCATCCCGGAGCAAAGTTGGGCAGGGGGATATTGCTTGATCATGGAACCGGAGTTGTAATCGGAGAGACAGCCGTGATCAGAGATAATGTGTCAATTTGCATAATGTGACGTTGGGTGGTACTGGTAAGGTTTGTGGTGATAGGCATCCAAAGATTGGTGACCGGGGGGGGGGGGGGGGTGGGATAGGGGCAGGGACTTTTGTTTTGGGGAATGTTAGAATTTGGGATGGGGCTAAAATTGGGGCTGGCTCTGCGGTGTTGAAGGGGATACCTGCTAGGACTACTGAGGTTGGGAACCCGGCTTGGTTGATTGGACGGAAGGAGAATCCAATTAGGCTAGATAAGAGTCCTAGTCTTACCATGGACCATACCTCACATATTTCTGAGTGATTTGATTATGTTATTTAGATTGTTTATTCACAATTTTAGGGCAATTTTAGGGGGAGGGGGGGAGGGGGGGGGGGGGGGGGGAGGGGGAGGGGAAGGAATTGTTGATGTTTCCAAGTGAGAATTGAAGCTCTCCTATTAGCAAGCAGAAGGGGGAATTGTCCCTGTTTCCAAGTGAGAACTGAAGTTCTCCAATTAGCAAGCAGATTTTTTTTTTCGCTTGTTCAACACTTCTAGACAAGGTTGTTATGTATCACAAAATCATTCATATATAAATAAGCTCTTTGGTCTTGGAATTTGTATGCTAGATTAAATTTTATTGACAGTAACACCATATTCCAACATGAGTTATGATGTAAAACAAACTTTCTTGTTAGTTGTTATTCGGCAAAATCTTGTAATATTGTTCCCCCTATTACATTTAATTGAATGTATTCCAAGTCTTTTTCCAGGTAAGGCTTTGATGAAGATTGTCATCCATAATAAAATTGTCCTTTGTTTCTTCCGCTATAAGGTATGGTGACTATATTTTTGCAGGTTCTCATAGGGACCCCTGATGCACCTCCAAATTCAGTAGAATTATTTCCACCGTTGTTGTGTCCTTACCAGAAACTGTGAAAAAAGTGATGAAAACCCCTGATTTTTCTTCAAGGCCCCATATTCTTGCATCAATGATTATCGTTTCATCTTATGTTGTAGGTTTTTTGTTTTCTTCAGATTAGATTAATTAGATTCAGATTCTGCAGGCATTTAACAGGGCTCAAAATCAAAACCGTAACATGTTAACAGTGCTATGGCTAACCCCATATTATCATAACATGCTATAGCATAATACTCTTCCGTTCTAATTTATAAGATTAGTATTGACTTTTGAAAGTACATTAGAGATATTTTTAAACTCAAAATTGAGATGATTTATTAAAAAATTATGAAATAATAGATCTAACCATGAGTAATACTTTTTAAATAGTTTACAATATTTATAATGGTAGTATTGACTAAAATTAAAAGAATCAGTGTCAATTTTGAGTTAAAAAAATGTCTGAAGTTGAATTAGTTGGCTTTAAAAAGTCAATAATAACCTTGTATTTTGGATTGGATGGAGTATATCATCTATGCAGAGTAGTGAATATTATCTAATGCTATCATCTTATGCGACTCAAATTCAACTATAATTTCTCACTTGACATCCAATCCCCACTTCCTCCGCTTAGACACTGGAATAATGAAACTACCTCTCGAATGCTTCTTTCAGTATCTATCTGATATGTATAGCCGGAGGCCCGGTTGTGGTGTTAACATTTTTTTTTTTGAAGCTTTTTGGCTTTTCTGAAAATCCCCTTCGACTTTTATTTTAATTCTATTTTTTATCTTTTTATATTAATTTTTTTTATCTTTTTATTTAGTCTTTCAAATTTTATAAAATTCATATTATATCCCACATAATTTACACACGCAATACATGTACCACCGGACACTAGTATATTTTAAGAGAGAAAAATTGAAATGCATAAAATTCATATTCTTTACCCCACCATATTCTACTATACTAGTATACTAGTACCACCGGATACTAGTATATTTTATAAAATTCATATTCTTTCCCCACCATGCCTTAAAAGAGCTGGCCAACAAGCATGGACCTATAATGCACCTCAAACTCGGAGAAGTTTCTGCAGTAGTAGTTTCTTCACCGGATATTGCAAAAGATGTGATGAAAACGCATGATATCAACTTCGCTTCTAGGCCTCTAATTCTTGCAACAAAGATTAGATCTTATGATTCTACAAACATTGTTTTCGCTCCATATGGTGACTATTGGAGACAACTGCGAAAAATTTGCACACCGGAGCTTTTAAGCACGAAACGCGTTCAGTCATTTAGATCTATACGAGAAGAAGTTAGAAGAGGTAGCAAACCTGATTACATTAATAGCTGCTAATGCTGGTTCGCCTATCAACCTTACTGAGAAAATTTATTCAGCAGCATATAGTACAACCTTAAGACTCAAGAGCAGCCTTTGGTAAGGAAACTAAGGAAAAAAGGGATTCATATTAATAGTACTCAAGGAATTGACAAAAGCTGCAGCAGTTTTTAATCTGGCTGATTTGTATCCTTCCATTAAGCTTTTTGAATGGATTAGTGGGATGAGGCCAAAACTTGAGAGGTTGTAACAAGAGACAGACAGAATAGTAGGAAATATCATCAATGAACATAAAGAAGGCAACACGAAAAAGAAATGTGAAGGTGAAGATCTAGTGGGTGTCCTTTTGAAATTTCAGGAAGGAAGTGATGAGTTTCAATTAACTACGGACAACATCAAAACAGTTCTACTGGTTAGTATATTTATCTGCTTCTTTAAGGTTTATAGGCATCACAGTTCTATTAGTTTCAAAGAATGTATACTTGGTGTTGGTTCATGTCCAGTCAATGTAATAACTCTGACGCCCCCGACATCTGGTCTTTCTTCAAATCCGAGTTCATTACTCCACGGTACTACTCATTCCATACACATCCATATATCCTTAAGATATAATTAAATTCTCAAAACATTAAACTATATTTCATCTAATCCCAGATTCTAATACCTTAAAATCTTCAAAACTTACAAATAATGAACATTACATCATTTATGTACTTCCTTAATAAGCTTGTGACTTTTATCCGCCACAACAGATACATATAAAGTTGAACAACTATTCTTCAAGAAGAGAGTTTGACCTTTTCCTTAATCTTCACCAGACTCCCCAGTTCTTTCTAACTTCGCTGAAAACATTTTTATTTTAAGCAAGTGTGAGTATTCAGTTGCCCAGCAAGTCGTAGCAGTTGAATAACAACAAATTCAAGAATCATATATTCTTTAATTAGAAAACTTCAATAACAGAACAATAGTTATGAAACAGCTCGAATAACAAGAATAATTCTGATTCCTATCATTTTAAAACATCAATAAGATCTATCTTCTCATATTTATTAACAACAATATATATCATATAACACTTCTAGGACTCAACTCATCCTACACAACTACATATATATATATATATATATATATATATAAAGAATCACATTTTCGACATATATACAAAAACACAACACACACCGAGTCCTTAACAGTTATCAATCTAGTAAACTGAGTGGCTCCCCATACAAAAATAATAAATTAGTTTCTCGTTTCATCTACACTGTCTTGACAGTGAGTTAGATCGGTATCCTAACTCATCTTAAACGTCTGCTCATACAAATGAGTTGTTTAACTCAGTCACTGCATGCTAATGATTAAAAGGCACAACTATACTTTCACCTTAAACTCAATTACCATCTTAACATTTGTTCAGCCGAAATAATCAGCATAGACTCATTCTTAACACAGTTCGTGATTAAACAAAACTCTTACAACTTGAACAATTTAATTACATAACAGTTCATCTTAAAAGCACATAAGTGCAGAAAATTGGCACATAGTACCATTCATGATAAACATCTTGTACAAATATAAAACATTTACACATAGATAGAAACTTGCTCAATTAAAAATTCGAGTAAGTTCAGGAAACTTGACTTAAGCGTCCTTTACTGCTTACACTATACTGATCTTCGTATATCCTATATATACCAAATAAGGATCACATACCTATTAGCTATATGTTTCACTCTCATATTGGTTTATTTTAACTTACTTTAACTTATTTCATAATTTACTATGTTCGGGTTTTATAACTCGAAGCAACGTATCCAACCTTATACACCCCGATATATTATTCTCTCAACTTCGTTCATAGCGGAGACTTAAATTTCAAAGTCCATTTTATGATCTTATGATCTTCATTTCGTTTAATATGGTTCACATTTTATAAATTAAGTTCACGCAACCAAACTTTAAAATCGTCTTTCGACGTTACGACGTTTGGGAACGCCACAACCCTTATAATCATCCTCCAAGATGGTTTTATATTAACTCTATTCCATATCTTAAAATGTTTATTTCATTAGACTCGGAACACTTTTCAAGTTCATTAACATTTGACACGACGTTTCGACGTTCGTACGTCGTACGCCCGACTTGTCTAACCCGAACGCTTAACTAACACGTCATTGCGTACGATTAACACGCCCAACGCATCTACCATTCTTTGGTTTAAATTTCTCTACACTATATTTTCAAAGTTCAATGTTTAGAACTCAAAAATACTAGTCCAACATGGCTTAGCACCCCGCTGTTCCGAAGAAACCACCCCGGTTTGCCTCAAATTACACAACAGTCCTAAAAAGGCTCATTTTAAACCTTGATCCCAACCTTATCTGTGAAGCCCCCAAACTCCCTGGTCCAAATCACCACCCCAAAATTTGGGTCGCCAAAAAAAAACACTACAGACGCGAACTTTCCTATTTACAACTATTATACTGTCGTGCAAAATACAACAACGCACATGCTGTGAGTTTTCAATACAAATGTTGTACCGTGTATAGTACGACAATATTCACACCGAAATTATTACAATGCCATATAAAATACAACAACAAATATTTTAAGTCTTCAAAGGAACATGCGAAGATTTATGTCCTCCTCATTCTAATGGGGTGCATTTTTGACGCTTCTAAATTCGGGTTCGCATCACCGTATTTAGTTTACCAAAATCAATTATTAAATGACGTATACAATACGACACGCACTTTTAAGTCCTCAGTACTATTATTGTCACACTGTTTTATAATGTATTGAAAAACTTTAACAGTCTCGGACCATCACTTTATTCCACTGTTATCCCCGCTCGACCCAGCTACACTCTTATTACCTGAAAAAAATTGTGAAGCAAAAGGGTGAGCACAAATAGCCCAGTAAAGATTATCATGACATAAGATAATTAAATTATCAATAGTCTTCATCAGTAATAAATTAGATATTTAGAACATATGGTAGATGATAAAAGTTTTCAACCATAATTGCAGCGGAATCAACAATCCATTAGAAGAGTCAAGTAGAACATAATGTCTACTATCTTCTCCAAATTAAAAATTCATCATCAATATTTTATTCCTGTAACACCAATCGATAGTTATTCGTTATACCCAAGACAAAGAGAACTTTCACCACCTGTCTTTACCTGAAACACTAATGATCATGGTTATACCAATTCACAATTCTTGTTCATAATCATGCTAATAAATTCATCTTTGCACTCCGGGCCAAAGATTTCAACTGTAACACTAATGGTCATGTCAATTAACAGTCTATCTTTGCACTACGGGCCAAAGATATTCAGCAATAATACCAATAGTCATGATCATACCAATCAACATTTTATCTTTGCACCCCTGGCCGAAGAGAACCGATGGTTATGATCATGCTAAGCAACAATCCATCTTTGTACTACGGGCCAAATACATACAACTATAACACCAATGGTTATGATTATACCAATACACAATTTCTGGTCATAATCATACCAATCAACAGTTCATCTTTGCACTACTAGCCAAAGATAACTTTTCAACACAAATTTAAGTCTGAGGATGATGACAATGACATAAAGGATGAATAGAAATAATAAGAATAATAAGATCAAGAATAAACATTAAAGATTTATAATTTAATTTATCCAGAGTTTAAGAGTGTCCAAATGGTCAACATGATGACCAAAAAGTGGATTTCAATTCAAGAATTATATTTCAAAGATAACGGTTAAAACTCAATAAAAATTCAGGAAAATGAAATGATACTAGATGAAGAACAAATCTCTAAGGTGTTTCAGATTTAGGAGTATGAAAGAAAGTGATATCCCTTTACAAAAATGAAACAAATGATATCCCTTAAATATATTATAAAAAATGATACTCTTTACCTTAGCACGTGACTAGATTATGTTTCTATGAAATTGATCAACTTGAACAATGCTTGCACTCCTTATCAACACTTGGAGTAACCTTGCACTCAAAATAAATATTCACAATATTATACTCACAATATTGTATTAGAAGAATTTTATATTTTTAGTATAGTCATGTTGTGTGTTTAGTTGCTCAACCGTGCAACTTATTTATACTGAAAATTAAGAAAACAATTAGCACACATGCTTTGACAAAATAACTAAATGAACTATATAAAATAATGGTAGTGAAATTTGTGGTCCCACGAAGAAAATTAAACCAACTTGTACACGTTTTAACAAAATTTGTTTAATAATAGAGTTGTGGTCCATACTACTTTAGGAAAAATAGAGTGTCGCCAAGTCTTGCCAAACTTACTTTTATAAAAAAAAAATTGAACAAACATCTTCATATCATACTTATAGTTAATCAACACATTTTATTCATCAATTATTAACATAGACTCACAATACTGCAAACTAGTTTAATTATATCATATCAAATAATATGAGTTACTGTGCCGTGATAATTATTAATTTAATAATATAAAATACCGTGTAATTGCTACTGCGACAATTATTAAGTCAATAATACGTAATACCAAGTAATTATCACTGTAGCAATTATTGAATAAAATATTGAGTGACTTCTTACATAAGAATCAATAATCAGAGATACTGTGCAATGCCGCGTACTACTGTAGAATAACATGTATTATTATACTTTTATCACCGGATATTTCAACAGTTAACGGTAAAAGTTGTGTCGCTAATTTTTAAAAAGGTTATTTCTGTCGCTTTCTCTATCCGACAGTTATTCTGTAATATGGCCCACCAATGATTGGTTATTTCGGCGCCGTCGTACGAATATTCTCTGGTAAAAGGAATATTTTCCGATAAAACGAATATTTCATGACAACTGTTTACTTTATATAATTTGCACATATCACTCATAACTATAACATTTATTAAATCAATAACTTACTATGAACAACTTAAATTCTATTAAAAGTCGGGATCAACACCAAAACATATTTACCTCGAATAACATATAAACCAATTAATAATTCATAATTCATTCAAGGTGCCTTTATTTATCACCTTAAAATACTATTTATATTCCAAAATTTTAAAAGCAAATAACAACACTTCAGAAATCTTAAATCCCAAATATGACAATTTATTTTTTAAATGTTAGTCTTCTATTCTAACATTATCTCTATTAACTAAAATTTATTTTTCAAATTAATTAATTTTAACAGAAACTAGACTTCAAATACTCCAATTTAGCCTCAAGAATCACCCAAATCGGATTTAAAATCATTAAGTTACACATTTTTAAAACTTAGAACTTGTTGCTAAAAATTCTACTTTGAAATATTCCATACCAGTCACCTCACGAAATTCATAACAAATCATAAGTTAACCTTTAACGGTTCAAATTTATGGATATATACTCAACTTATATATGTATAACATATTCAAAAATTACAACGATCCAACGGTTGGATTAAGAATTATAACTCACGCAATAGAGCTTAAGAAAATTAAATTTTCAGATTCTAGCGGACTATAAGTCCTTTGGACCAGTTTCATTCAAACAGTCATCACGAAAAATTCACAAAGAATTTTTGGGTGATTCTAATTTTTGTGTTTATCTTACTTTCAGGGCCTTCTTTTGATATAAGGCTCGTCTCCTAACTCATTATACACAAAGAGTTATGGATTTTACAAAAACATGGTAGCAAACTAATTTTTATGAAATTTTCAGATTTCATTTTTCATTTGATTTATTGATTTCTCTCATTTGATTCATGTTTATGCAAGTTTAATCCATCACAAATTAATAAGCATAACATATCATCTTTCCATAAATTTCATAAAACTTAATAACCAAAGATTAACAAAGATTTTGATTTTACCTTTCTTAGTTTTCATTTCTCTTCTTTCTTCCTTCTTCTTTCTCTCCCTCTCTCTCTCTCTCCCTTTCTTTTCTGAAAACTTGTTGCGGGAGTAATGAATGAAAAAGTGAAGGCTGATGAGAATGCCTTATTAGGCTTAATGATTTGGCCAATATTCTTCCCGTATGTCCCACAAAAATAAATGGTTCAATCAACAAAATGTTAGAAAGGAAATTGGGGAAAGGCTTGGAAGTATTTGGAAATTAAATCTCGACAATCATCCCTCCCCTATCAGCCTTAGCCGCCCATGTGTCCACATTCTATAATATCTCCTCTTTTATTTACTCATTTATTCATTTAATTGTCAATTTGACCATTCCGACTTTTAAAAATTAACGTTTACATTAAAACCTCAATTCTCATTATTCATTTCTCATTTATAATTCTCATTTCATTAATTGAAAATTCTGTAATATAACAATTTAGGATAATAATCATATAAAAAATTAGACTTTTATTTCATAAAAGTCGAGGTCTTACATTATCTCTCAATTCTTAAAGAATAAAAGTTGTAGGTCTACTTTTTAGTTTTCCAGATCATCTTGAATCACCTCAATCGGAGTTAATACGAAAGAGTTACGTCCAATCTACTAAAGGACGTCAAAGTTGATTATGGCTTAACATTGGCCCGGCGTATATACGCCCAAATTTTTTCTATGACCTGCGTATATATGCCCAAGTGCAGAACTCCGGCGTAAAGCCCAGAGTATATACACCCAATTTTGATGTCCAAACTCAATTTTTTGAAGTTTGATGCATCCATAACTTCATCATTCGATATCGGAATTAGTCCATTCTTGAGCCCACGGCTCGCGTTTTCACCCAACTACACAACCCCTGAAAGAACCTTCCGGAAGTGTTAACTACCATCAAGATTTGTCTAAAAGTCATACTAAACTAAGTTTTCGACTTCTAACGCCTTTTACTAAAATTTTCGCCATAACATCGTTATAGCTTATTTTTATTCCGTTCCATTTGGAACATTTTCATAACTCATATACATCTATATCCTTCTCGGATATTAAAAACTAACTTACAAACAATCGTTTTAAATTTTTCCATCAATAATAATTTACTTGATTTCTCATTCGTTTTTTGTTTAGCTCGTTATTTCAACTACGATTTCACTTTACATACATATATTAGTGATTTAATTCCACTAATTCTTTCTTATTTCTCCGGATTACTCATGATTCACGTGAATCACCCAACCACCAACAAAGCACTTCATAACTATATGAAAAGCTATAAAAGAAATGAATGAAATTAAGATTTAAGTTCTCGTTACTTCCATTTTTCTTACATATTAACATAGTTTAACCATATTAACATCATCTTCCACCATCTTATACTTCCAATTTTTATAAGCTATGTACTTATACATATAAAACTTAAAAGAATGGATTTAAACTAGGATTTATTACCTTTCTCAGCTCTTCTTCTTTCTAATTCGAACAAGTATGAAAGATTGTTCACTTCTCCTTACGAAAGCTACTTGGTAGCTTTTCTTCTTCTTTTTCTTGCTCTTCCACCCGAGTTCTCTCTCTCTTCCTCTCTCAATTTCTCTAGAGTTTCTTCTCTTAGTTTTAGGAATTGGTAGGATTAACGAAGGAAATGGCCCTCTATATATAGAAAGTTTAAGAATTAGGGCAAAATGGTCATTAAACAAAAAAATATCACCCAATACTTAGCCCTTAAATTTCCTTAACTTAACCACCATCTAACTAAATAACCATGGTTAATTGGTGTGATTAATTGGTGGGGAGATGGGATGACTAACTTCCCTTGGAAGCACTCCCCTCCCATTGGTCCATTTGGATTAGTTAGGGTTTGGTTAGCCTAACTTAATCATCCTCACTTAGTTTGGTTAATTCAACCAATTAGTTAGCCGCAATCGTTGACTTTGACTTTCGTATTCATACCGTATAATTTTCGTATTATACGCGTATTATACGTCGTATTAAAGAGACTCTTAGATTGCACCCATCAGCTCATCTACTACTTCCAAGGGAGTGCCAACATAGTTGTGAAATTCATGGATATCAGATACCAGTGAAAACTAAAGCCATTATGAATGTGTGGGAGATTGGAAGAGATCCCTAGCATTGGACTGATGCTGAATGCTTCAATCCAAAGAGATTTCTTGATAGTTTAGTTGACTACAAAGGGACTAACGTACATCCCATTTGGCTCTAGCAGGAGGATATGCGCAAGTCTTTTGGCCTCGCAAATGTTGAGCTCCCACTTGCAAACTTTTTGTATCATTTGGATTGGAAACTCCCATATGGATTGTAGCATGAAGAACTAGACATGACAGAGGCGTTAGGCGTTACAGTCAGAAGAAAAAATGACATGTATGCAATTAATATTCCTTACATTCCTTCGATTGGAAACTTAACTGATGTAACAAGCATAAAAATGTTATAGAGCATATTAATATAAAAAACTAAAATACATGCATATTCACATTTAACAATTACAACATTATGAAAATTCAGCAATTAAACATTACAATTGTTAACCACCAATTCATATTAATATAAATGAAAATAGACCCACAATTTAAAAAATGTGAATATGATAACCAATGATCTATTACTATTAAAAATATATATATATGAATCTGCACATATAACCTTATATTCCAATCAAAGCCACTGGACCAACACAATCAATAATGTAAGTTTCAATCTAACATAAATCCTTAATATATCCACATAAAAAAATTATACGTTGGATGGGGCTTATAGTATAGAATTTGATCCCGCGATATATAAAATTTGGTGACATTATATATATATATATATATATATATATATATATATATATATATAGAAAAATCTGTAGGCCTTAGATGGCACGTGATTTTGTATAGCAAGAAAGTTCATTATGTTATGTGAATGGCACATTTAAACCTCAGACCACACCAACAATATATCATTCTATGACTATTAATACGTACAAGACAAAATGGTCCATGGTGACATACAACTACCATTACTGATGTTATGACTGTCAATGCATTGGGTGGTATATAGAAAAAAAATATATCCATACATCTGTCAAATATAATTCAAACTAAATAATATAAACATGATTTATGAAAATTATGAGTTATCTCTAATACTAATTGTAGGAAATGATTTCCAAATAAATTAATAGTTTTTACTTTTAAAAATTATTACCCAAGATTTTCTCATAATTTAGCATAATAAAAAAAATATATAACATATCTCGTGCTCGGTTGTAGCACAATGGAGAACTTTTGCTTATTCTGATGATGAATTTTTCTCCCTCCTAATCTTCCTCCCTATGACCCTTATTTCGATATCATGTACTTTTCTGAGCGTGGGCTCAAAATACTGTAAAATGATAGAATATATAGAGTCCTTAATATTTATCAGGATAATTGAAAATCTTTCTAATATATTTTATCCATCTATTTTGTTAAATCTTAATAAGAGCTAGAGTGGGGATCAAATAGGATTCTATAAGCCTAGCTTCAATATATTATTAACTTCTAATTAACTCTTTAATCAATTAGAATTATATTAATTATAACTAATTCCACTAAATAGTTATAATTGCACTCTAGAATTAATAGAATTAAAATTAATTAATTAAATCATTCTTCTATTAGTATCTTACAAAACACTCCTCTAAAATAATATCCATAAACACGTGTAGGAATAAAACTGTTAACCCACTACGTTTACTGTTTATATCCTTGGATACATAATTTATAAACTTTTGATCACACATTAATTTAATATATTAAATTAATACTTTAGTAATTTGAATTACTAAATTACTTAGCAAAGATTTTGGTGATCAATCAATAAATTATATCAAGGGGATATTATAATTTAATTATAGAATTCCATCTTAAAAAATACATGTTCCTAATTTTATAACATATATCACCCAACATATTGAGGTATTGATTGTATTAAAATATCACTCTTTAATATATTAAAGTGACATACACTATAAAATCAAGTTCATTATTCTCTCAGTATTATAAGTAATTGCACATTAGTAGTAATTGAAAAATTGTTTATAATAACAATATTTAACAAATAATTTTTAGTAATGATCCAATTCTATGTATTTCAAAAATACACCAATACACTAGATTAAAGTCTTTACTTTACATGACCAAGACAAACCATCCAATCAAGTGTATTACAATCTACTAGAATGGTATGTCCATTTCCATCTAAGATTGAGAACAATATATTTCTTTAATTATACATAACATATAATTTATGTCTTCTGTATATGACTCTCCTTCATATACATAAATTATAAAATATATAATTATGTACAAAATTTATGACACATTTAGTTATGCAAAATGAAATTAAATTTTATTATTAAAATAATAAAATAAATATCAACATTGGGTTTTTCTGGGCTTAAATCCTTACAATCTCCCACTAGCCCTAAACTCAATCTACAATATGTCTAATACCCATCCCCTCAAGATGAAAATCAAAAACTTTAGAAGACAAGGTCTTCATAAAAGGATCAACCAAATTTTGCGCAGAAGTTATCTTTGAAACTATCACATCTCCTCGTTGAACTATATCTTGGATGATGTGATATTTTCTTTCAATGTGTTTGCCTTTCTTGTGGTTCCTAGGCTCTTATGATTGTAAAATCGCCCCATTATTGTCACAAAATAGGACAATAAATAGGAGATGATACCGAAGGTACCATTCCTATTTCTAACAAGAACTTCTTGAGCCATACAGCCTCTTTTGCATCTTTGGAAGCAGCAACGTATTCAACTTCCATAGTGGAGTAAGCCATGCAAGACTGTTTAATACTCCTCTAACTGACAGCTCCACCTCCAATAGTAAATACATAACCAAATATTGACTTTCTAAAGTCTCTATCTGACTGAAAATCCAAATCTGTATATCCTTTCGGGACAAGATCATCACTAGAATAGACAAAAATATAATCTCTTATTCTCCGTAGATACTTAAGTATATGTTTTACTGTTATCCAATGTTCGAGTCCAGGGTTAGACTGATATCTGCTGACCAAGCCTACTGGAAAATAAATATTTGGTTTAGTGCACAACATTGCATACAAAAGACTTCCCACCACCGAAGCATAAGGGATTGTCTTCATGCGCTCTTTCTCTTGAGATGTCTTAGGACACTGCTCCTTAGTAAAAAGAATTCCATGTTTGATAGGAAGTAGTCCTTTCTTGGAATTCTGCATGTTGAACCTAGCCAAAATTATATATATATATATATATATATATATATATATATATATATATGCAGCTTGGGATAGGCCTAACATTCTATTCTTGCGATCACGCCAAAGCTTGATCCCTAGAATGTAAGTAGCCTCTCCTAGGTCCTTCATCTCAAAATTACTAGAAAATCAAATTCTGACTTAAGATAATACTCCCATATCATTACCCATAAACAATATATCATGCACATAAAGAACTAAGAATACCACCATCCCATCTTTATTCTTCTTGTACACACAAGATTCTTCTGGATTTTGTTCAAAACCATAAAATTCGATTGCTTGATCAAACCTTATATTCCAAGACCTTGATGCTTGCTTAAGTCCATAAATGGACTTTTGCAACTTGCATACTATATTTTCTTGGCCTTTAACTATGAAACCATCAGGCTACTTCATATAGATTTCTTCAGCAAGATATCCATTAAGAAAAGCAGTCTTGACATCCATTTGCCATATCTCGTAATCGAGATGAGCTGCAATGGATAAGAGTATTCTGATAGATTTAAGCATAGCTACTGGTGAAAAAGTTTCCTCATAATTGATAATTTCCTTTTGAGTAAAACCTTTTGCTACTAACCATGATTTAAAGTTTTCCACCTTTCCATCTACCCCTCTTTTTCTTTTGTAGACCTACTTGCACCCTATAGGTTTGATCCCATTAGGTGCTTCTACAAGTTCTCATACTTTATTTGAGTACATGGAATCCATTTCTTGTTTCATAGCCATATTCTAGTTGGATGCATCTACATCATTAATAACTTCATGGTAGTTAGAGGGATCCAACTCTACTTCTTCCGGAATAACAATGTAAGTTTCTCCAAGAAGTGAAAGTCTCTCAAGAGGCCTGATACTCCTCCCACTACGACGAAGCTCCGGTGTATTAGAAGAATCAGGTTGGTTAGTTTGTGGCAATTCATCCAAGTCTTGTGGTGGATTAATTGATGTACTTGACATTTCTTCTAAGACAATTTTACTACTCAATTTGTGATCCATTATGTAGTTATTTTCCAAAAAAACTACATTTGCGATACAAATACTTCTGGTCTAAAGGACTATAAAATAGACCACCTCTAGTTTCTTTTGGATATCCTACAAACAAACATACTTCTGTTCCTGAACCTAATTTATCTAAGTCTTTATTTCCTTTTCGTACATGTGCAGGTGTGCCCTATATATGAATATGGTGCAATACTGGCTTTCGCCCACTCCACAATTCTCTAGGTGTTAAAGGAACATACTTTGATGGTACAAGATTCAATAAGTACATTGTCGTTTCTAATGCATAACCCCAAAAAGAAATAAGGAGAGTAAAAAAACTCATCATAGACCTTACCATATCCAAAAGAGTCATGTTTCTTCTTTCTACCACACCATTTTGATGGGGTGTACCCGTTGTAGTTAAGTCAGATATAATTCCTTTATCAGATAAGTAATCTTTAAATTCCTCAAGTTCACGAGTTTGGGGCATCGAAATACTTTTGCAACGTACTAGTTGTGAAATCTTTTGTGTTAAAAAGAGGATTGCAACCAGACGAAGGGAATGACGAACTAACAGTGATGATTGCGGAATGCCAAAGGTCCGACTTTACATCACAACCCAACGCAGCCGTAATTAGTTTAGTAAAGGAGTTTTACGCAAATGTACAGAATGCTGTCAATGATGTGGTTCTAGTTAGGGGGCACCCAATTTCATTTAGTACAGAAACTATCAGCACATACTACCACATGCCCACATTGCGACACAATTACAACTATTTGAGTCGCGGACCTAACAATTACAATTTGGATACAGTGTTTCACAATTTGGCAAAGTCAGGAACACAGTGGAAATTGAAACCAGGCACAACACAAAAATTCAGTTTTCCTCACACCGCATTGAGCCGTTATGCCAAAGCCTAGTATAGTTTTATTTGCACAAATTTGATGCCAACAACACATCAAAATGAGGTAACCAAGGACCGGGCAATCTTATTATTTGCAATAGTGAAGGGTTTTCCTGTGGATGTGGGTGACACAATCAGAGGGTCTATATTGCGGTATCTCAGAGGGAGTATAATCGATGCATTGCCCTATGCCTCCTTAATTTTGGGTCTGTGCTGACAAAAGGGTATCCAATGGCGCCCCGATGAGTTGGTTCAACCTCCCATGGATTTGATTGATCATGCAACTATTCAAAAGTACAAGGTTTGGGAAGGTGGAAGGTCACATGTTTGTGGCGAAGGATTTATTCGCTCAACGTCGGATCAGTCTACAAATCCTTCTTCTATGGCTGGGCCGTCCACCGCTGACCTGACTGATATTCCACCATGGCAACACTAGGTTAATCGGGTTGAACGCCGCATGGATTGACGATTCGATGCATTAGCGGAACAAATGAATGTCATGCACCAATTTAATGCTCAATTCTCAATCACATTTGCCCAGATTTTCACAGCTGGTGCACATCCTGACATGGGTCCAATTCAATTCCTAGTGTATCCTGATATCCCAGCTTATCCACCTTCTGATTCGCCTGACTAGGATGACATTTTTGATGACTCGAGTCAGGGAAATCCTACATTTTGAATACTTGTCTTTCTTTTAACAATGTGGACATTGTTGGTTTTAAGTTTGGGGGTATTCATATTCATGTTTCATGTTAGTTTAGAATTGCATAATAATAGTAATTAATGGTGTTAGGATTGTGTTGAAGTTAGTTGCATGATACATGGTCAGAATGTTCATATTTGTGTTCATATTGCATGGTAATTAGGAGGCATATGTGTTTGCATGTTTTAGTTGTTACATTAGCATGTGCGCATATAGTATAGTTGCATTTTGCATGAATCTGTATGATTAGGTTGTATAATTTTGGCTCGACCAATGATGAGATTGCTACTTCACGATTAATTTGAACAGAACTGATAATTGGTGCTTAGCTTTAAATTGAATCATGATGGCAATCCTAACTTGTCAAAAACCTGTGTAATTGGGTAGCACGTAGAATTGCTTGTTTAGCAAACTTAGATCAAAGGAATTCATAAATATTTTCTATGAGGAGGAATTGAGTTTATCTGCTAATGATATATGTAAATCATGACATGAGGCTAGAAGAGCTTAATTGAACAACTTTGGGGGACTCCATGAGAATTAAAAAAAATAATTAAAAATGCTGGTTAGTTCAACTCTGTGGTCTTTGTTACTCGAATAAGTACGCCCTTAGGAGTGTCTCTACACTTAGAGCCCTAAAGCCATCTGGTTTGGGAGTCATTGGTCGAAAGTTTGCTAAAAAGGTAGCTCTGAAAAGCCTAAGAAGGTTGAACATCGCACAAGTCAGAGCAAGAATGTAATAAACACTTGATTTGTTTAATTCTGTGGCCTTTGTTACTTGAGTTATTAGATTCGTAGGGGTGTCTCAACAACTAATGCCCTAAAACCAACTGGTTTGGGAGTCATTGGTCTAATGCTTTCTACATGAGTGACATTGAAAAGCCTAAAAGAATTAGACATTGCACAGTCGAGCTTGCTTAGCAGGGATAGTAAGAATAAAACCTCATGGACATTTTAGCTTGATAAACATGTGAATTTGGCTCTCATTATTGTGTTTATAGATATAGTGCAGTGAATGACGAATTTTTCTGCCTACGAAGTAATTTATGAATCCCAGTTTGATCTTTAGTTGGTTAAAGCTAGTAATGTATCACACACACACTACACGGGTAATGATGGCATTTGATTACCAGAGTGATTTGGTTGAATGGTTTGCACTAATTTGATGTTCTGTGAGTTTATTGAGATTATCTCTGAGGCATGACGTTGAAATTTATACCGACTTGTTGCCAGATTTGTTATGTTAGTAAAGTATAGATTGTATTCGCATCATGTTTGACTTTATTTTGCATTGCGCACATTTGTTTTGCTTGAGGACAAGCAAAGGATTAAGTTTGGGGGTCTTTGATGAGTGGGTTTTATACCCATGAATCGGGTATGTTTGAGCTTAATTTGTTGCTAATTTTTAAGTGTTTGTGATCATTTCATGCATTTATCATTTTATTTTGTAGGAATCGTGGTATGGGATGAGAATTGGATCACTTGGAGAAGGAAAACATAGAAAAGGAAATTAACAGGGAAGCAACTCTGGTGGATAGGCGCGACCACGCTTGGTCAAGCATAGAAAAATGCGCGGTAGCGCCTGTTGGCCAAAGAATTTAAGAAACAGCAGAGGCGCGGCGGCGCGATGATTACCAAAGAAGAGGGCGAGGCCGTACAACTGTTCCAGGGATTTCAGAGCCGAAGCAATCAAGTGCGCGGCGACGCTCTCTGCAAGGCAAATCCTGGCCCAGCCATGCCAGGTCGGGCCAACACTTGGTCAAAGTTATTTATTTAGCAGTTTTGGAAGAAAATCAAAGGCAGATTTGTTTTGCAATTCTTTTGGAAGTTGGATTTGGCAAGGAAATATAAATAGAGAGACTTCTATTGATTAGAGATCATCTTAGAAAAACCCTAGTTTTTGGAGAAGGACAAGGACGCTTGAAGAAAGATTTCATCAAGAATGAAGAGCAACATTGGAGAGCAAGTCCGAGTCAGGGATTCTTCATAAGAGTTTTTCCTTACTTTATCTTCATCTTTAATTTGTAATTTCTGAATGATGATTAAATTGTGGATGGTGATTTTTAGTTTAATTATGAACTAAAATTTTATTTAGGATTACAATGGAACTTGATGAGTAGGTTTAAGTAATATATTTTCTTGAGAATTATCATTAGTTAATATTGGATTGTCTATTATATCATGTGCATAATTATTTAATTGCTTGATCAGTAATTAATGGAATAATTCATATGAAATTGATGAATGGAATATGGATTTGGATCTAGATATAATAGCGTCAGATTATACTTTCTGCATGTGTTGGAAATTGTAATTTGTGTATAGGATAGAGATATACCTATATGCCTTATGTGATCTAAACAAGAACCTGTGCTTGAAATCCTTGTTAATTTCGATTCACATAGAGATATAGTGAATTAATTAGCTAGTGTGTTCTTTCTAATTCTAATCTTTATTGGATTTAAGGAGATTTGTCTATATGTTCATTGAAAAATGCTTCTAGACGCTAATGAGTTCTTGGTCAACAATCCATATTAATTGAACTAATTCAACATAAAATATTGACATTAAAGTGAATCATCAAGGGAAGTTGTGATCCTAAGCCTTTTTATTTTGATCTAAATTCTTGATAGTTAATAATTAATTAATTCACTTAGTTTTCATAAATTCATCACAATTATCGACTTGTTTAAATAAAATTGGGTTTATATAGTACTAGTAGTTGAAATTTATTAAATAGGATTCCTCGTGGGTTCGACACTCGTTCTTATCACTTTATTACTTGTTGTTCGTGTATACTTGCACGTATTCATTGATTGAGAAATCAATCAACAAATACCCTCTGCTTCTTGGGGTTCCTTCATCAGTTCAGGTAAAGATAAAGACATTTTGTTCATAGTGTAATTATGTTTGAATTGATTGAAGGAATCAGCTAAGGTCTCTAACAACATGTCAACTTGGGTTTCTATAACGAACGAAAATTTTGTATTTAATTTAAAATATTTATTGAATTAAATAAATATTTTATTGATTTATTTATTAAGTTAAATACATAATTATTGGATTTGTGGTGATGTAATTTAATTAATTGTGTTATATTAATTAAATTAATGTATAATAATTTTATGCTTTGAAGATTTAATTTAATGAGTTAATTAAATTAAATGGATTGTTAAATAATTGTAAGGTATTATTCTAATTTAATTAAATAATGGAATTAGAATAATAATATAATTAAAGAAATAATTAAATTAGAAGATTAATATTTATTAAGTAAATATTAAGAATTTTATTGGCTACATAAATATTATGGGTATAAAATAAAGAGTGTGATTTAATTATGTTAAGGAGTGTGACACGTGATACCATATATTAGGGAAATTATAAAGATAAATTGAGGAGAGTTTTAGTGGGCAAGGCAAACAAAGCCTTGTGGCTTTTTGTATCTGTAAAAGCCGAGTTTGTTAGTTTTTTTAACAGATAAAGCTAAATAAGTATACGTATTATTATATCTATCGGTTTATATTTATGTATTATCATTTGGCTTAAGCCTAAGCTTTAGAGGGAAAAACACAGAGAGTTGGGGAATGAGTTTGAGAGAAGGAAATTCTCTGTAAATTTGAGAAAACAAGTAGGAAGTGAAAGATTTGTCAAGCTCGTCTTTGCTAGTATAAATAAAGGATTAAGGGTAATAATTTATTCCTAATTCTTAGTTTGATTTTTCAATATTTATTCTCTGTGATTGGATTTTTGTTGGATTAATGGTAGAGATGTTGATTATATATGCTTATAATCTTGTAAAATCTAATAGTCATCATTTGTAAACAATTTTTAGTAATCAAATTTTTGTAAGCATGCTTTAAAATGGAGATTTTGTGTTCTTGAAGAAATATATATGACATGTATGATTTTGGAGTCAAAATTGGTGTTGAATTTATTTGGTAATCTGTAAATTGATTGTCAAATATGTTATGTTGAGTTACGAATAAAATGCTACTGAAATGGTCTAATTTGATTAAGAAACGAAGATTTGGTGATTGATTACGCTAAATATGTTGAAAATGGGTAAAACAGCAAAAATATGATTTTGATCCCTTTAAATTTGGTAGTTTTGGTTGTTTATGATGTTAGTGCCATGTTATACATGCTTGGTGATATTGTTGTTAAGTTTATAGTTTTTGAAAGTGTTGAATTTTTGTTTAATTGAAAAAAATTGGGTTGTTTAGGTTGAACTGTGAAGCAGGGAAGCAGACTACAAAGCTTCTGTCTGCATATCGGCGCAACTGCGTTGCTATCAAATGCAGAACCGGCGCAGCTGTGCCTGTTGAATTTTTGGGATTGAGCACCATCGTAGCTGCGCCGGTGCCAAGGCTTTCCCTTCCTTGAGTAGAAGCAAATTATTTTTTTTTATGTTCCAGTCAGTGGCATGCTAACGTAACCTAATCTAATGAGTATGAAAAGGGTGTTAAACATGTTGTAAGGTGTTTACCAGTTTGTAAGCATGTGTATGATAATTTAAATTGTAAAGTTAATAAGTTGTGAAAAACTTTAATTTTTTATTTGTTTAATTCTTTAGATATGGTTTAAATGTTTTGATGCTAATTTAGACTTGTGATTTCAGATTGGTGAGGTAAGATTAATCTTAAAGTCAAAACTTGTATTATGTTAACAAGTTGGATTTAAATAGGAAGTAAACCTATAGAGTTAATGTTAGTATAACTAATTGGTATTGCGATTTTAATGGTATATGTAGGGTATTTGACGAACATGTGTTATAGTTGTATAGCTTACGCACAAGGCAAGTTCCTAAACCTTATTTCTTTAAGTTGAGCAAGTTCTTTATCCCTATATTGTTTATTATTACGCAAGTTTCTTGATTCTAGTATTCAATTGAGCAAGTCCTTAACCTTTGCTAACTTATAATTCGACAGGGTTGGTTATGTTGTTTTAAATGCCTATGGTTTTAAATAAGCTTTCGAATTCTTCTTGAAAGCAATATTTCGTTGTAGGATGTTTATTCATTGAGATCCAATATGATGTTATCATTTCTAGAATACAACTTTACAGTATCATGCTGATATCGAACTCTTGAATGATTATCGAACTCTTTATGGTTCAACTAATCCCTTCATTAATGAACGTTTAAGAACCAAATTACCCTTGAAGCTAATCTAAACCAAACTTCCTTTAATGCGGACTCTTAAGTCAAACTAAGATGAATAACCCTATTATAGGGGATTATTTACGCGTTAGCGTTAAGATGTTTGTGCACAATACATGGTACGAAGGGCTGATCCCCCTAAGTATGAAAAGAAAGGTCCATATAGTCTACGACTGTTAAATGTTTAAGTAAAAATACTGTTAGTTCCCGGAGGCACAATAGTTATCTAAAAGGGGGGTTGAATAGATATTTTTAAAACTTTTCTTTTTTAAAAATATTTTATCAGATTTGTTAAATAAATAAATTAATTAACCACATCGGAATATATGATTTGGTTGAACCCCTTTACATAAAAATAAGTTTATAGTTCGATGTTATGGCAGATATGGCAGTTAGTGAATAACAGAAAGTAATGACACAGTTATTTTAAGTGGTTCAGAGCACTCAAGACTCCTAATCCACTCTTCTACTCCACGAGTAGGAAATCCACTAAGGATATCGATACAACTTTGAATCACTGAGATTCTTTCAAGACCAACGGTCTTGGAACTTCTAGTTCAATAAGAACTCTTCAAGTCCAGTAGACTTGGCACTTCTAGCTCACTAAGAACTCTTCAAGTCCATCAGACTTGGAATATACTGTAATGAGAGTTTAGTTCATTGGTGCGTTACTCAGTTACCGTTAAGCATAAGTTCAAAAGAACTGAGTAGCGAAGCAAGCTTTCTTTCTGGATCGTAGAGTTTGGCTTTGAGTGTTCTTGAGCTTTTTGCATTCTTTCTTGCTTACTTGCTTAGTCTAAAATCTTCAATCTATTTTTCTTATGTAGGAGCATTTTGAAATCTTCCCGTTGAAAGGCTTCCGTTTGAGCATTTAATGTTCCAGACGTTCTGAGCACTTGATGTTGAATTTCTAGGAATATGGTGCAATGCTGTCTGACTCGCGTCACACTACAGACTGCTTTCTCACCTAACACCTGAAAATGTGCTTTCATCAGACAGAAAGTAGTCACCTTTTCTTTTCCCTCACGTTTCTTCGATTCAAACTAAGGATAAGTGTTAGAGCATTGGGATTCCCGAAATGTCAACGTTCATATGCCATTCTTCATTTGTTAGACATCTTTTTTCATTAGATAGGTGAATCTTGATACTTCTGATGCTAACTGAAGAAGCACCACGATCGTTGTCTTCATACCACGATCATTGTGTGTTGGTGTGCTTGCAAGCGATTCAGTCTTGATCGTAGAGCACTCTACGATTTTTCTTAAGCTTTGACTGACTACGATCTTTACTTGCGACAACTTGAAAAATCCACGTTTCCGAGAGAAGATTGTGATTCTTGACTTGGCTCAGCAGGCGCTCGGCAGACTGCCTCAACGATTCTAAAGTGGATTCCTTGACAGACTACGATTCTGAGAGAGTCTTCCTTGACACTCTATGATTCTGCCTTGGTTTCTTCAAACTCTTGGATGGCTCGACAGACTACGAATCTAATTGGCCTAACTATTACATTTCAAGAGATCAACCTAACAAGCTTGATTTTTCTTCTATACATTCATTTACAGAATGATAAACATTTAGCTCAGATCAACTTAGCAATTTTGATCTTCAATCTAAGTCCTTGTACATAAGTTCTAATAAGGAATTTACAACTTGAATAACAGATGCATATATATTTACCTGTAACATCAAATTTTAATATGCAATTCCCAACAAATACTTCATAACCTGGACATAGTTCATGGTCTTAAGACCCTCAGATAAATATTTCGATCTTGTTCTCTATTCTTGATTCAAAGGTCAGGTTCTTTATTGTTAAGTATTCATTGTCTACTCTTATGATATTATTGTTGTTATTATTATATTGTGGGAAATTGTTTGCTCACTCTTGTGTATAACATTGCAGCCAAAGTTGAGAAGGTGGACGAGCCATCTACTAGTAAGGGAAAGGGCAAGTTAAACAAATGATGAAGACTTATTTAATTTTATTTGACAGAATATATGTTATGAGACTTATTCGTTTATATGATGTATTCCGCAAACTTTTGTAATAAGTTAAGGTTAGATTACATAGGATTTGTTTTAAGATTGATGTAATACCCGTGATATTTATAATATTAGTAATGAAAATAAACGTGTTTGAAATTTTTTGAGTACATGTATATATATATTTGTCATGTAACTAAATAATTCAATTGAATTGAATTAAGTATGAGATGATTATGAAGTATACTGATTATAATGATAAGCTTGATTATAATTAATTAAGCTTAAGTGATAAGCCTTGTGTGGCATAATTAATTATTTAATTAGATTTATTAAGACATGGATTAATAATGTATTGGACTAGAGAATATACCCAAGCCCAATAAGGATAACGATATGTGATTAAAGTGTAGACATGATGACCCAAATAATTAATATTGCTAGGTTAATGTTTGAGCCCAACGTGTATAAGTGTATATATAAGTATCCATGACCCAAGTTGAATTATGTTAGGAGCCCAATAGATATTAATTGGTCAAGCCCAATGTGTAATGAAAATGAATAAGGTGTAATGTATTTACATATATGTGGATGTATATATATGTATAGATAGGTAAGTGTGTAGGTAAGTGTTTGTACCTAGCCCAATTCATATATTAATTTAAACAAACCCAATGTACATGGCTTATATGAATACATGTATATCTAAGATTAGTGTACTTATATATATGTGTATAGGTATAGATATATGTACATGTGTAAAGGTAACAAATAAGCTAGCGTAATGTACAAATGATAAAATGAAAGTGCAACATTTGGACACTACTCTCCATGACCAAAAATTGTGGCTCTATTAAGACCTAAGTGCTGATTTTGTTGCCCAAAAATGCTTACAAGTTACCCCATGTGAGCTCATCATAAAGAAGGACATAGTTAGTGGAGAGTTGGTGAAGTTTTTCACCAACTAAACTATGACCAATGGTTATTAACTAGTTGGGTGTACAAATACAAGTATTATACCAAGTATTAGTACATGTATTTTATACATGAACCTTGCCTATAAATAGGACCCCTCCTAATTCATTACTTCATTTACTTAAAATTTCATAAGTGTTAGTAGTATAGAGGGAGTTAGAGAGAAAAGAAGAAAACTAAGAGAAGTGCTTGCATTTTAGTGGAGTCCAAGATCAAGGAAGAATGTGGAGAGCTACTTGAGGTTCCTAGCTAAGAAGAAGAAGCATTCAAGAAGTAAGTTCATAACCTAACTTTAGTTTTTGTAAGATAAATTAGTATATATGATTCTAAGTAGAGAAATGCATGTTTGGTGGTAGGAGTTTGCATATGTGGGATCATGATGGATCCAAAGTTATAAGGATGGATTTTGGAAAGAGAATATGTGATTTATATGTCTTGGTATGTGATCTAGGTTAAAATGAATCATGGTAAAGCATGTGAGCATGAAACCTAGAATGATATATTTATGAACATGAGACTTGATAAGAAATGTTATAAAATGTGTAAGCTATGTTGATGATCTAGAAAAAAGACTATGTTGAACATCTATGAGATACGATCATAACTCAAGTGGAATCGTAGTAATCGGACATAAAACGAACCCCTAACGGAACTTTTCATAAAACATGTCCAAGTATGACCCTAGCTTGGAAAGACCAATAATTTAATTAAATAAATATTTTAGAAAATTGTGCAAGATATCATATATTGGAGATATGTAAGTTTACAAGATAATGAAAGTGGTTTGAACTTATTTGGATGATTAATGCAAAAGTTATGATAAATTGAACCAAAGTGGGTAGAAAATCAAAGTGTGAAAAACCTTGTCAAGAAATCTGCCAGAGTGGCACGCCTCACGCCATCCAGGAAAAACCAGAGCCTCTGCAGGAGAAACGCGGCCCGCGCCGGATCCCTTTCACAGTTGACCCAGATCCAGGTCAAACCGGGTCGGGTCATGGTGAATCGGGTCGGTTCGGGTCAAACCAGATCAAATAATTAAATAAATATTTTCCTAAAATAAAATAATAATTAAAACAATAATAAATAATTAAAGTAATATTAAAAGATTGCTTTAATTGGAAATGATTAAACAATTAGAGTAATTTTAATTATAAATTAGTAAATTATAATTATTCTAATATGAGAGATTTCTTCGAGAAACTCCTAAGATATAATTAAAACTAAAGGGGGTTTTAATTATGAAATGAATAAACAAGTAAGATAATCCTTCTTGTGAAGCTTAAACCGATTGGATTATAATAAATAGTAAACAATTACAATAATAGTAAAGACTATTTCTTATTGTGAAAATAATAGAGTATAAACAATTGAAGTGACAATGATAAACATTGTAATTGTAGACAATTAAAGTTAATAATTACTTTAATTATAAATATTATTAATAAACGATTAAATACCGTTAAAGATTATTTAATTGTGGACTAATAAAACATAAGTAATTAGAAAGAGATATTTCTAATTATGAATCAGAATAATTACTAATGAAGTAAGAATACTTTACAATATAAGAATGTGTGAAACCTTAAACGAACAATTAAGATAATAAAAGATTATCTTAGAATAAAGTAAATGATAATGAAAGAAACAATTAAATAAAACAAATTATTTTGTGAAGTCTTAGTTGTCTTAAGGCTAGTAGTTAGATTGATTAACATTTATATTATGAATTGATAGAGATAACAATTAGAGAAATAATATATAATTATTTTAAGAAGTCTTAGATACCTAAGGCTAGTTTGATTAGACCGATTTAGGTTTATATGTTTATGTGTGGATAGAGATTAACTATTACGATAACAATAGGTTAATCAAGGATAAAAAGTCGAAGTCGGAATTAATCAACGACACGTGCAAGTATTCTAACCTATGCATTTACTTTATGCAAGGAATCTATGATTATGCAAGTTTCCTAACTTCATTTGATTTTATATTGAATGCAAGTTCTCTATCTTACACAACTTTGGATATTGTGTAAGTTTCTTAACTTCATTTGATTTTGATATTGAATGCAAGTTTCTTAACCCTACTTTTTATTGAGCAAGTATTCGAATCTTACTCTTTATTGAGCACGTACTTAAGCTTGTACTATTATTAATCGTGCGAGTAAATAATTTCTAGAATAATTATTTTCTTATAAATTAATATTTCATAGCTTGATTTAAATCACGATTATATTCCTCGAATCATGTTGCGAGTATTGAAATTATAAATTATTCTTATATATATATTATAAAAGTTGTCTACACCATTTGATTCGGCTTGACCAATATAATGAATTAGAAAGCGATCCACGCCAATTGCTTTGGTGCGGACTTTTATAATCTACTGAGATGAACAACCCTCATAAAAAGGGGAAACTATATAGTCGGGGTGCCGACAACAGCAGGGTATGTTATGTATAACACCAGGTACGGTAGGCTGATCCCCTACTTGTACTTGTTTGGGTTACCAGAAATATTTTGGTGATTCTAGTAGAAGTTCGTGGTCCTTAGCGACCACTCAGTATCAAATAATTATTAACTTGAAATTGTTGAATTCGTTGGATTCCTTTATAAACTCTTGGTCCACAGTGATATCTATTCTTTCACTTGAAATTGTTGAAACCTTTGAGTTCTTTAATAACTTCTTGACTCGTAGTGGTTCTTCATTAACTTCAAAGAATAGATTTGGAAACAATTAATATTTACTTTGTTCACAACATTTTTATTTAAATTCATAAGCTATTAATTACCGTTTTACCCTTGAGATTAAGAACCGTATATACACATGTTCACATTTATTGGCATATCACTTGCTGGGCAAATTTGTTGCTCACTCTTGCTTCCCATAAACATTTTAGTTAGGGCAGGGCAAGGTGGAACCCCAGGACAGGACAAGAGCGAAGGCAAGGCTATGAAGTAGCTGTGTTCTTCTATGTTAGGATGTTTTCTTTATTATGTATTAAGACTTAATTAATGTTATATAGTAAGTTGTGTTTGGATTAAGTTATAAAGTGTATTAGTAATAGTTTCGAGACTTGGGACGAGAATATTTATGTTATATCAATGTAAATTATTTTATTATTCCATTGTTTGAGATTTTAGTTGTTATTAGAGTTAGATCGTGAAGCACTGAATTCGAGATACGAGTGTTTGAATTTGGGGGCGTCACAGGTTGGTATCAAAGCTGTAGGTTATAAACCTTAGGAACGAGAGTCCTTAGGCTATAACCTTAGAAGAAATTTAGAGGATAGAAGGAGATAAAACTCATGTAGAGTTTCTTAGAGAGCTAGTAGCGTTATGACATATATTTTCATTCCATACAATGAAATTATGTTTTATTTGAATATACTATTAGAGTTCATTGGTTTGTGAACATGCATTTCAAAGATAGGTAAACCTAGTATAACCATGGAGGAAGAACCACCTGACATACATGTGATGTCCAAACCACCCCTTGAGTTGAGCCTTTTATGGCAGTAACCCTAACCTAGGAGGAGATGGAGTCATAAGTGGAGTTAAAATCTAAGCAGAAATCCACAGTGAAATTTTTCTTTCAGGATTGAGGCATGTGTGAGTTACTTTAAAATGAAAAATAAGATACAATAGTTGAAGGCAAAGTTATAGACCTTCAGATTAGTAACTAGTAGATGCAGACATAGTGAAAGGAAAGGTAGTTAAGTAGTTATTGGAATATGTATCACGAGTGATACAATAGATGTTTATAGAAGTGGAACAGTTGTTGTAAATCCCAATTTTAAGAAAGTATCTTTCTAAACCCAACTTTAGTAGTACCCGAGAGGGGTATGTAATGAAACTAGCAAAATGCTATACGATGTGATATGTTTTCATGTGGCATATTTTTATTAAATGTGCTCGCAGTGACCAGATTTTGTTAAATAATGACAAGGGAGAGAATAGCAATAAAACTTATACGTCTTAAGAAGTATTAGATGTTTAACAAAAAGGTGATAATACCATTTTATTTCTTTACAGAAATGTTGATACCCTAAGGAGGAGAGACTCGTCAAACGACGGAGAATGGAGATTTAAATCAGGAAGCACTACAATGATTGGTAAATCTTATAGTAGGTCCTTTTGAAGAAGGAATTAATGATTTTAGAAAGAGACAGACGAAAATTTCAGAGGTAGGAAAAGAAATTTATTTAACTAAGGGAGGAGAGGTTAATATTTCAAAGAAAGCGAAAGAATGTTGGGCGAAAGAGAATAGTAGTGGTATTAGTAAGAATTTCAAGAGGAAGTGGAATGAGGCCAAATACGTAAGAGGAGAAGGACAACCACGAAAGAAGAGGGTAGGAGCCTGTACAGAATGTAGAAAGAACCACGTTGGAGTGTGTTTGAAAGGAAAATATGTGTGTTATAAGTGCGGTGAGAAGGGTCATATTTCTCCTAACTGACCTAGGCAGGAGAAAATCAAAGAGTGTTTTGTGTATGGATCTGAAAAACGTCAAATACGTAATTGGCAGAAGGAAACAAACGAGAAGGGAAATAGAAACAAACGAAGACGGGACAACAACAACATCAACAACAATCCGACGGGAAGTTACCAGGAAGGACTCAAGAAAAAGAACAAGGCTTGCCCAAAATGTGGAAAGAGTCATCAAGGAAAGTGCTGGAAGAGACGAGGCGTTTGCTATAGCTGCGGCCAAGAGGGGCATATTTCGCCGAGTTTCCCAAACCCGAAGAAGATCAAAGGATGCTTTGCTTGTAGGTCAACAGATCATCAGGTTAAGAACTGCCCAAAGAAAGGAAGGAAGGAAGAAGACGGCAACAAAGGAAGCCATAGTGGGAAACTGACGATAATCGAACCAGCTTAATCGAGTGAACCAATTCCACGTACGACTAATATTATGGTATATAATGCAGTGGCATTCTGAGTCGTGACGTCAGGTGCTGTCCTAATCAATAATTCAAATGCGTATGTATTATCTGATTCGGGTGCTATCTGTCCCTTTGTGTCTGAAGAATTGCGAAATGACTAAGTTACCCCAAGAACGATTAGGAGATCCTTTGAACATAGAAATTGCGAATAAGGAAGTAATCCCCTTAGAATTCATTTACCGTAGTTGTTGCGCAGAAATTAGGGAAAATAAACTAAGCATAGACTTGATTCCAATAAAATTTGGAGAGTTTGATGGGATACTAGGAATGGACTGGTTACATAACCATGCTACGATAATTGAGTGTCAGAAGAAAAGTGTGAACCTTCAGAATCCAAACCTGTCTAAGGTAGTGTTTTATGGTAGCTCGTCGCTTAAACAATCGTTTTGTCTTGCAATGATGCAGGCCAAGAAATTGTTAAGAAAAAGAGGTGTAGATTATTTAACCTTATTGTAGATACTAAGAGAACAGGAGTAGAAATAAAGAATGTATTAGTAGAAAGAGAATTTCAAGACGTATTCCCAGACGATCTGCCCTGCCTTCCGCCAGACAGAGAAAATAAATTTGTAATAGATTTAGTATCGGGAACTGCACCAATTTTGAAAGCCCTATATCTTATGGCGCCGGTAGAAATGAAGGAATTAATAATACAACTACAAAAAAATGTTAGATAAAGGATATATTCAGCCGAGTGTGCTCCCTTGGGGAGCACCAGTGTTGTTTGTCAAGGAGAAGGCTGGATCGAGAAAGTTTTGTATCTACTATCGAGAGTTGAACAAAGTGACAATTAAGGATAGGTATCTGTTACCAAGAATAGACGACAAGATCTAGGAAGAACACGCTAAGCACCTGAAAAGGGTATTAGAAGCGTTGAAAAAGGTAAAGATATACGCAAACTTTTGAAGTGCAAATTTTGGATGGAGAAAGTTAGTTTTAGGGCACGTCAGATCCGACAAAGGTGAAGGCGGTAAGTAATTGGGAGCAGTCGAAGACGCTGACGGAAGTACGAAGTTTCTTAGGGTTAGCTGGGTACTATCGAAGATTTATCCCCAAATTTCTCTGAGATAGCGACCTCGTAGACCAATCTAAACGAGGAAGACGGTGAAGTTTATTTGGACGGAGAAGTGCAAAGAAAGTGTCAAGGAGTTGAAGAAGAGGTTGAGCGAGGCGCCTGTATTATTCTTACCAGATAATACGGGAGGTTTTAAGGAGTATATTGATGCGTCGCACAAAGGTCTTGGCTGTGTGCTAATGCAACATGTCAAGGTCATTGCGTATGCATCAGAAAGTTGAAGGACTACGAGAAAAGACACCCTACCCATGACTTGGAGTTAGCGGCGGTAGTTTTGCGTTGGAAATCTGGAGGCATTACCTATATGTGGAGAAATATGAGATATATACAGACCACAAGAGTCTGAAATATATCTTCACACTAAAGGAGTTAAACATGCGACAAAGGAGGTGATTGGAACTAATCGAAGACTACCACTGCAAAAATTTTATCACCCAAAAAAGGCGAACGTAGTAGCCGACATGTTAAGTAGAAAAAGGGAATGGAGAAATTATTCAAGTTGATAGCTCAAGAGGAGCTAATCAGAAAGATGGAAAGATTGTAGATAGAAGTGAAGGGGACCTAGAGAGTCTGAAGGGAAGTATTGTAATGGAGGCTTGTCCGATGTTGGATAGAGTAAAGGAATCACAAGACAAAGATGAAAAGTGCGTGAAGGTAAAGACAAGGATAGCAGGAATAAAGAGGAAAAGTTCAGAAGAGATAATGATGGTATCTTGAGATTTGGAGATCGAGTGTGAGAGCCAACAGTAACTAAATTGCGAGATAAGAGTTTTCATGAGGCATATAATTTGGCATATTTTGTTCACCCAGGAAGCACGAAAATGTACCGAGATCTTCGACAACACTTTTGGTGGCCCCATAAGAGACGAGAAGTTATAGAGTACGTCGACCGATTGAAAAAGACGACGCATTTTCTACCAATAAATATTCGATTCAATTTAAATCAGTTAGCGAAATTATACGTAAAGGAAATCATTTTGCGACATGAAATACCGGTGTCAATTATTTTTTGATCGAAACTCGCGCTCCACATCAAAGTTTGGAAGAGCTTGCAGGAAAGAATGGGAACACAGTTAAGGCTAAGTATTGCTTATCATCCTCAAACCGACGGTAGAGCGAACAAACAATACAAACGTTAGAAGACATGCTTAGAGCTTGCGTAATGGATTTCAAAGGTAACTGGGATGATTACTTACCCTTAGTAGAATTCGCTTATAATAATAGTTATCATATGAGTATCGGTATGCCACCGTACGAAGCTCTCTATAGAAGAAAGTGCAAAACACCGCTATGTTAGGATGAGGTCAGAGAACGATGACTTTTGGGACCGGATTCAGTACGGCGAATGGCAGACGTTGTGAAGATAATAAGAGCCAGATTAGTAGCAGCTTTAGATCAACATAAGAAATACGCAGATTTGCATCATCAAAATTGAGATTTTGAAGTCGTTAGTTGTATTTCTGAAGTATCTCTCTAGAAGGGGAAGATAAGATTAGGTAAGAAAGAAGAATTGAGTCTGAGGTTCGTGGAACCATTTGAAGTATTGAAGAGAGTAGGCAAAGTGGCGTACGAGGTAGCCTTACCTCCTGAACTGGAACACATCCACAACGTGTTTCATGTTTTCGTATTATGACCATATAAGTCTAATTATAAGCGCGTGATATCCTACGAGGCCATTCAAGTAGGGAAAAATCTGACATACGAAGAACTCTTGTCCAGATAATAGATAGTGAAGAACAAATATTAAGAAATAAAGTTATACCTTTTGTAAAGGTAGTTAAAAAAAAAAACCACCACGCCGAGGAGGCTACGTGGGAGTTAGAAGATAGGATGAGGAAGGACTATTCCCATCTTTTTGTAAAACCTTGTACTGATTTCGGGGACGAAATCTTTATAAGGGGGGATGATGTAATACCCGTGATTTTTATAATATTAGTAATGAAAATAAACTTGTTTAAAATTTTATGTATATATATATTTGTCATGTAACTAAATAATTCAATTGAATTAAATTAAATTAAATATGAGATGATTATAAAGTATACTGATTATAATGATAAGCTTGATTATAATTAATTAAGCTTAAGTGATAAGCCTTGTGCGGCATAATTAATTATTTAATTGGATTTATTAAGACATGGATTAATAATGTATTGGACTAGAGAAAATACCCAATCCCAATAAGGATAATGATATGTGATTAAAGTGTAGACAAGATGGCCCAAATAATTAATATTGCTATGTTAATGTTTGAGCCCAACGTGTATAAGTGTATATGTAAGTATCCATGACCCAAGTTGAATTATGTTAGGAGCCCAATAGATATTAATTGGTCAAGCCCAATGTGTAATGAAAATGAATAAGGTGTAATGTATTTACATATATGTGGATGTATATATATGTATAGATAGGTAAGTGTGTCGGTAAGTGTTTGTACCTAGCCCAATTCATATATTAATTTAGACAAACCCAATGTACATGGATTATATGAATACATGTATATCTAAGATAAGTGTACTTATATATATGTGTATAGGTATAGATATATGTACATGTGTAAAGGTAACAAATAAGCTAGCATAATGTACAAATGATAAAATAAAAGTGCAACATTTGGACACTATCTCTCATGACCGAAAATTGTGCCTCTAATAAGACCTAAGTGCTAATTTTGTTGCCCAAACATTCTTACAAGTTACCCAATGTGAGCTCATCATGAAGAAGGACATAGTTGGTGGAGAGTTGGTGAAGCTTTTCACCAACTAAACTTTGACCAATGGTTATTAACTAGTTGGGTGTACAAATACAAGTATTATACCAAGTATTAGTACATGTATTTTATACATGAACCTTGTCTATAAATAGGAACCCTCCTAGTTCATTACTTCATTTACTTAAAATTTCATAAGTGTTAGTAGTATAGAGAGAGTTAGAGAGAAAATAAGAAAACTAAGAGAAGTGCTTGCATTTTGGTGGAGTCCAAGAAGAAGGAAGAAGGTGGAGAGCTACTTGAGGTCCCTAGCTAAGAAGAAGAAGCATTCAAGAAGTAAGTTCATAACCTAACTTTAGTTTTTGTAAGATAAGTTAGTATATATGACTCTCAGTAGAGAAATGCATGTTTGATGGTAGGAGTTTGTATGTGTGGGATCATGATGGATCCAAAGTTATAAGGATGGATTTTGGAAAGAGAATATGTGATTTATATATCTTGGTATGTGATCTAGGTTAAAATGAATTATGGTAAAGCATTAGAGTATGAAACCTAGAATGATATATTTATGAACATGAGACTTGATAAGAAATGTTATAAAATGTGTAAGCTATGTTGATGATCCAGAAAAAAGACTATGTTGAACATCTATGAGATACGATCATAACCCAAGTGGAATCGTAGTAATCGGATATAAAACGAACCCCTAGCAGAACTTTTCATAAAACATGTCCAAGTATGAACCCTAGCTTGGAAAGACCAATAATTTAATTAAATAAATATTTTAGAAAATTGTGCAAGATATCATATATTGGAGATATGTAAGTTTTTGTCCGATTTATATAACAACAATTAATGCGCAAGTATACCCGGTCAACAAGTAATAAAGTGTAAGTACAGATATCGTTCCCACAGAGAATTAACAGATAAAAGGTCGCCAAAGCACTAGCACATAATCATTTCGGTCTTATTTAAACGGGCGGTAAAGAGTTGGAATTAAATCTAATTAAACTAGACACGGAATTAAACTTAAACTAATTAAACCTAGAGTTAAAATCAGATAATGAAGGCATGAGATTCCAATTTCTCCTAATGATTTGTCTAAGTCAATAAACTTCCAATTAGGTCAAATTAATCATTACAGTTTGTTAGCCGAGACACTAAAGTGAGAGACGACCATCTTTCGATGCACCGAATCCATATCACGTGCAATCCACAGATGATAGACGCACGTGAATACCCACATTACCTAAACCCCTCTATGTCTATGGTGTTTACAAATAAATAGGGTTTAAGGTCAAGTTCTCTATTGACTACGAGCGGCGCTTCGGTATATGTCTATCCTAAGCACAAATCATACGTCTAACATCATGTGAACGTACAATCGCTCGCTACCGCGATTAGATCTAAACCTACATTTCGTCTCTCAAGTTCACATAGGTTATCACAGTAATTGGTCGCGAATCAATTAAGCAAATAAAGCATATATCGCAATAGACAATCACATAACCATCAAATAAGAGCCAACATGGAAAGAATATCAATATAGACTACTCATTAGGTTCCATTGAAACCCCAAAATATAGTTTAAGTCATAGACAACTTAAATATACCATCCACAATATGAATATACATCATGTGATTACAAAATAGAACGCAAAGAGAGTTTAAAGATGGGAAATGCAAATCTGAGTCTCCAAGCATCCAATAATGAATCTTCAATAACATCCACTTGTTTCAACCATCAAGTCTAATAAAACCCTAAAAAACTAATTACTAAAACTAGAACTAATCTTTACTCCTAATCTAGACCTAGACAAGAAAGTAAAGAAAAGAGAAAAAAAATGAAGAACTAGCTAGGGCTAATCCCTTAAGGGGAGAGATATATATTGTGTAGCCAAAATGAGCCCTTATATGTCTATGCCCGAGTTTGCCTTCATTTCCCATGCCAAATACAAAACAGTCGATTTTAAAACTAAGTCAACAGTGAAGTTTGACCGGCACAGCTGCGCAGGTTATAGGCCTGCAGCCGGCGCAGCTGCACAGGGCTCCTGCTGCTGAAAATCTGTAGTCTTTTGCTGCATGATCCTGCTTTCTTTTCTGCTTCTTTCCATGTTTGTTGTAGCTCATAGCCTCTGTTCATCACCCATTTCACTACTTATTGTTCTGCCCACATCAGACCACAGCCTTGCTCTTTGTGCTTTTCCCTTTTTAGCCTCTTTTAATCCTTTTAAGCTCAAAATGCACCCGGAGAGTTTCTAAACATAAATCTACAAAAGAAAGTAAAAATGCATGACAAACTACGAAAATACATGAGTTTAAGCAACAATAGAGGTGAGTTGATATCTAAATAAATGGCTATAAAACCACTTATCAAATACCCCCAAACTTAAACGTTGCTTGCCCTCAAGTAACACAAACAAAACAAAACACAGATACAATGCAAGTAACTAGAATGTATGCAACCTATACTAGAATGAGTGCGAATCCAGGTTTCAGTTAGAATAGATATTCAAACGCAATACCTCAGAAAAATCATAGGCCAATCAAACAGATCAGCTACTCAAGACAAGATCAAAAGTATAACCTTGCAAATCCAAATCTGTCAGCACTAATGCATTGTGCGTTGTGTGCCTAGCAACCATTAGACATGATTTCAGATAAATAACTCACATACTATGCTTCTTAGGGGAAAAAACACATTCCAACTCAAGAAAAATAGTAAATCATATAATTTCTAACTAAAACCACGTATTACTTAAGCTACGGGTCAACAGGGGGATTTCTTTAAGCTTTTATTACTCACGAGGGCGTAATCGCACTTTCCCGTGTACACATTTGACCGTGCAATGCCTGGTCCTCTTAGGCTCTTCAATGATACCCGTGTAACGAGCTTTCAACCAACGACTCCCAGACCAGACGGTCTTAGGGCGTTGGGTGTAGAGACACCCCGAGGGCTTACTTGCTCGAATATTAAAGGCCACAGAACTCGACGTAGCCGATGTGTTTATTCTATTTTTCTCTTTTTTTGAGTCTTCTTCTTTTGTTTTTCTATTCTTTTTCTTTTCTTTTTCATAGGGGAGTCCGTCTTACGCTCCATCTCCCCACTTAGCATGCATACCCCCCTGTTTTCCCCCAAACTTAAGCTTTTAACAGTTTTAGTTATTATCATATGATCACTGACTCTTTTATTAAAACACAAATTTCCCACCAGAAGACAAGTATGCGAACATTTAAACTAAGCATATCATGATGGTTACTCTATCGTGCTAATTGGTTACACAGTATCTGACAGATAAAGATTTCCATATATGACCTTAAAATCAAGCTTAAGTTTCAAATCGGTTCGAAAATCAAGAAATTTTTGTTTTCATCATAGGCCAACTAACTCACAAACCAACTTCAACCTGGATTCATGCAATATGCCCTAAAACAGATAACTAAAACAAAAAAAAATTGAAATTTTAACAAATTATGCAAAATACGACCTAAAATGTAATACATGAACTAAACAAAATACAAAATGATGCAAAATGAAATGAACTAAGCTAAATGCAAAAATAAACCCCTAATACCCCCAAACTTAAAGTGTTTAATGTCTGCATTGAAGGAAAAAGGGTAAAAGGGAACTCCCCTAGTCGGACTCGTCGTCCTCCTCCTCATCAATCTGCTCTGGTGGTGTGTCTGGAGGGGGGTACTGACTGCCGATGCCAAATATAGGGAACTCAGCGTGTAAGCCCAACATCCCGAATGCCTGAGATAGAGACTGGGAGAACTCGGATGTATAAGTATGAAAATCTGTGTAAATGGTGTCCATCCGTCTCCTCAGCTGTCTGATCTCCCTCTGCTGCATAGCATACTGTGCGGGAGTCGGCACAGCCGCCTGCTGAGCCTGCTCTGGCTCACTTTCTGCTTCTTCTTCATCGTCCTCCTCATCATCATCAGAACCATCACCTCGCACAAACCCCAGTCCTCGGGGATGAGACCCTGCGCCCTCCTAGATAGTGTACTGCTTAATGGCCTTGTGGTCAATATCCCCCATCGGGTCCAATAGAGCCTCGTCCTCCCATACTACTCCAGCCGCTAAGCATAACCGTGTAATCACTGACGCATGCGAAATCCCCCCTGAAGTGCTCCCTCTCATAAACCTCAGCATGGATTGATTTATAATATATCCTATGTCAATTCGCTTGTTCTTGATAATGCCGTACAGGAGGGTAGCTCTGTCAGTGGTAACGTCGGCATGATGGCTGGAGGGGAGAATGCTAGCGCATATGAAGCTATACCATGCCTTCGCATAGCGACTCAGGGCAGTCTGTGGGAAGCTGACTTTTCTGCCTGTGCCCGCATAAGTTTTCCATTGCGTGCCTGGCCTGCATAGCTCTTTTATTAGGAGGTCTAAGTCAGTTCCCAGCCTCTGCGACTCTGCCCAATTTTTCGGGCTAGAAGGAAGAGTGTCCTTATGAAAAATGTCATTTATCGCTTCCTTTGTGTACAGCACTTGCTTCCCTCTCACGTACGATATCCCATTGCGCCTCGTGGGCGTTGGCATAGAATTCTTTAACCAGGGGAATTGAGGCTGGCAGTGGTGTGGCTACAACTAGTGCCCATCCATGCTCTATTAACTGGATTTTCATTAACCCGTCATTGTTTCCCGGCTTTAGTCCCCTTTCTCTCACACAAGTTTTCTTGTCCAACACATTAATGAAGTAGCGCTGAGCCTTCAAGTCAATGAATCTGAAGTCATCCAAGGTCTCACTGGCACTACCTTCGCCATGATCAGCACTCTGTGGAGGAGAAGGAGGAGGTGGGGTTCTAATTCACTTAGGCATGCTGACTGGTTGGGCTCACAAATGGTGGAACTGATTGTTCACTTTGGAGTATTCTGAAATCTGCAATGAATAACCGAACTAAAAACTAAATGCAAACCTAAGCTGATCAGACCATTGGTAAACACCCTAATTGCTTTTGATTTCCGACAGACTTGGTGAACAATTGATTCCAACCTCTTTGCAGCCACCAAACTCTGTCAAATGTGTCCCCTTTGCAATTGAACAATTGATGAGCAGCAGCCCACAGCCCTCTTTGGTCTCAATTAATTAAAATACCCAAACCTGATGTAATCCCTTCAAGTCTGTCAACTGAGATGCCCCTAAAACTGTCAAAATTCTACCCAAAATCTGCCTTAACTTTTATCAAATAGGTGGAGTTCACCCTCAATTAAAATCCCAAATTCTTCCTTGGACAAAACGAGCCCTCACTGCCTTTGAAGTTCTTTGCAATCTTAGTGATGAATGAACAGAACAAACCTTATATAAGCCCTTCAGAATTCTGTCAAGCAATCAATCCTCTTCTGTATCAGAACTGGAATCACAGTCGATGGACCCAAATGAATCCGAGTTGCTATCCTTGAGTGCTTAGAGGATCGGTTGGAATGGGGTAGGACTGACGACAGAGGAGAGGTGGACAGAATTTAGATGAAGATGGAGAATTAGGGTATTAGATTGGGAGAGGATTTGGGATGTGAATGAGAGATGAGAGTTGCTTGTGGGTTTAGGTTTGAGAAGAGAGAGAGCAGCCGAGTTTTAAGTAGGTGGGAATGAAACAAGAAGTGGGCCGAGCTTTTTAATTTAAAAACGGGTAAAGGGTAGTGGCGCAGCTGTGCTAGGGCCATGAGGAAAAGGGGCGCAGCTGCGCATGGTGGAAAATCTGGAATCCTGCCTGGAAATTTGCGTGATCGCTTTGGTCATTAGGCAAGGGATGGCGCGGGCATGCCAAGTTTCAGGAATTTTATTTTGCTTGTCTTACAGCTACTCATTGGGGCTGGCCTTGGGCATGCTACACATTCACATATTACCTGCCAAAGCACATAAATTTTATTAAATCCCTACTAACAAAATGTTGCTATGTCTACTAACTATTAAGCAGAGAATTAACATAAATGGAGAAAAATAAACAATAGGGAGGATAATCACAGGCATATCAAATCCCAAAAATTTCTATATGTGCACATAAGCAATAAACTCATTTTCCAAAAATATGTCCAATAAGCATCTATCGTCTCAAAAATAAATGCAACATATAAGTGTAACGAAAATATGTCCATTAAACGTTTAAGTCCCAAAAAATAGATGCACTAATGCCTAAGTCCCAAAAAAAATGTAGGCCTTGAAGTCCTAAATCCAAGAGTATGCAAAAATTTACAACTAAATTAAACTATTAAGAATTAAACATAGGAACGGGGAAATAAAGATAAACACTTAGAATTAAACAGGTAGGTAGAGAGAAAGAAATGATGGGGTGCCTTCCATCGAGCGCTGAGTTTATAGTCTGTTAGCTAGACTCTGTCTAAGGCTACTATCCGATCCCCCGACGATATTTGAGAACCCCTCCATCCATCAGAACTGCAATGTGCTTTTGGAGGCTTCCCATCATGAGAGGACTCGGATTTAAACTACCTAGCACATGATTTGTATAAGAATTCCCCGTACTGAAGATTGGGGAGCTAGGCACTGGTTCTGTTGTGCTTGTGAAATGATTGGGGCATTGAGGTTCACCCAACACAACGGATTCTTCTTCTATTCTCTCTTCTTCTGACCACCATGGCTTCAAGATTACAGACTCTCTCTTTTCCTCGAGATCCGTCTCTGTGATGTGGCTACCAAAGGGACAAGGGTGTGCAAACTTCATTGGCTTTTCCGACTTAGGCGGAGGAGGCTCTTGGGATATTGTCACAGTTGGTTCATAAATAAAGTTTTTCACATCCCCAAGCGTCTCCTCGATTTCCATTGCCTTAGACTCGTCCAGTTTCAAGTGCACTTCCGGCTCCCCATTAGCTTCTGCATCCATATCATAGCACCAATCATTCTGGGGATCATTACATACGGCTTCAGTCATCGGAGATTGCTGAAGGTTTTGCATTTTTGTCTCTTGTTCAAACACTTCCTCCTTCCTTAAAGCCGTGCTAATTTTCTCTACCCAAGTCTGAAGATCCTCAATTGACTTCTGTTGTTCAACCAAGATCTCCTTTGTTGATGCTAAGGAATTCCCCCACAAACTTTCTAATCTTTCCTTTTTCGTTTCAGTCTCGGGATCCATGTATTGAGTCTCACTGGTTGGAGTATTGTTGATTAGGGCCATCTGAGTCTGAAAATTTTGGTTTGATGGTTCTTGGCTCCTAAGCATCTCTTCTTGGTTTGCTGAGCTCCTATACATGAATTCCATTGTTGACTGTTCTCCTTGTAAACATGGAGATTGATATGGGGGTTCTGGTGCATATATTGGACTGTGATCGCAGTGTTGGTCTTGATAGCTCACAGTATGGGTCTGCATCCCTTGCTTATCCTCTTTCATCAAGGCCATGCTAATTTGCTCTGCCCAGTTCTGAATATTCTTGACTGACTGTGCTTGCTCAATCAAGATGTCCTTCAATGATGCTATGCCACCTCCGTTCTCCAATCTTGCCTTTTCTGTGTCATCCTCAAAATCTATGTAATGAGGCTCATGAGTTGGCGTCTGGGATGTGCATTCTGGGGTGCATGCGGGATTTGGATCCCAGTATTGGTCTTGATAATAGTTTGCTGAAGGGTCCAATCTTGCTGATAATTGGGATAAGGCTCATTGTAGGAGTACTCACCCCCATACTGCTCATGTCCATAACTGGTAGGCTCCTGATGGCTCACATAGCTCCCAGCACCATAGTCATATGAAATAACTGGCTCTCGACTCTGTTGGGCTGAAATAGTATCCAACTTCCTCGAGAGAACCTTTAGTTGTGCTGATAGTGAAGCAATTGGGTCGACGCCATCAATCCCTATTTCTCTTGGTTGCCCTTGCCTTGTGTAGTTCCATGGATAAAAATTTTAGTCCATTATTCCTGAAAAGAGAATATAGGAAGAGAATTAAACAAAATAAAATTGTTTAAAGTAAGACTAATTTGATTTAAACTAATGTGGCAAATAGTTATCCAATTAAATCCCCGGCAACGGCACCAAAAACTTGTTGTCTGATTTATATAACGACAATTAACGCGCAAGTATACGCAGTCAACAAGTAATAAAGTGTAAGTACAAATATCGTTCCCACAGAGAATTAACAGATAAAAGGTCGCCAAAGCACTAGCACATAATCATTTCGGTCTTATTTAAACGGACGGTAAAGAGTTGGAATTAAAACTAATTAAACTAGACACGGAATTAAACTTAAACTAATTAAACCTAGAGTTAAAATCAGATAATGAAGGCATGAGATTTCAATTTCCCCTAATGATTCGTCTAAGTCAATAAACTTCCAATTAGGTCAAATTAATCATTACAGTTTGTTAGCTGAGAACACTAAAGTGAGAGACGACCATCTTTCGATGCACCGAATCCATATCACGTGCAATCCACAGATGATAGACGCACGTGAACACCCACATTAACTAAACCCCTATATGTCTATGGTGTTTCCAAATAAATAGGGTTTAAGGTCAAGTTCTCTATTGACTACAAGCGGCGCTTCGGTATATATCTATCCTAAGCACAAATCATACGTCCAACGTCATGTGAACGTACAATCGCCCGCTACCGCGATTAGATCTAAACCTACATTTCGTCTTTCAAGTTCAGATAGGTTATCACAATAATTGGTCGCGAATCAATTAAGCAAATAAAGCATATATCGCAATAGACATTCACATAACCATCAAATAAGAGCCAACATGGAAGGAATATCAATATAGACTACTCATTAGGTTCCATTGAAACCCCAAAATATAGTTTAAGTCATAGACAACTCAAATATACCATCCACAATATGAATATACATCATGAGATTACAAAATAGAAAGCAAAGAGAGTTTAAAGATGGGAAATGCAAATCTGAGTCTCCAAGCATCCAATAAGGAATCTTCAAAAACATCCACTTATTTCAACCATCAAGTCTAATAAAACCCTAGAAAACTAACTACTAAAACTAGAACTAATCTCTACTCCTAATCTAGACCTAGACAAGAAAGTAAAGAAAAGAGAAAAAAAAAATGAAGAACTAGCTAGGGCTAATCCCTTAAAGGGAGAGATATATATTGTGTAGCCAACATGAGCCCCTATATGTCTATGCTCGAGTCTGCCTTCATTTCCCAAGCCAAATCCAAAACAACCGGTTTTAAAACTAAGTTAACAGTGAAGTTTGACCGGCGCAGCTGCGCAGGGCTCCTGCTGCTGAAAATTTGCAATCTTTTGCTGCATGTTTCTGCTTTCTTTTCTGCTTTTTTCCATGCTTGTTGCAGCTCATAGCCTCGGTTCATCACTCATTTCACTGCTTCTTGTTCCATTCTTGTTCTGCCCACATCAAGCCACAGCCTTGCTCTTTGTGCTTTTCCCTTTTTAGGCTCTTTTAATCCTTTTAAGCTCAAAATGCACCTGGAGAGTTTCTAAACAAAAATCTGCAAAAAAAACTAAAAATGCATGACAAACTACGAAAATACATGAGTTTAAGCAAAAATAGAGGTAAGTTGATATCTAAATAAGTGGTTATAAAACCACTTATCATAAGTTTACAAGATAACGAAAGTGGTTTGAACTCAGTTGGATGATTAATACAAAAGTTATGATAGATTGAACCAAAGAGGATAGAAAATCAAAGTGTGAAAAACCTTGTCAAGAAATCTACCAGAGTGGCTCGCCCCGCGCCGTCTAAGGGTAAACTCAAGCGCGACCCGCGCCAGGAAAAACCAGAGCCTCTGCAGGAGTAGCGCGGCCCGCGCCGTCGGTATGCTTGAACCAGCTCGCCCCGCGCCGGATCTCTTTAACAGTTGACCCGGATCCGGGTCAAACCTGGTCGGGTCATGGTGAATCGGGTCGGTTCGGGTCAAACCAGATCAAATAATTAAATAAATATTTTCCTAAAATAAAATAATAATTAAATCAATAATAAATAATTAAAGTTATATTAAAAGGTTGCTTTAATTGGAAATGATTAAACAATTAGAGTAATTTTAATTATAAATTAGTAAATTATAATTATTCTAATATGAGAGATTTCTTCGAGAAACTCTTAAGATATATAATTTAAACTAAAGGGAGATTTAATTATGAAATGAATAAACAACTAAGATAATCCTTCTTATGAAGCTTAAACCGATTGGATTATAATAAATAGTAAACAATTACAATAATAGTAAAGAATATTTCTTATTGTGAAAATAATAGAGTATGAACAATTGAAGTGACAATGATAAACATTGTAATTGTAGACAATTAAAGTTAATAATTACTTTAATTATAAATGTTATTAATAAATGATTAAATACCTTTGAAGATTATTTAATTGTGGACTAATAAAACATAAGTAATTAGAAAGAGATATTTCTAATTATGAATCAGAATAATTACTAATGAAGTATGAATACTTTACAATATAAGAAGGTGTGAAACCTTAAACGAACAATTAAGATAATAAAAGATTATCTTAGAATAAAGGAGATGATAATGAAAGAAACAATTAAATAAAACAAATTGTTTTGTGAAGTCTTAGTTGTCTTAAGGCTAGTAGTTAGATTGACTAACATTTATATTATGAATTGATAGAGATAACAATTAGAGAAATAATATATAATTGTTTTAAGAAATCATAGATACCTAAGGCTAGTTTGATTAGACCGATTTAGATTTATATGCTTATTTGTGGATAGAGATTAACTATTACGATAACAATAGGTTAATCAAGGATAAGAAGTCGAAGTCAGAATTAATCAACAACACAGGCATGTATCCTAACATATGCATTTACTTTATGTAAGGAATCTATGATTATGCAAGTTTCCTAACTTCATTTGATTTTATATTGAATGCAAGTTCTCTATATTACACAACTTTGGATATTGTGCAAGTTTCTTAACTTCATTTGATTTTGATATTGAATGCAAGTTTCTTAACCCTACTTTTTATTGAGCAAGTATTCGAATCTTACTCTTTATTGAGCACGTACTTAAGCTTGTACTATTATTGATCGGGCGAGTAAATAATTTCTAGGTTAATTCTTGTCTTATAAATTAATATTTCATAGCTTGATTTAAATCACGATTATATTCCTTGAATCATGTTGCGAGTATTGAAATTATAAATTGTTCTTATATACATTGTAAAAGTTGTCTACGCCATTTGATTCGGCCAGACCAATATAATGAATTAGAAAGCGATCCACGCCAATTGCTTTGATGCGGACTTTTATAATCTACTAAGATTAATAACCCTCATAAAAAGAGGAAACTATATAGTCGGGGTGCCGACAACAACAGGGTATGTTATGCATAACACCAGGTACGGTAGGCTGATCCCTTACTTGTACTTGTTTGGGTTACCAAAAATATTTTGGTGATTCTAGTAGAAGTTCGTGGTCCTTAGCGACCACTCAGTATCCAATAATTATTAACTTGAAATTGTTGAATTCATTGGATTCCTCTATAAACTCTTGGTCCACAGTGACACTCAGTGATATCTATTCTTTCACTTGAAATTGTTGAAACCTTTGTGTTCTTTAATAACTTCTCGTCACGTAGTGGTTCTTCATTAACTTCACAAAATAGATTTGGAAACCATTAATATTTACTTTGTTCACAAAGTCTTATTTAAATTCCTAAGCTGTTAATTACCATTTTACCCTTAAGATTAAGAACCGTATATACACCTGTTCACATTTATTGGCATATCACTTGCTGGGCAAATTTGTTGCTCACTCTTGCTTCCCATAAACATTTCAGTTAGGGCAGGGTAAGGTGGAACCCCAGGACAGAACAAGAGCGAAGACAAGGCTATGAAGTAGCTGTGTTCTTCTATGTTAGGATGTTTTCTTTATGATTTATTAAGACTTAATTAATGCTATATATTAAGTTATGTTTGGATTAAGTTATAAAGTGTATTAGTAATAGTTTCGAGACTTGGGACGAGAATATTTATGTTATACCAATGTAAATTATTCTATTTTCCATTATTTGAGATTTTAGTTGTTATTAGAGTTGGATCATGAAGCACCGAATTCAAGATACGAGTGTCTGAATTTGGGGGCGTCACAATTGTTGTAACCCTTTAATGGGGAGGATTATTGTTTAAGTTGGTTCAGTTTATGGTAATATACTTTATTATTGTGTAGTTAGATGTGATTTTTTAGACAAGTGAACACTAAATCATGTGGGAAATAAGTACCCGGATTTTGGGGTGTCACAGTTTCCCCATCTACTGTTGCTCCCAAGATTTCCAGTTCGTTTAAGTAAGAAATAATGTTTAAACAATGATCTCAAACTGAAGATCCCTCGTACATCTTGGAATTCATGAGTGTTTTCATCACAGTCTGTTGTGTAGCATAACTCTGGTCAGCAAACGTTTCATGAAGGTTATCCAAGATCTCTTTAGCATTGGTATTAGACTGATATTGGTGTTGCAATATATTTCACAAAGATGCCAATATATAGCAACAAGCCATGTCATCAGCCTTTTTCCACTTCCTATGGTTATTCTTTTTTGCAACAGTAGCATTTTCTGGAAGAACTGGGCAAGGTTCAATCAGCACAAATTTGTAGTCCTCAGAAGTGTACACAATATCAAGATTTCTTTTCCAATCCACATAATTTGGTCCAATTAACTTATTTTCTTTAAGAATAATAGCAAGTGAATTAAAATATGACATGGTAATCTATACAATTATACAATATGTATAAATTAAATGGCCATTCAATAAAAATAAACTTTTTCATATAATATGAAAGTTTAATCCTCAAACACAAACATAAAATAAACAAGGCAACTTAATTTCAAATAATTCTCTTTTCGATGGGAAAAATAAGAATAATTTGAAATTATTATTATTTTTATATCTTGACATCTCACGAAATAAAAATAATTCACCATTTAATTCAGCCCAAAACAATAATAATAAGTATCACTCCGATTGGGAGAATTATTATTTATGTTTTGCAAGTGTATACCATCCATTTAAACTTTCTTTAAAATTTTAATAAAAATATTTCGATGGAAAATAATTCATAATATAATTTTAAATAAATTTATCACAAGGAAATCCATATATAATATAACTAGATTCATGTATCTTCCAAAAGGAAACTCACAAAATTTGAGATTAGATACATATATCAATATAACGGACCAATGATGGAGGTCGTAATAAATACAATTCTTTCTCCCACTTGATTTTTATTTACATAAAAATAAGGATTTTTATTTATTTAAAAATATATAATTATATTAATATCCCATATTAATATATATAAACATGTAAACAAAGATACATGCATATTCACATTTAACAATTACAAAATTATGAAAATTCAGCAATTAAACATTATAATTGTTGACTACCAATTCATATTAATATAAATGAAAATAGGCCCACAATTTAAAAATGTGAATATGATAAATAATGATCTATTACTATATATATATATATATATATATGAATTAGCATATTTACATAATAGATTTGTTGGTACAGTTGGTTTGAGTGTGACTACTGCAACAATAAGGGTTGGAGTTCATTTCCTTGCAACAAAAACTTAACTTTTTAATTTTAAAATGTTTGACACTAAAAGGACGGTTTGGGTCTAGGCTAAACAACCTTAGCTTAACATTTTTTAAAAAAAACTATTCATTGTTGCTAGCAGGTATTGATCTCCAGAACTCCGCTTAAACAAGCATAAATAACCTTATATTCTGATCAAAACCATTGGACCAACACAATCAAACATGTAAGATTTCATCTAAAATTAATCCTTAATATATCCACATAAAAAATTATATGTTGGATGGGGCTTATAGTATAGAATTTGAGCCCGCGATAAAGAAAATTTGGTGACATTATATATATATATATACATACACACATATATATAGAAAAATCTGTAGGCCTTAGATGGCACGTGATTTTCTATAGCAAAAAAGTCCATTAAGTTATGTGAATGGAACATTTACACCTCAGACCACCAGCAAGATATCATTCTATGACTATTAATACGTACGAGACAAAATGGTCCATGGTGACATACAACTATCATTACTGATGTTATGACTGTTAAGGCATTGGGTTGTACAGAGAAAAAAATATATATCCATACATCTGTCGAATATAATTCAATCTAAATAATATAAACATGATTTATGAAAATTATAAGTTAGCTTAAATACCAATTGTAGGAAACGATTTAGAAATAAATTAATAATTTTTACTTTTAAAAATATTACCCAAGATCTTCCTCATAATTTAGCAAAATCAAAAAAAAATACATACCTCATTCTCGGTTGTAACACATTGAAGAATTTTTGCTTATTTTCTCCCTCATGATCTTCCTCCTTATGAACCTTATTTTGATATCACATACTTTTTGAGTCAAAATACTATAAAGTGATAGAATATATAGAGTCCTCAAGTCCCTGATATTTATCAGGATAATTGCAAATCTTTTTAATATATTTTAACCTGCTATTTTGTTATATCTTAATAAGGGCTAGAGTGGGAATCAAGTAGGATACAATAAGTCTAGCTCCAATATAATATTAACTTCTGATTAAATCTTTAATCAATTAATAAAATTAATAAAATTAAAATTAATTAATTAAATCATTCCACTATTAGTATCTTGGAAAATATTTATCTGCAATAATATCTATAAACGCGTGTAGGAATAAAACTGTTAACCCACTACGTTTACTGCTTATATCCTTGACTACATAATTTATAAACTTTTGATCACACATTAATTTAATAAATTAAATTAATTCTTTAGTAATTTGAATTACTAAAATACTTGGCCAAGATTTTGGTGATCAACCAATAAATTATATCAAGGGGATATTATAATTTAATTGTAGAATTCCATCTTGAAAAATACATGTTCCTAATTTCATAAGACATATCACCCAACATATTGACCTATTGATTGTATTAAAATATCACTCTTTAATATATTAAAGTGACATACACTATAAAATTAAGTTCATTATTCTCTTAGGATTATGAGTAATTGCACATTAATAGTAATTGAAAAATTATTTATAATAACAGTATTTAACAAATAATTTTTCGTAACGATCCAGTTCTATGTATTTCAAAAATACACCAATACACTAGATTAAAGTCTTTACTTTACATGACCAAGACAAACCATTCAATCAAGTGTACTACAATCTACTAGAATGATATATCCATTTCCATATAAGATTGAGAACAATATATTTCTTTAATTAAACATAACATATAATTTATGTCCTCTGTAAATGACACTCCTTCATATACATAAATTATAAAATGTATAGTTATGTACAAAATTTATGACACATTTAATTACGCAAAATGAAATTAAATTTTATTATTAAAATAATAAAATAAATATCAACATTGGGTTTTTCTAGGCTTAAAACCATACAATCTCCCGCTATCCCTAAACCTAATATACCAAATGTCTAATACTCATCCCCTCAAAAAGAAAATAAAAAACTTTAGAAGACAAGGTCTTTGAAAAAGGATCAACCAAATTTTGCGAAGAAGCTATCTTTGAAACTATCACATCTCCTCGTTGAAATTTCTCTCGGATGAGGTGATATTTTCTTTCAATGTGTTTTCCTTTCTTGTGGTTCCTAGTCTCCTTTGATTATCCAATCGCCCCATTATTGTCACAAAATAGGAGAATAGGAGATGATACTGAAGGTACCATTCCTATTTCTAATAAGAACTTCTTGAGCCATATAGCCTCTTTTTGCAGCTTGGGAAGCAACAACGTATTCAGCTTTCATGGTCGAGTCAGCTATGTAAGACTGTTTAACACTCCTTCGACTGACAGCTCCAGCTCCAAGAGTAAACACATAACCAGATGTTGAGTTTCTAAAATCTTTATCTGACTGAAAATTTGAATCTGTATATCATTTCGGGACAAGATCATCACTAAAATAGATAAGTATATAATCTCTTGTTCTCCGTAGATACTTAAGTATATGTTTTATGGCTATCCAATGTTTGAGTCTAGGTTTAGACTGATATCTGCTGACCAAGCCTACTGAAAAACAAATATCTGGTCTAGGAATTCACAACATTGCATACATAAGACTTCCCACCACCGAAGCATAAGGGATTGTCTTCATGCGCTCTTGCTCTTGAGATGTCTTTGGACACTGCTCCTTAGTAAGTGGAATTCCATATTTTATAGGAAGTAGTTCTTTCTTGGAATTCTGCATGTTGAACCTAGCCAAAATTATATCTATATATGCAGCTTGGGATAGGCCCAACATTCTATTCTTGCGATCACACCAAAGCTTGATCCCTTGAATGTAATTAACCTCTTTTAGGTCCTTCAACTTAAAATTACTAGACAACCAAATTTTGACGCTAGATAATACTCCTACATCATTACACATAAGCAATATATCATCCACATAAAGAACTAAGAATACCACCACCCCATCTTTATTCTTCTGCACACACAAGATTCTTCTAGATTTTGTTCAAAACCATAAGATTTGATTGCTTGATCAAAACTTATACTCCAAGACCTTGATGTATGCTTAAGTCCATAAATGGACTTTTGCAACTTGCATACCATATTTTCTTGGCCTTTATTTATGAAACCATCAGGCTGCTTCATAGAGATTTATTCATCAAAATATCCTTTAAGAAAAGCAGTATTGACATCCATTTTCCATATCTCATAATTGAGATGAGCTGTAATGGATAAGAGTATTATGATAGATTTAAGCATGGATACTGGTGAAGAAATTTCCTCATAATCGATACCAACCGTGCTTTAAAGGATTTCACCTTTCCATCTACCCCTCATTTTCTTTTGTAGGCCCACTTGCACCCTATAGGTTTGATCCCATTAGGTGCTTCTACAAGTTCCCATACTTTATTTGAGTATATGGAATCCATTTCTTGTGTTTATAGTCATATGCAAGTTGGATGCATCTACATCATTAATAGCTTCATGGTAGTTAGAGGGATCCGATTCTACTTCTTCCAGAATAACATCTTAAGTTTCTCCAAGAAGTGAAAGTCTCTCAGGAGGTCTAATACTCCTCCCACTATGACGAAGCTCCGGTGTATTATAAAAATCAGGTTGGTTAGTTTGTGGCAATTCATCCAAGTCTTATGGTGGATTAATTGATTGAGTAATTAATGTACTTGACATTTCTTCTAAGACAATTTTACTACTCGATTTGTGATCCATTATATAGTCATTTTCAAAAAAAAATACATTTTCTCTAATAAATACTTTCTGGTTTAAAGGACTATAAAATAGACCACCTCTAGTTCCTTTTGGATATCCTACAAACAAACAAACTTCTGTTCTTGAACCTAATTTATCTAAGTCTGACTTTCCATTTCGCACATGTGTAGGTGTGACCCATATATGAATATGATGCAATACTAGCTTTCGCCCACTCCCCAATTCTCTAGGTGTTAAAGGAACATACTTTGATGGTACAAGATTCAATAACTACATTATGGTTTCTAGTGCATAACCCCAAAAGAAAATAGAAAAAGTAAAAAATCTCATCATAGACCTTAACATATCCAAAAGAGTCTTGTTTCTTCTTTCTACCATACCATTTTGTTGGGGTGTAACCGGTGCATTCAATTCAGATATAATTCCTTTATCAGATAATTAATCTTTGAATTTCCAAAGGAGGTATTCACCTCCTCGATCCGATCGAAGGGCCTTTATGTTTTTACTAGATTGCCTTTCTACTTCTGCCTTAAAATCTTTGAATTTTTCAAATGCTTCAGACTTTCGATGCTTAAGGTACACATAACCAAATCTTGAGTAATCATCAGTAAAAATGATGAAATACTCAAACCCTTCTCGTGCTCGGGTATTCATAAAACCACATACATTTGTATGAATTAATTCTAACTTATCACTGGCTCTATGTTTCTTTGCCTTGAAAAGCCCTTTGATCATTTTTCCTTCTATACAAGATTTGCAAACTAGAAGATTTTCAACTTCTAAGGAGCTTAGGGGACCATCTTTAACCAGTCTTTGGATCCTATTTAGATTAATAAAACCTAATCGTAGATGCCAGAGATACGTTTGATTAACTCAAGAAACTTCTCTTTCTAATGTTATATGTTGACTACATTCAGTTTGCACTAATGAATAATAATTAGAAGTAAGATATATAAATTATCTACCAATGAACCAGAACAAATGAAATTTCCATTCTTGCGAATAACAACTTTGGAATCAAAATTAACAGAATATCCATGTTTAAACAAGAAAGAATTTGAAATTAAAATGTCTGGAACATAAAGACAATCTACTACTTTTAAAGTCCTATCATTATTAAAATTGAGATGCACAACTCCCACTGCAATAGCTGCTACTTTTGGCTAGAACCAAGGTGTAGATAAATCTCGCATTCATTCAATTTTCTGGTTTCCTGAACTCCCTGCAATAAATTGCAGAAATGATTAGTGGTTCCCGAATCTACACACCAGGATTCAGTAGAACGGCCCACAAAACATGTTTCATAAACGAAAGATTGATATTTACCTATCTTGCCAAACTGATCAATTAGACAATCAATCATACCTTGATTTTTGATCTTGTCTAGGTAAGTAGAACAATTCCTTTTCCAGTGACCTTTCACCCCACAGTGGAAACATTTCCCTTGAGGTTTTACTTTTGCCCCTCTCTTCCTAACCCCTCTAGATGGAGGTATATTTCCATTTGTAGCTTTCTTACCGTTATTCTTTTTCTAGTTCTTGCCCTTAGGCTTCCCTTAGAAATACCAGTTTCTGCAACATGAATGCTTCCTTTTGCACGAAGAATACCTTCTGTTGCTTGGAGTTCCTTCATCAGTTCAGGTAAAGATAAAGACATTTTGTTCCAAGTGTAATTAAGTTTAAACTGATTGAAGGAATCAGGCACGGTCTTTAGCAATATGTCAACTTGGGATTCCCCATCAATTGTTGCTCCCAGGATTTCCAGTTTGTTTAAGTAAGAAATAATTTTTAAACAATGATCTCAAACTGAAGATCCCTCGAACATCTTGGAATTCAGGAGTGTTTTCATCACATGAAGGCTGTCCAAGATCTCTGTAGCAGTTGTAGTAGACTGATATTGGTGTTGCAATAAATTTGAAAAAAATGTCAATATATAGCAACGAGCCATGTCATCAGCCTTTTGCTACTTCTTATGATTATTCTTTTGTGCAACCGTAGCATTTTCTAGAAGAACTGGGCAAGGTTCAGTCAGCACAAACTTGTAGTCCTCAACAGTCAACACAATGCCAAGATTTCTTTTCTAGTCCACATAATTTGGTCCAATTAACTTATTTTCTTTAAGGATAACAGCAAGGGAATTAAAAGACGACATGATAATCTATAAAATTATATAATATGCATAAATTAAATGGTCATTCAATAAAAATAAACTTTTGCATATAGTATGAAAAAGTAATCCTCAAACACAAACATAAAATAAACCTAACAACTTAATTTCAAATAATTCTTTTTTCGAAAGGAAAAATAAGAATAATTTGAAATTACTATTATTTTTATATCTTGACATCTCATGAAATAAAAATAATTCACCATTTAATTCAGCCCAAAACAAAAATAATAAGTATCAGTCCGATGGGGAGAATTATTATTTATGTTTTATCAAGTGTATACCATCCATTTAAATTTTCTTTCAAATTTGATTACAAATATTTCGATGGGAAATAATTCATAATACAATTTTAAATAAATTTATCACAAGAAAATTCATATCTAATATAACTAGATTCGTGTCTCTTCCGAAGGGAACTCACAAAATTTGAAATTAGATACATGTATCAATATAATGGACCAGTGATGGAGGTCGTAAGAAATACAATTATTTCTCCCACTTGATTTTTATTTACATAAAAATGAATATTTTTATTTATTTAACAATATATAATTATATTAACATCACATATTAATCAATATAAATATGTAAACTAAGATACATGCATATTCACATTTAACAATTACAACATTATAAAAATTCAGCAATTAGATATTATAATTGTTAACTACAAATTCATATTAGTATAAACGAAAATAGGCCCACAATTTAAAAATTATGAATATGATAGCTAATGATCTATTACTATTAAAAACAAATATATGAATATTCCTATTTACATAATGGATTTGTTGGTACAGATGATTTGAGTGTGATTGTTGCAACAATAAGGGTAGGAGTTTAATTCCTTGCAACAACAACTTAACTTTTTAATTTTAAAATGTTTGACTCTAAAAGGACGGTTTGAGCATGGGCTAAACTGCCTCGGTTTAACATTTTAAAAAAAATCATTGTTGCTAGTAAGTATTGATCTCCAGACCTCCCCAAAAACAAGAACATATATAACCTTATATTCCAATCAAAACCATTGGACCAACACAATCAAACATTGAAAATTTTATCTAACATTAATCCTTAATATATCCAAAGAAAAAAATTATATGTTGTATGGAGCTTATAGTATAGAATTTGAGCCCGCGATATAGAAAATTTGGTGACATTATATATATATATATATATATGTAAGTACATATAGAAAAATATGTATGCCTTAGATGGCATGTGGTTTTGTATAGCAAGAAAATTCATTAGGACATGTGAATGACCCATTTAGGCCTCAGACCACACCAACAAGATATCATTCTATGACTATTAATATGTATGAGACAAAATGGTCCATGGTGACATACAACAACCATTATTGATGTTATGACTGTCAATGCCTTGGGTGGTACAGAGAAAAAATATATATATCCATACATCTGTCGAATATAATTCAAACTAAACAATATAAACATGATTTATGAAAATTTTGAGTTGGCTCTAATATCAATTTTAGGAAACGATTCCAAATAAATTAATATTTTTTACTTTTAAAAATTATTACCCAAGATCTTTCTCATAATTTAGCATAATCAAAAAAATATATTACATACGTCGTGCTCAATTGTAGCACAATTGAGAATTTTTGCTTAATCTCATGATGAATTTTTCTCCTTCCTGATCTTCCCCCCTATGAACCTTATTTTGATATCACATATTTTTATGAGTGTAGGCTCAAACAACTGTAAAGTGATAGAATATATAGAGTCCTCAACTCCCCGATATTTATCAGGATAATTGAAAATCTTTTTGATATATTTTATCCTGCTATTTTGTTATATCTTAATAAGGTCTAGGGTGGGAATCAAATAGGATTCTATAAGTCTAGCTCCAATATAATACTAACTTCTGATTAACTTTTTAATCAATTAGAATTATATTAATTATAACTAATTCCATTAAATAGTTACAATTGCACTTTAGAATTAATAGAATTAATTAATTAAATTATTCCACTATTAGTATCTTGCAAAATACTCCTCTACAATAATATCCATAAACGCGTGTAGGAATAAAACTAATAACCCACTACTTTTACTACTTATATCCTTGACTACATAATTTATAAACCTTTGATCACACATTAATTTAATAAATTAAACTAATACTTTAGTAATTTAAATTACTAAAATACTTGGGCAAGATTTTGGTGATCAACCAATAAATTATATCAAGGAGATATTATAATTTAATTGTAGAATTCCATCTTGAAAAATACATGTTCCTAATTTCATAACACATATCACCCAACATATTGAGGTATTGATTATATTAAAATCTTACTCTTTAATATATTAAAGTGACATACACTATAAAATTAAGTTCATTATTTTCTCTGGATTATGAGTAATTGCACATTAACAGTCATTGAAAAAATATTTATAATAGCAGTATTTAACAAATAATTTTTTGTAAGGATCTAGCTCTATGTATTTCAAAAATACACCAATACAGTACTAGATTAAAGTCTTTACTTTACATGACCAAGACAAATCATTCAATCAAGTGTATTACAATCTACTAGAATGGTATGTCCATTTTCATCTAAGATTGAGAACAATATATTTTTTTAATTATATATAACTTATAATTTATGTCTTCTATATATGACACTCCTTCATATACATAAATTATAAAATGTATAATTATGGACAAAATTTATGACACATTTAATTATGCAAAATAAAATAAAATTTTATTATTAAAATAATAAAATAAATATCAACATTGGGTTTTTGTGGACTTAAAATCTTACATTATATATAGGGTTCTTTACAGTAATATACAACAATTAGAAAATAATTACACCATTAGTGCATCCACAAAATAATTGCAAAAAGAGTGCAACAAATTCAAACCATTCAATTTCACATTAATAAGGAAATCTAAAATCAAGGAGAAATAACCTCCATAATTCATAATTCAAATTAAATCTTTGGGATCTAACAACAAAAACAAATTCAAAATTCAAAATTCAATTCAAAAGTAGGGAAAAACAAAAAATTATATTCTCTTCATCTCCGTCATCATCTTGGATTTGGAACTGTTCGAGTATCATATTACAATTGTTCATGGTGCGTGCATCCAGGAGGCCACGATTCCACAGTTTGATCATGAACAATCTCCAACACCTGCCAACATGCATCATTATTAATATACAAAGATTAATATAGAACGATAATAGAAAAAAAAGTACAATTGTTGTAGAGGAACGATAATAGGAAAAAAATACTATTATTGCAGAGGAAGGGATAATAGGAAAAAAAATACTATTATTGCGACATCACTCTCTCCTCCCCTTCATCATCCTCCTCCGCCGCGAATCTCCAAAAGTACCTGAGTTACTGTTTTGATTTTTTTTTTTTGACGATTTGGTTACCCACAAAAACTAGAATGGTTACCTTTGTATGAAGGTTTGGCAACCAACTAAATGAAGGTTTGGCTAGCAATTTCATCACATTCAAAATAAATTGGTAACCTAATAAAACTGAATTGGTTACCTTGATATAAAGGTTTGGCTACCAACTGCATGAAGGTTTGACTACCAACTGCATCACATTTAAAATAAATTGGTAACCTAATAAAACTAAACTGGTTACCTTGGTATGAAGGTTTGGCCACCAACTGCACTATGAAAAAATTGCAGGTGTGAAGGTGGATTGGTTACCTTGGTATGAAGGTTTGGTTACCAACTGCACTATAAAGGTAACCTAATAAAACTGAATTGGTTACCTTGGTATTAAGGTTTGGCTACTTTAGTTTGGTTACCTTGATATAAATCAATGCTCATGGCTGTGTGATGAATCGAACTGCAATTGTGATATAAGTTGAAGACAAGAGGAATGGGAAGTAAACAAACAAACAAACAAACAAAAAAATATCAATCTTATAAAGAATAAAATATGGCAGTATTAGTTGGGAAGTAACTTCTTTAAGTGTTACTGGACTGTGAGTAGGGGCATGTTTAATGGATATGCAACAAAATATTATAGGTTGCCTTGGGTGGTTGGGCTCGGAAAACTAATGGATATGGGAGACTTCACGGAGAGTGGTGGGAGGGACTCCTTCCTCTACTTTTTCAAGCTTCTCGAAGGCATCCATGGCCGACACTGATGATTTCTCCATTTTCTCTATCTCTCTATTCAAGTTCTCTCTATCTAGATCCACGGGATATTAGTGGTCGTCGGAATGGCGGATATTTTTGATCCCGATTATATATCCGCTTGCTGGAGTCGACCTCTCTCCCACTTTTGTCCAACGGAAACAATTATACTAATTACATTAATTTTGTAAATAAACATGAAAAAATGTATTAATTTTGTAATTATTTTATGGATACACTATTGTTGTAATTATTTTTAAAAATGTACTAGAATATGTAATTGTTCCTTATATATATATATATATATATATATATATATATATATATATGTGTGTGTGTGTGTGTGTGTGTGTGTGTGTGTGTGTGTGTGTGTGCGTGTGTATGTGTGTGTGAAATTAAAAATATAAATATATAATGATGTAGGTGTATATACAAAAGTAATTTTCAAAACCCAATAAATTTTGAAGGACTCAACTGGAGTTTGTAAAAGTTTTGGATTGTTTTTCTAATATTTCAATTGCTTACAAGGTATTATTAACTATTCCTATAACAGTGACATCGGCTAAAATAAGTTTTTTTCGAAGTTATAATTGTTGAAAAATTACTTGTGGTCGACTATGACACAAGAAAGGTTAAATGGGTTGGCAACAATGTGCATCGAGAATGATATGCTCGACAAGCTTAATTTTGAACATTTGATTTAAGATTTTACCTCTAGGAAGACTAGAAGAACTATCTTCTTTTTCTTTCTCTTTTTTGCTAAATTAGAAAAACTATCTTTCAATGAATGTATTCTCATGTATTTTGTTGTAGTCGAATTTCTCATATATTTTGGTGTAGTCGAATAAGTTCTCATATATTTTGTTGTAGTCGAACTATTATGTTTTAAGCTCCGGAAATATATTTTTTTAATACAACTTGTACTTTTTATTTATTTATTTTTACTTTATTTTGGTGAAAACAATGTTTCGAAATGGATCTCATTTTCAATTTTCGTCCTGAGTCACCAAAATCTCAGGAACGACCCTGATGAGAGTATATCGGCTTCCAGCCACCAAAACTGTGTCCATGTATATGTTTAACAAAGAAAAATATGAAAACAATCTAAAAAACCTATCATTAATGAAATCTTTTAAAATTGGTTTACTAACCCAGTCAAATATACGACCTAAGGGGTTGCTCAAGAATCTCCAAAATCAGTTCAAATTTTGTCTAGTCTCCATACTTCTCTAATTCACTATAAAACCAATTAGTTTGATCTTTAAACAAAACGGAGGACCAGTAAGTGTAGTCTTCAGCCAGCTCAGTTACGGGGCCTCATGAAATAGACCATAAGTTTTGCCTTTGGAATAGGCTTAGATTAGAACAAGGTTATGACATGGCAGTTTACTTCAATGTGATTTTTTTCCCTAAAGAATTTTTTACTCTTGTCCTGTCCCCAGTTGCAACAAAGACTGTCTTATGATTCTGCAAACATTTTCTTCGCTTCATATGGTTAAAGCAAAGGGGGTTTATGTGACGCCCCCAGAATAGGTCCATTCAACCCAACCCATTCTGAGTCGCCAAATACATGGTACAGAATTCAAATACAAACTTTATATCATACGGTCGTGCAAAATACGACCACACAACTGTGAGTTTCAATACAAATATGTAAAAAATATTAAGATTCAAACTAAGTCCTCATTACAATTATTATCACACTATTTATCAGAAATAGTGAGGACTACTACTGCTCTAACTCGGACCATCACTCTGTCCCCCGACTAGTTCCCGCAACATTCTCATTTCCTGAAGAGGACAACAGATGAAAAGGGTGAGCTCAACTAGCTCAGTAAAGAATATTATGACTAAGATAATGGAAAATAAATTATCGTTAGTCTTCAACAAATCAGATAAAATATAATGGACAACCAATTTCAGATCAATATTCGCAGCGGAAATAACAGTTCATTAGAAGAGTTAAGCAGAGAATCAAGTCTACTATCTTCTATGATTTAAAAGTCCATCATCAATATTTTATCCCTGTAACATCAATCAATATACATCTCGAATCAAATATGCATCTTTGCACTACAGGCCAAAGATATTCATTTGTATCATCAGTGGTCATATTCATCTCAACACCTGTCATCTTTGCACTACAGGCCAAAGATATTCATCAGGTAATCATTCATCTTTGCTCTACAGGCCAAAGATATTCATCAAGTAATCATTCATCTTTGCTCTACAGGCCAAAGATATTCAGTTACATCACCTTTTAGGACTGAGAATGATGAAAAATATTTTTAAAAAAACGAATCCAGTGAGATAAAAGACAAAGACTAAGGATTCGTATTTTAGTATATCCAATTCAAAAATACCTCGTAATAATCAATTATGGAGCAAAATTCAAGAATAAAGCTCAAAACTTGGATACAATCAAAGATAGTAACCTTAACAAGCAATTTGGACAAATAGAAGAAAATTTAATTTTTTCCGTGAATAGTGTCGTATACGTGAATAGTGCCGTATACGTGAATAGTAACCTCGACGGAAAAAGTAAGAATTTCAACATAAAATCCATGACAATATTTCTGTATAATGATATTGAAAAGAATAATATCATTTACGAAAGAAAATAACATCCCTTACCTCAAAAGAATAGTATCTCTGACTGGAATATCGGATATAATACCGAAGGAAACTTGCGCTGAATACTAATACTCAAAGTATTGAAATACTCACAAAAATACGCTCGATATTATAGAGAGAGAAAACTTCTGATTCTGGTGTGATTTTCAATTCTAACCTAAGCACCCTATTTATAGAAAAAGCAGGAGACTAAATGAATAAAATATTATATATTTTTCAAAATTTCCGCCGCCTGGCGGCTAAACAATTTTCCACCAAAAGTGGGGCCCGCCCATAAAAAAAATATATATTTTCTGAAACTTCAATAATTCATAACAAATAGCCCCTTTGTCAGAAAAATACAAATTATATGTCCTTCCATAGGAAATTTAATTCTCTACAACTTTGCAGAAGAAAGTATTTCCAAATTCCAAACATAAATTATCCGAAATCCATAAACAGATGATTTCTCACACCAAAATATTGATAAAAAAACTCACCAGCGCCAATTCCTTCTTTAATATCCACAAAATAAATATTTCCTTATCATATAAATCAATAATTAATTATTCACAAATAATATTATAGAACTACAATATTAACAACCAGGTCGTTCCCAGGACAGAGGGGACCTTCCGATAAGGACTTCTCCTTACTGGCGCGCAATTAAATAACCCCTCCTAGACAGAACTTCCTTAGACATTGTCAATAATGCTATCTAATAATATTATTCAAATAATATGAATTATTGAGTTGATAACGTGAAATACTGTGCAACGACAATTATTGAATCAATACTACAAAATATCAACTGTAGCCATTATTGAATCAATCATAAAAAAATAGCAACGTAGCAATTATTGAGTCAATAAAATATCAATGCAGCAATTATTGAGTCAATAATATAAAATATCAACGTAGCAATTATTGAGTCAATAATATAAATATTGAACAGTAATTACTGTAACAATAATTGAGTAATGGCTTCTCACGTAAGACTCAATAATTCGAAATACTGTGCAATACCGTGTGCTACTATGCAACACCGTGTATCACTGTATTTTAACCACCGGGTATTTCAACAGTACTAACGGTAACAACCACGCCGTTATTTTGTAAAAAAGTTATTTCTGTCGCTTTCTATATCCGACAGTTATTCCGTTGTGGGGGCCCACAAATAGCTGCGCCGTCGTACGAATATTCCCCGACAACAAGAATATTCCACGACCAAACGAATATTCCCCGACAACAAGAATATTTTACAACCACTTGCTCATTTTAAAAATATTTGCACATTTCACTCATAACTTTCATATTTATCAAATCAACACCTTACTATTTCGAAATAATATATAAAGAAAACTAAATCTTTATTCATAAAAGTTGGGGTCTTACAACCTCCCCTCCTTATGAAATTTCGTCCTCAAAATTGACGTACGTACCTGGTATGTCGAAAAGGTGAGGATACCTCGCTTTCATTTCCGATTCCAACTCCCAGGTCATTTCCTCAATAGCCTGGTTTCTCCACAAAACTTTAACTTGAGGTATAATTTTCGAGCGTAGGACATGCTCCTTCCTATCCAAGATCTTGACAGGTACCTCCTCGTACGTTAAATCTTCGGCTATCTCGTCTGGTTCTAACTCAATAATGCGGTTTGGATCCTTCACATATTTACGTAACACGGATATGTGAAATACGTTATGAACACGAGACATGCTTGGAGGTAAAGCGAGTCTATAAGCCACATTTCCTATTCGGTCAAGAATCTCAAATGGACCAATGAATCGTGGGTTGAGCTTTCCTCTCTTCCCAAACCTCGTAACTCCCTTCCATGGAGCAATACGTAATAACACATGGTCTCCAACGTTAAATTCCACGTCCTTTCGATGAAGATCCGCATAACTCTTTTGTCGATCCTGTCCCGTTTGTATACGTTGTCGAATCATTTGGATCTTTTTCGTAGTCATACGTACTAACTCCGGTCCCAACAATGTTGTTTCACCCACCACGTTCCAACATACTGGAGAGCGACACTTTCTCCCATACAACGCTTCGAATGGAGCCACGCCTATACTTGCCTGATAACTGTTGTTGTAGGAGAATTCCACCAATGGTAAATACTTATCCCAACTCCCTTTGAAGTCTAGAACGCAGAGTCTCAATAGATCTTCAAGAGTTTGGATAGTCCTTTCCGATTGTCCGTCTGTTTGAGGATGATAAGCCGAACTGAATCGTAAATCCGTACCCATAGCTTTCTGCAAACTGATCCAAAATCGTGAAGTAAATCTGGGATCACGATCCGAAACTATGGATACTGGCATGCCATGCAATCTCACAATTTCATTCACGTACATATGAGCAAGACGTTCAAGGGAATAAGTCTCTCGTATCGGCAAGAAATGAGCAGACTTGGTTAATCTATCAACAATAACCCAAATCGCATCTAAGCCTTGAGAAACCTTGGGAAGACCCGTAACGAAATCCATCGTAATGTGTTCCCACTTCCATTTCAGAATCTCCAGTGGTTGCAATGGACCCTTCGGCACTTGATGCTCCGCCTTTACACGTTGACAAGTTAAAAATCTCGAGATAAACTCCGCGATCTCTCTCTTCATATTGCCCCACCAAAATGTATGTCGAAGATCACGATACATTTTAGTACTCCCAGGATGGATTGTAAACGGTGTGTTGTGTGCCTCCATCATGATTCTATACTTCAAGTCGGAATCGTTAGGAACACAAAGTCTGGAGTTGACTCGAAGTATTCCATCTTCATCGATTCTCGCTTCTGGAATTGCACCTTCTTGCACCTTCTTCTTCATCTTCATCAGCTCCGCATCCGTAACTTGAGCAGCTTTAACTTTATCAATCAAAGCTGGTTCTACGAGTATACTTGACATTAACGCACTCGTTCCCACATATGATCTTCTACTCAACGCGTCAGCTACCACGTTCGCTTTTCCAGGATGGTATTGGATAGTATGATCGTAATCTTTCAACAGCTCAAGCCAACGTCGTTGCCGCATGTTGAGTTCCTTCTGAGTGAAGAAATATTTAAGGCTCTTATGATCCGTATAAATCTCCACTTTCTCTCCGTACAAGTAATGTCTCCAGATCTTCAACGCGAAAACGACTGCTGCCAACTCTAGATCATGAGTAGGATAATTCCTCTCATATTCTTTGAGTTGTCGCGAGGCATAGGCTATGACTTTTCCATGTTGCATGAGAACACATCCTAACCCTTTGCCCGAAGCATCGCTGTAAATAACAAATCCATCCGAACCAGATGGTATTGTCAGAACAGGTGCCGAAATAAGTCTCCTCTTGAGCTCTTGGAAGCTCTTCTCGCATTCCTCTCTCCAAATGAATTTTGTATCTTTCCGAGTCAACTGAGTTAATGGAGTAGCGATTCGAGAAAATCCCTCTACGAATCTCCGATAATAACCAGCTAAGCCCAGAAAGCTTCGTACTTCAGTCACCGACTTAGGTTGCTCCCAGCTTTGCATTGCTTCAATCTTCGTCGGGTCAACAGATACTCCACGTTTCGATACCACGTGCCCAAGGAATGCTACTTCCTTAAGCCAAAACTCGCATTTCTTCAGCTTAGCATATAGCTTGTTCTCACGAAGCTTTTGAAGTACTAACTTCAAATGGTGTTCATGATCTTCACGGCTTTTAGAATAGATGAGGATGTCATCAATAAAGACAACAACGAATTGATCTAAATACTCCTTAAATACACGGTTCATCATATCCATGAAAGCAGCAGGAGCATTAGTCAAATCCAAAAGACATGACTAAGAACTCATAATGCCCGTACCGTGTTCTAAAAGCAGTCTTTGGAATATCCTCAGTTTTAATCTTCAACTGATGATATCCAGAACGAAGATCGATCTTTGAAAAGAATTGCGCTCCTTGCAACTGGTCGAACATGTCATCAATACGAGGTAACGGATACCTATTCTTGATGGTGACATGGTTCAACTCCCGATAGTCAATACAAAGTCGCATACTCGCGTCTTTCTTCTTTACGAATAAAACAGGAGCACCCCAAGGAGACGTACTAGGACGAATAAAACCGATGTCTAACAATTCTTGTAATTGGACCTTTAACTCCTGAAGTTCAATAGGAGCCATTCGATATGGGGTTTTAGAAATGGGTTTTGTACCAGGCTCAAGGTCAATAAAAAAAATTCAACTTCACGTTCTGGGGGTAGACCGGGAAGTTCTTCGGGAAATACATCAGGAAACTCATTAACAACGAAAATATCATTCAAATCTGATGTATTCTGATTTAGATCAGTGACATGAGCTAAGAAAGCTTGACATCCGTTTTTCAATAAACGAATAGCCTTGGGATTTGAAATGATATTGACTGATTTTAGTGGTTTGGTGGTTTGAATTCGCACAACATGTTGATTAGGAATATGAAAACTAACAACCTTACGAAAACAATCAATTTTGGCATAGTAAGTGGTTAACCAGTCAATTCCTAAAATCACGTCAAATGCACGTATTTTCAAAGATATAAGATCAACAGGTAAGGTAAGGGTATCAATCTGAATCAAGCAAGATTTGTAAACTGTAGATGTAACAAAGGTTTCTCCTAACGGAGTTTCAACAGATAAGTCAAAGTCTAATTTATCAGAAGTCAAGTTCAAACGTTGAGCACAAGCAGGTGAAATAAAGGAATGGGTAGCACCGGTATCTAACAAGGTGTAAACTTCGCAAAAATTTATGATTAACTAACCCGTGATAAATTCATTCGGGTTCCTCGCGTTTTAGGCAGTCTCGATAAACGCTCTTCATGGAATCACCGACTTTGACTTATCTGCAACCGCCTTTGGAATCACCACCCCCGCTGAACTTGGTTTCGCAACAGGACAATCTCGAGCTATATGTCCTTCTTTTCCACAGTTATAGCATCCTTTGAATTGTTGTGGGCAGTTTGGGCTGATATGTCCCTCTTTCCCGCATTTAAAGCATACGACCGGTGGTCGTTCTCTTCCCCTCGAAACAGTTGATGCTGGTGCTGATGTCGACGTCTTCACGTTCTCATTGTTATACCTTCTCTTCTTGAAATCTCCTCCCGATTCGCTTCTTCTACTATCATGGCCACGATAACCACCGGAGTGGTTACCGCTTCTGTCATACTTTCCTCCTCGCTGGTTGTCATTGCTCCGATGACTGCTGCCACCGGTACGACCTTGGTTGTGGTCCCTCGGTTGAACATAATCATTATCTCGTTCTAATAACTGGGCCTTATTTACTACATCCGAATATAAAGAAAATTTATGAGAAATGAGGTATTGACGTATTTCGGGTTTCAAACCTCTTAGAAACATCCGCGTCATTCGTTCCTCATTCTCCACCAAATGAGGTGCAAACCTGGACAGCTCCGCGAACTTAGCCTCGTACTGAGATACCGTCATGTTATTTTGTTCGAGTTTAATAAACTCTACTTCCTTCATATGACGAATACTTTCAGGAAAGTACTTGTCATTAAACAGTTTCTGGAACGCTTCCCAAGACATCTTGAGTGCGGCAGGCTGGGTACGTTTCACAGATTCCCACCAGTAATCTGCCTCTCCACGGAACATAAACGTGGCGAATGAAACCTTCTGTTCCTCCGTGCATCCCAAGACATCAAATATCTTGGTAATTTGTTTGATCCACGTCTCCGCCTTGATCGGATCTGGCTTTCCCAGAAACTTTGGTGGTCCCAATTCTTTGAACTGCTTGGCAGTAACAATTCGCGAGTTGTTATTATCGCCACCTATATGTTGCACTCGAGTCTCCCTCGTCTGGTTTTGCATAAACTGCAAAAAACTTCTAAACATCTCATCGTTTATCGTCTGACCAGCGTTATTTTCAGGATGAACATTGCCTTCTTGTTGCATGTTCTCCTGGTTAACGATTAAAGGTGTCTCCACGGTCTCATTCACTTCGTTGTTAACATTCTCAGCTGCCATTCTCAAATACTGCCATAAAACAAGGGTTAATTAAATAAATTAACATATAACATATTAACCCTATGCTCCGACCGACCAATTAAATACCACATAAGCTTAGGTAGGACACACTAGCGAAGGATTTACTCGTCTCTCCCCTCCTAGTTCTATTCCCCGATCTCCGCCAGAGATCATATCCCTAAGCTCTGATACCAACTGTGACGCCCCCAGAATAGGTCCATTCAACCCAACCCATTCTGAGTCGCCAAATACATGGTACAGAATTCAAATACAAACTTTATATCATACGGTCGTGCAAAATACGACCACACAACTGTGAGTCTCAATACAAATATGTAGAAAATATTAAGATTCAAACTAAGTCCTCATTACAATTATTATCACACTATTTATCAGAAATAGTGAAGACTACTACTGCTCTAGCTCGGACCATCACTCTGTCCCCCGACTAGTTCCCGCAACATTCTCATTTCCTGAAGAGGACAACAGATGAAAAGGGTGAGCTCAACTAGCTCAGTAAAGAATATTATGACTAAGATAATGGAAAATAAATTATCGTTAGTCTTCAACAAATCAGATAAAATATAATGGACAACCAATTTCAGATCAATATTCGCAGCGAAAATAACAGTTCATTAGAAGAGTTAAGCAGAGAATCAAGTCTACTATCTTCTATGATTTAAAAGTCCATCATCAATATTTTATCCCTGTAACATCAATCAATATACATCTCGAATCAAATATGCATCTTTGCACTACAGGCCAAAGATATTCATTTGTATCATCAGTGGCCATATATTCATCTCAACACCTGTCATCTTTGCACTACAGGCCAAAGATATTCATCAGGTAATCATTCATCTTTGCTCTACAGGCCAAAGATATTCATCAAGTAATCATTCACCTTTGCTCTACAGGCCAAAGATATTCAGTTACATCACCTTTTAGGACTGAGAATGATGAAAAATATTTTTAAAAAAACGAATCCAGTGAGATAAAAGACAAAGACTAAGGATTCGTATTTTAGTATATCCAATTCAAAAATACCTCGTAATAATCAATTATGGAGCAAAATTCAAGAATAAAGCTCAAAACTTGGATACAATCAAAAATAGTAACCTTAACAAGCAATTTAGACAAATAGAAGAAAATTTAATTTTTCCGTGAATAGTGCCGTATATGTGAATAGTGTCGTATACGTGAATAGTAACCCCGACGGAAAAAGTAAGAATTTCAACATAAAATCCATGACAATATTTCTGTATAATGATATTGAAAAGAATAATATCATTTACGAAAGAAAATAACATCCCTTACCTCAAAAGAATAGTATCTCTGACTGGAATATCGGATATAATACCGAAGGAAACTTGCGCTGAATACTAATACTCAAAGTATTGAAATACTCACAAAAATACGCTCGATATTATAGAGAGAGAAAACTTCTGATTCTGGTGTGATTTTCAATTCTAACCTAAGCACCCTATTTATAGGAAAAGCAGGAGACTAAATGAATAAAATATTATATATTTTTCAAAATTTCCGCCGCCTGGCGGCTAAAAAATTTTCCACCAAAAGTGGGGCCCGCCCATAAAAAATATATATATTTTCCGAAACTTCAATAATTCATAACAAATAGTCCCTTTGTCAGAAAAATACAAATTCTATGTCCTTCCATAGGAAATTTAATTCTCTACAACTTTGCAGAAGAAAATTTTTCCAAATTCCAAACATAAATTATCCGAAATCCATAAACCGATGATTTCTCACACCAAAATATTGATAAAAAAACTCACCAGCGCCAATTCCTTCTTTAATATCCATAAAATAAATATTTCCTTATCATATAAATCAATAATTAATTATTCACAAATAATATTATAGAACTACAATATTAACAACTAGGTCGTTCCCAGGACAGAGGGGGCCTTCCGATAAGGACTTCTCCTTACTGGCACGCAATTAAATAACCCCTCCTAGACAGAACTTCCTTAGACATTGTCAATAATGCTATCTAATAATATTATTCAAATAATATAAATTATTGAGTTGATAACGTGAAATACTGTGCAACGACAATTATTGAATCAATACTACAAAATATCAACTGTAGCCATTATTGAATCAATCATAAAAAAATAGCAACGTAGCAATTATTGAGTCAATAAAATATCAATGCAGCAATTATTGAGTCAATAATATAAAATATCAACGTAGCAATTATTGAGTCAATAATATAAAATATTGAACAGTAATTACTGTAACAATAATTGAGTAATGGCTTCTCACGTAAGACTCAATAATTCAAAATACTGTGCAATACCGTGTGTTACTATGCAACACCGTGTATCACTGTATTTTAACCACCGGGTATTTCAACAGTACTAACGGTAACAACCACGCCGTTATTTTGTAAAAAAGTTATTTCTGTCGCTTTCTATATCCGACAGTTATTCCGTTGTGGGGGCCCACAAATAGCTGCGCCGTCATACGAATATTCCCCGACAACAAGAATATTCCACGACCAAACGAATATTCCCCGACAACAAGAATATTTTACAACCACTTGCTCATTTTAAAAATATTTGCACATTTCACCCATAACTTTCATATTTATCAAATCAACACCTTACTATTTCGAAATAATATATAAAGAAAACTAAATCTTTATTCATAAAAGTTGGGGTCTTACAGTTTAGAGAGAAAGGGAGTTTAGATCTTGGGAATTTGGTGTCTAAGAACCGAGCTCTAGTGGGCAAATGGCCAGGGCCGGTCTTAAGAATTTGGATGCCTTGCGCGAGAAAAAAATAGGGGTCCTCTCGCATATAAAAATACTAATTTTTTATCCGTACCAATATATAAATCACAATTTATATTAAAATTCATCATTAATTAAAATAATAAATGTCAACGTCGAGTAACAAAATTATCAATTAGAAAGAAAATATAGCTAAAACTTCAATAAATTATCAATTAAAAAGAAAAGGTAGCTAAAACTTAAATGGACAATAAACTTCACACGATCGCTAGCATCATTCTTGCATTTTTTGCTGCAAAATCATCAATCAAATTTTCATAATCAATTTTCTACATATACAAAAAAAAAAAAAATCGGGGGCCCTCCAAATTTGGGGCCCTGTGCGGTCGCCCCTTCTGCACCCCCTCAGGGCCGGCCCTGCAAATGGCTATGGCACTTTCCTTTAGAACCTAACTCACTTTGGCATTAGGTGATTAGAAGTAAGTATGAAATTCAACAGAGTGGGTGGGATGCAAATTCTTGGATCAGGATCCTCTCCATTTCAATTTGAAATGAAAAGTCTCTATTTCAAGGTCTAGATTTAAAATCATTAAATCTAAGGTCTAGAAGTTGCCAACTCATTTAAAAGTTACTAACTTAACTCTAACCGCCTCATTTAAAAGTCAATAACCTAACTCCAGTCACCTCATTTTAAAGTCACTAACCTAACTCTAGCCATTAATTTAATATAACACTAATATATTATTATTATTATTATTATTATTATTATTATTATTATTATTAGCACTTTGTTATGTCCCTCATTAGTTTTTTTAATAATTATTTTGACTGCATTCGCCTACTAAAAATAATTCTCTTAATCTATAGTCAACCTTTTCATCATTTTCGAGGAAAATAAATTAGGCTTTCTTTTTTCTCATGGTAAAAAAAATAAGACAAACAACATGGCTATCCCTGATCAAACAAAGGCTGTCCTAAAATTTTTAAAATTTTACGAATGTACTAAAAATAAGTCTATAAGTTTGCATGTGTTGGGGAGTTTAATTTAGAAAAATTCAGCCATATAATGAAATGCTCAAGGATAACCAACAAAAAAAAAACAAAATCATGTCCCCAGGCAATTACCGGTGGCCCGTTTTCTTTTCCATAGGCTCAAGTCAAATCAGATTTATGATTTGCTCAATTAAAATATTTATTCAATGGATATATTTCTCACAAATTAGTAAATAAATGAACTAGAATTTTGATTCAAAAAACAAAATACAAAATAATAATAATAAAATAATTATTAGCAAAACCAATGAGGGACATAACAAAATGCTAATAATAATAATAATAATAATAATATAGTGTTATATTAAATTAATGACTAGAGTTAGGTTAGTGACTTTTAAATGAGATGACTAGAGTTAGTTTAGTGGTTTTTAAATGAGGTTGTTAGAGTTAAGTTGGTGGCTTTTAAATGAGGTGGCAACCTCTAGATCTTAAATCTAATAATTTTAAATCTATATCTTTAAATGGAGACTCTCCATTTCAATATTGAAATGAAGAGGATCCTAATCCCAAATTCTTGTCCTTTTTTGTGTTACTTATTTTAGCCCTTGCCTTTTATTTTCTTGTTCGTCTCCAAGTTGGTAATGGCATGAATATTCGATTTTGGGAGAATATTTGGATAGGAGATATTCCTCTTTCATTAGCTTTTTCTTGTCTTTTTACCTCTCGTACGTCTGAGCATAATTCTCCCATTTCTAATTTCTATACTTGGGAGGAAGATTTAATTTCTTGGAATTTTCAATTTTTTTCGCAATTTAAATGATAGGGAGACGGAGGAATTCTCTTTATCTATTCAACTTCTTAATTCAGTTTTCTTTTCTCAGTCCTTGGACATGCGTGTTTGGTGTTTTGATTTTTCAGGAATTTTCTCATGTCATTCTTTTTTCTCTTACTTATTAGGTTATGGTCCACTTCATCATTTTCTTTTAGCCTCAGTATATTTGGAAAGCAAAGGAACCCTCAAAAATTAAGATTTTTATGTGGTTCTTAACTAAAAAATTAAGGTTTTGATGACCCTATGGCTTGGTCAAATTTCTGCTGTTGTTTTTTCACAAGAAATCGCTAGAGATTATGAAAACGCATGATGTCATCTTTGCTCAAAGACCCTACCTTCTTGCTGCAGATATTCTTGCTTATAATTCTTCAGACATAGCCTTTTCTCTATATGGTGATTACTGGAGAGAACAGTGAAAAATTTGCACATTGGAGCTTTAATTTCAGTTCAAAATGTGTGCAGAAGTTCCGATATATCAGAGAAGAGGAGGTCTTGAATCTCATTAAATCAATTTCTCTGATAGAATGATCAAGAATCAATCTTAGCAGGAAACTTTTCTTACCGATAGTTGGGATTACGACAAGAGCTGCTTTTGGTAAGAAAATCAAAGATCAAGAAGCGTTCGGCTCTTTTTTGAAGGAAATCTTGGAGCTGCATGTCATCAAGGTTTCTGTGTTGCTGATATGTATCCTTGGGTGAAATTGCTTCAAGTGATCAGTGGAGTTCGGCCTAGACTTGAGAGGTTGCATAACGAAATGGATAATATACATGGAAAACATTTTGAATGACCACAAAGAGAGGAAGGAAAAATCTGGGAACGAAGAAGTGGATCATGAAGATTTAGTCGATGTTCTTCTAAGAGTTCAGAAGCATGGAGAACTTGAATTTCCATTAACTGATAGCAACATCAGAGCAGTTATCTTTGTTAGTGCCTTGTATGTTTTTCTATATTATTAATACTGCATTTTTCTTTTTAGTCTGTTCTAAAATTAGAGATACAATTCTACTTTTGGAGTATAAAGGGACAAGAAATTCCTAACATACTTTTACTTTTATACTAGGTACTAGCACGCCATCACTACTATATTTCTAGGAAATGTTAGGGGTATGTTTGGAAAAATAAAAATTTCCTTAAAAATCATCGTTTTAAAAAATGTATCTCCAGTTTTGGGAACGAATTAATGGAGTAATTATTTTCTTTTCAGCTAGTATCATATAAATAAGGAAATAGTGTACAAGTATAATGTAACAGTTTTATGAGTATTATGTAACAGTTTTAAGTATGTAAGGACTCTTTCCATCAATAATGAGGTTGCATAGTTGTGGTTAGATTGTGGTGGATTTAGAAGGCAATATTTTATTCTTGATAAATGAACTCCCAACCAGCCTTAATATATGAAAAGTCATGAATTTTAAACTTTTTTTAAAAAAATAGAAAAAATATGTAACCATTCTTGTTCTTGGGTCTGTATCTGATGTATGCATTGTTTGTTTCCTTGAAATATGATGAAGATCTTATGTATAGTGCATGTTTGGTTTGGGATTTGGAGCTTTTGGGCTTTCCGAGTTTAATGGTCTTGTTCGTTTCCATAAGCTTATTTCAAACGCAGTTTTTTTAACTTGCAAACGCAACTTTTAAATCTCAAACTCACTGCCACCATTTTTAGCGAGTGTTTGAGGCTTAAAAACCACCCAAACGCAATTTTTCAACGCACCAAAATGAACAAGCTCATAATGCAGTTGTCCATAATCACTACCAGCGAAAGACAGTCGTGCATATTTCTGATGTACATGCTTAGTTCACTTGTAATGTTGGATTATTTGTGGAATAAGTCAGCACTGCTGAAAATAATGGTAGCCCTGTATTAATTTAAAAATTAAAAGAAATATCAAATGGCTCATCAGATATGAAAATCAATAGAACCCATCTCTTATTTATCTCCTTAAGGTGACAGATAAGTCAAAATAACAAATATATAAGTCTTGAATTTCAACTTTTAAGTCAGCTCTCTTGTAAGTTGCTTAAATTCTATATCAGCTTAGCCATATATAGAAAATATAAAAATGACAACATCCTGATTTTTGTCCTGTTGTGCTCAGAAGCGGTTATGTGCTTGCTGCATTATGCATTCATACTGAAGCCAAATCATTTAGATAATTTTTTTTGACAAATAATAGCCAACTAAATAAAGTCAAAACTGATACAAGAGGATCCAAATCCGATAATACCGAGCTATCAGATAACACGTTAATGACATTAAAATACCATGTATTAGAGGAGCGGCGTAAATGTGGTTGTCATTGACGTCTTTGGGTTCGGATGACGTCTTCGGGTTCAGATGACTGATGGCTTCGGGAGTCGAATGGCGGACCACTCCTTCGGGTTCGGATGGCTGATGTGGCTGATGTGGCTGATGGCTGATGGCTTCAGAAGTTCGGATAATTTTAGCAACCGTCTTGTTTTTAGATTTTTTATTTGTTTCGTCTTTTATGGTAGTATTTTAATTATTAGAAGGTTGTTACTCTATAGAAGTAGTTGGTGTAACTATAGGAGGACTATTAGGAAATTATACTAGTACAAAAATGACTTTTGGACACGGTTGAGAAAAATTAAAGGGACACGGTGACAGCAAAACCCGTGACAAAAAAATTTCTTTAAAGGTAATGGTCACGAGATTAGGTAGTCAAGTTTAGTTACGGTGATTCATCGTGACTAGTATCAATATATAATTTTTTGGTCACGGTAGTTTGTAGTTAACGTGACTATTTTTATTTATAAATTTAGATACGGTTTGCTCACCATGACTATTGAATTATTATCATTGAAAAAGTTTGTGCCGTGACTAATTTTGTATTTTCTAGTCATGATATTCTATGTTAATGTGGCCAATATAAAATCTGTAATTTAGACACGATGGTGCATTCGTATTTAAATATGATTATAGTCAAATATTTAGATACGGATTTTGGGCACCGTGAGTATTTCAAAATATTTATCAAATTTTTAGATACGGATTTTTGGTTTTAACGTTAGGAAACGTCATGTATGTTAAAAAACACGAGAGGACTCCGCCCCCAGCCCTGCATCCCATATCCGCCATCATCTCCTCCAGCTCCTTCACATTCCCAATTCCATCGCACTAAATTTTTTCACCAGATCCTCGAAGCGACAGAAGGCGAAGAAGAGCGACATTCCTAGAGATAAAATACACAACCCTAAGGTCATATCTTTGTTTTTCTTTGTATGTATACTAAGAAATTATACACAGGTTCATACGAATTGATGTGAATTTTGAATTTTTGCTAGTGGTAATAGGCATTTGCGTTTACTTCGACTGTGAAAGAAAAGAGATTACGGTCGCGTTCTACGGAGAAAGAGCAGCGTAGGCTTCATCTTCCAGCTGTTGATCGTAATATTGGCGAACCCCCTCCCTTTGTTGTTGTTGTACAGGGCCCTCCACAGGTATTCTTTTTTGTCTGGTGTAATCAATTTGCAGTAGCCATGGATGACAACTTCACTAAGATCTTGCAGAAAATCTTGATTATTTGTCATATATCGGATACTATAACCTCTAAATAGTTACCCACAACCTGCTTCCTAGTCCTTGCTATATAGTTTATGGATATGTTAGATATTGTATCTAACTATCTATAAACAAGTTATTTAATTAAAGGGCATGTATTCAAACCAACTTCTGTGTCGATATGTAACTACGACTATATCCTTGGTTTTCAGGAAGGTGGATTTGATTTAGATATGACGTACATCACAGAGAACATCATTGCTATGGGATTTCCTGCAGGTGATATGAGCTCTGGTTTTTTTGGATATGTCGAGGTAAGCAAAGTGATATTCTCTGCGGTCCATTCTTTTTCCTTTTTTAATATAATTTTTTATGCATAACTAAAAATTAAATTATTTGAAAATGCATTGTAGGGATTCTACAGAAATCACTTGGAAGAAGATCAAGTTCTTTGAAACCCATCACAAGGTAATAGATTATAACAAATTATGTGTATATCATATTGTAAAGAATTATGTGTATGTGAGAATACTAAAAGTATCATTACTGTCAGACTGTCACAACTTCAAATTTTCAACATTTTTACAATGTTTCCATAGAATTGACCATAGTCAGATGTCCAATTGTTTACTGATATAATATACGAATATTTGTGAGTTTGCTTCTTGGAATGACATTTTCTGGACATTTAGTGAACTTGATGTTTAATAACTAGTGGTAACCACATCTTTTTCTGTTGTGGCTGTTGAGGCTATGCCAAGCATTTTTCACATATTAAATGACAGTGTTGGTGAATGAGAAATCTTGAAAATGGGAATTAATCTTATAAGTTGTTGCAGTTTTTCGTCTCTTATCTGTCTTGTGTCCATTGGGGGTATGGTGGGGCATGATATTCCCTCAACGAAATAACGTTGACTGCAATCAGGGCCTTATGCACTTTTTGGCTTCTAAAAGGATCTGTACAGATTGTGAATCAGAAATGTATATTCCAAGTGCATATAGGTTTTACAATATCCAGATTCTAGATTTACAAAATTTTATGTGCATCAGGAAAAAGGGTGCTTATCATACTTTGACAAAGTTCTGGATGGGTTTTACTTAATCAATGGAATGGATCCATATGTGTGGAGACAGTGGCCGCATACCATCAATTGAATCCTTGAAAGCCATAGATCCTAGAACTGAATCTTCAGTTGAAGTTATTTGATTGATCGACTAGGTGATGCCACTTTGAAGGAATTACAAAGCCGGATTCAAAGTGTTTCCTGTAATTGTAACATCACAAAAGAGGTTGTTGACCAGTTAGCAAAGCTCATCTGCAATCGTATGGGGTGAGTTTGCAGCACCTTTTATAATGAAAATACGAGATATATTTGTATCTGTTGAATTCTTTTTGCAAGTAAGTTATTTTGCTTTCACAAGGGGTGCAGCTTCCTCTGGAGAAGATGACTTACTAGCTATCTAGAAGGAATGCAGTGATGATCTAAAGGATTGTATTGGATCTGTTGTGCTTCCAATAGGCAGCCTCTCTGTTGGTCTCTGCAGACACCGGGCAGTATTATTTAAAGTATGGTATAGACACTGAAATGAAATCTTCACCTTTCTATACCATAAAATATGTATTACTCCAGTTAAAGGATTTTTTTTATCTTCTTTATCACACGAAATTCTATTTTTCATATGGTTTATGTAATTACTTATTTGTTCTCATGCTAGTTGAAGTTGCATAATACTTGTGAGACATTGAATATTTTTCTCTTTATTGCTCTTGCTCCCTCCTTATTTTACTTATTTATAAAATATAATATAATTTTAGTTGTATTCTTCAAGGATTCAGGGGATTGATATGCCAAAAAATATGACTTCTACAGGTGCTAGCTGACACAATTGACTTACCATGTCGTATTGCTAACGGATGCAAATATTGTAAAAGAGATGCCGCTTCCTCTTGTCTTGTTTGTTTTGGAATTGACAGGTGATTCTTCTTAACTGCCATGAAAGCTCATTTTCTTTTTACCTTTGGTCAATGGTAAGAATTATAATCTAAATCCCCCATTTCATCTCGTACTTCGAATGCCTTCCACAGAGCTAAAATGTTTATAAGGTATATGCGGGATTCGCCATTCTGAAGCACACTTCCTTTAGTTAAATATGGTTCACTAACATACTTTGGTAAAACTAGCCATTTGTTAAAGGAACACACATACTTAAGTAAGTTCTCAGGGCTTGTCTGTAGCAGCTGGAGATAATCATAATTTTACTGTGCCAATCAATTATTAAGGAATATCACTTCTGCTAATGAATTTACTTGATAGTCTCCTCGAAAGTGCAGAAAATTCTTTAACTGAATGCACCTATCTGTAATATGATAATTACCTTCTGAACAACTTGTGAATTGTGCCAATGTTGAGCTATAATTTGATTATAGCCTTTCCGTTTTGAGCTACTAATCAGATTAGCTACAAGCTATAATCTGGTACAGATAAGCTGCTGCAAACATAGATTCATCCACACACTACTCCATTCATGGCGTCTCTTGTGCTATGCACATGACTTAACCTTGTGTTATTTCTCATTTCTTGGAATTGTTTTCTTTTCTCTAGATAAATAATAAATTGGTGGTATAACCTAGTAGCAGTTATTTTTCCTAACATCTAAAAAACAGTTTACAGTAAGGCAGGGGTACACTTTTTTGTAGGCTACACTTTTTTGAGCCTAACAGATAATGGAAAATGCCAAAATCCAGAATATTAAGAAGATACTTGGACTCCAACACGGGAAACAATATGACAGTGGAATGCAATGATAATTTAAGAAGTAGTCATGACTAATTTGATACAATTATATAGTACATGAAGTGATCCTTCATAGCCTCATAGCCTCTAGCTTGGTTGAAATTGTGCAACCAGATTACTTGTATTAATAAATTTCAGGTTACTAAAAAAAACCGTTCTTACATGCAGTTGATTGATAAATAATTGATTTCAGGTTTTATTGGTATTATTGCCATGCTTATGCTATCATTGAGCCAGAACTTGAGCCTAGCATATGCCATGCTGTTTCTCATGGCAGGGAGTGCTGGGATAGTAATAACAGATGTGACTATGGATGCCTGTGTAACAAAGAACAGTATAAGTCATCCTCCTCTTGCTGACGACATGCAGAGCTTGTGCGGTTTGAGCTCTTCAACTGGGGCACTAATTGGGTTTTCAATTAGCGGCTTTCTTGTGCATATAACTGGATCTAAGGTTCAATTCTACTCAAGTTCTTTAGCTACGGTTATTAGTTGCCAGGATTTTCCTTTTGCTTTATGTTATGGGACTTGGATGGATCAAATAAGAAAGTACATCAATTGTAATTGTTTTATAGGCATAGCGTTTCTTGTTTTACCAGAATTGTCCCTGCAAGGTGTGTTTGGAGTGCTAAGTATCCCTATTGGGCTGCTCATTTTGGTTGGAATGATTCTGCGAGAACCTCTTATGAGTAACAGTGGTTACAATAGGGTAAAATTTGCATCATTTTTTAGAATTCGTATGTCTGCTTCTTATTATGCTTACATAAACAACACCTTGGCATAATATTTTCTTGTATACTATTTGACATGGACTTAAACCAACTGCTTTTACAACTTCAGAAATAATATTTTCTGGGGAAACTAGAGCTTGTCACTCATTCCGCTCTACAAAAAGACCTTCAGCTATAAAAGATTTATTGTATACTATTTGATACAGATGTATATTATTTGATAGTTTTATATCCCAACAACTCAAGTTGACGAGGAAAACACAAGTGTGGCCTACTCAAGAAGGTTTCTGTTATTGGGAGCACATTGGGTATTAATGGTGTTATTAAAGTGAAGTTCTATTTTTTGAATCTAATGGAAACAAAGAATAAATATAATTTATATGAGCGTATGAAGATCTAAGTTTTTCCTCCAACTACATATGCATGACTTTGAATTTGATATTTACACTTGTACGTGTACTGACCATTTGGCTTTCATGTTTTAGTGTTGGAGATGTCCTAAAAACATTACAAAAGAACAGGACGAAAGACAAGCGGATTTGGGTAGACATGAAGGTAAATGAAATAAGATTATTTGTTTTGTATAAAAATTAAATTAATAAATTTTGTAGACTATCATTAATTTTATCTTATATATATGCAGGGAATTCCGAAACAAAAGGAAAATTAGAAATGTGGCTATTTCGTTATTCGGTACATGAAGGACATTATAGAAGGCCATAATTTTGTCACTCTGGTCTCTAAAATGGTACGTAAAACAAAATTTTCATTTTAGAACTATTAAGACTTACATTGTTATGGGAATGTGCCTAAATATATTACAAAATCTTAATTGCAGGTTTTTAACTTCAAAAATGAATATAATATGTCGGACATTGACGAAATTAGAGAGGAGTGGATCAATTTCATTACTCCGTACTTGGAGAGAAGTTAATGAATTATTGGGATTGTTCTATATATATATATATATATATATATATATATATTATTATGAGTTTTGACTTTTGATTAAAGATGTTATATACAAATACTTTAATAAATATGAATGAATGAGTTAATGGTATGAATGGTTTAATGTGTCGATTTGAGTTAAGGTGTTTCCAGGCTTATATATATTGTTTGCTTTTAGATTCATGTTCATTTGTAGGTTGTTATTGGCGATTGACATTGTGCCACAAAAATTTAATTTTTTTTTTAAAATGAAACCTTTTATACACGGTGAAAAATCGAAATCAATGTTTGTTTTGTCACGGTTGAAAATTGGTTACTAACCATTAGACACGCATTTTAATTCATTGTTGTGACCATTTTTGTAATTTAGATATAGTTTTATAAAATTCACGTGACGAAAAAAAAATCTTATATTCATATTGGTCTCGGGTTGAACTTTCAAACCGTGACCATAGGCCTTCGAAAAAAAAATTAGATACGGTTTTTATAATATTCGCGTGACAAAATAATTATAAACGTAGATATTGATCACGGTGTTTATAACTACCACTGTATCCAATACCTATATATATTTTCTATCGATCATCATTTTAGTCACGGGGTGAAATTAGATACGACTTAAAGAAAAACAACAGCACGGTGGAATCACCGTGACCAAAATTAGTCACGAAGCCTGTATACACGCAACTTATGAAACGAAAACCCGCATCTAAAAGCAAATAGTCACGGTTTAACATCGTGTCGAAAGGTTATTTTTGTACTAGTTATTTTCTACTGGAAGTTTCTGGATTTCTGTTGTGTGCTAATAAAGAAATCTTTTAGCTATAAAATCTGGCTTGTGGGTTGAATTATAGACAATTTTGTTTTGATAAATATAATTTACACATTAGAGAGATTTTTTCGTGTTTAGGATAATTTTCTTGCTTCTTTTGCCTGTCGAACGTCAGTTGGTATCAAAGCATCAACATCTTCCCAGGAAATAGCTTTGTTTCAATGGTTGGTGGTCGTGGTTGTAGAGGGCAGGTTCCGATTGAGGAAGTCTTGCACCGTGATTGTAACGTCCAGGACGTGATGATTGAGGATTTGCATAAACAAGTTGCAGAGCTAACCCAACGTCTAGTGGCGCGATATATGCATGGGTCGTCGTGGACAGGTTCCGGTGGAGGAAGTCCCGCACCTTGATCACGATGAAAAATCCTATGATTCCGAATCAAGTTTTTGAAAATCCTTACCACCATAGGGGACAACTATGGAAACGACGTGATCGTGATGGCCGTCGTAGTGATCTGGGTTTTAAATTTGAGTTACCGGAATTTTCTAGTACGCTGCAAGTAGGTGATTCATTGATTGGATGAATGAAGTAGAAAACATCTTTGAATATAAGGAGGTTTCAAATAACGCTAAAGTAAAAATTGGTTGCAATCAAATTGAAAGGTAGAAACATCTGCTTGGTGGGAACAGATGAGGCTTTCACGGGAGAGAAGGAAAAACTAAAATCACAAAGTGGGAGAAGATAAAGAAAAAAATGTAGACTCACTTTCTTCCTTTCAGCTACACTCAGTCTCTATTCAAGAGATTGCATCTATTGAGACAAGGAACTAGATCTGTAGATGATTACACTGAAGAGTTTTATCATTTGATAGTAAGGAATGATCTATCGAAAACAGAAGAAACAAATGGTAGCAAGATATTTGGGAGGATTAAGAGAGCAGCTACAAGATACCCTCAGTGTTCATTCACTATGGACTGTTTCTGAGGCATACCAACGAGCACGTGATGCCGAGCAGCAACAAAATAGGCGACCGGTGATGAGGAGCAATGCAAACAGTAGAACCACACACCCTGCAACGACCCTGTTATGCACCACAACAACCGCAAAGTAATTCCAACCTTACTATTCGATATTTTAGATGTGGCGAACAAGGGCATAGAGCGAATGAGTGTAGGAAAGTTGCCAGCCAAAAGGGTAAGAACCTTTTGATTAAAGAAGATATGGTTGATGAGACAGAAGAGTTAGAAGAGCCCGTATTTGATGAATATGATGAAGAGGAGATGTTATGGTGATGGGCAAAAGACTTTAGTCATTCGTAAGAACCTATTGACCCCTAAGGGTAATTCAAGAGATGATTGGTTGAGAACCAATATTTTATATACAAATTGCACAGTGATAGATAAGGTCAACAAGATGATCATTGATAGTGGCAGCTGTGAAAATGTAGTATCGGAAGAGGCTGTCCAGAAATTGCAGTTAAAAACAGACCGACATCCCAAACCATATATGTTGTCATGGTTGAATAATGGCAATAAGATAACCGTTAACAAAAAAATCCTAGTGTCTTTTTCAATCGGTAAGAATTATTTTGATAATACTTGGTGTGATGTGGTGTCAATGGACGTATGTCATGTGTTGTTGGGCCGACCTTGGCAATTTGACCGAAGTGTCATTCATGATGGTCGGAAGAATACGCACTCCCTTAGTATAAAAGGGAAAAAGGTTGAGTTGGCCCCTCAGCGGGAAGAAAGTAGTTTGGATCGGGTATCCGGAAACCCGAACCTCTTATCCATGTCTAGATTCCCAACGGAGGCAGATCGTGAAGGTGTAATGTATGCTCTGCTCCCTTATGGGAACAACTCAACAGAAAGAAACCTAGAAGTACCAGCTAATGTGCAAAACTTGCTATCAGAATTTGCTAATCTGATGCCAGAAGAGCTTCCACCTGAACTGGCACCGATGAGGGACATTCAACACCAAATAGATCTTATTCCAAGGTCGAGTTTACCAAATAGGCCTGCATACAGACTCAATCCCAAAGAGTCCGAAGAGCAATAGAGATAATTAGTGGAGTTATTGGAAAAGGGCTACATCCGTGAAAGTACGAGCCCATGTGCGGGACCAGTACTATTAGTGTCGAAGAAGGATAGATCCTGGAGAATGTGCATTGACAGCAGAGCAATCAACAAGATTATAATAAAATTTAAATTTTTGATACCTCGCTTGGAGTTGTCGATGCGTTAAGCCGAAGAGCGTCTCTCCTTAGCACCATGCGCAATAAAGTTGTAGGGTTTGAAGTCTTTACTAATATGTACTAAAAGGATCTTTCTTTCGGGAAGATAGTTCAGTAAGTACGCCAAAATTGACGACATGACTTTGTTTTTCATAAAGGGTGCTTATTTTGGGGACTTCAGTTATTCATTCTAGATTGGTCACTTTGGCAGCAGTTAGTAAGTGAACTCCACAACGAGGGACACTTCGGACGAGATAAGACATTGGCCCTGGTATCGACTTACTACTATTAGCCAAGGATATCCAATGATGTGGCTCATTACGTAGAACGCTTCTATGTGTGTCAGTGATCCAAGGGAGTTCTTACTAATGCAGAATTGTACACCCCTTTACCTGTTCCTGAAGCCCCCTGGTGTGATGTTAGTATGGACTTTGTGTTGGGTCTACCTCGAACTCAGAGGGCTAAGGTTTCTATTATGGTTGTGGTTGACCGGTTCTCTAAGATGGCTCATTTCATTGCTTGTCCGAAGACAATGGATGCTAATTAAATCGCCTACTTATACTTTCAGGAGATTATGCGTTTGTATGGCATTCCCCAGACTATTACTTTGGATCGTGATACCGAGTTCATGAGTAATTTTTGGAAAATTTTATGGGAGAAGCTCTGAACACAATTAAATTTCAGCAGTGCTTACCATCCCCAAACAGATGGACAGACTGAGGTGGTAAATCAAAGTTTGGGTAATCTTCTACGGTGTCTGACTGGGACAAAGCCAAAGTAATGGGATATGGCGTTTCCTCAAGCGGAGTTTGCTTACAACGTTTGAAGAACAGGTCTACTAGTTAAAGTTCTTTTGACATTTGTTTATGGACGAAATCCATCAGGGATCTTGGATTTAGCTCCTATTCCACGAATTAGCCGAGTGCACCCTAAAACAAATGAAATGACAGATCACCTTCAGAGTATCCATGATCAAGTGTACCGATCTATTCAAGAAAAAAAATTTAAGTATAAGGATCGGGTTGACAGTCATCGTCGTAAGGTAAGTAGGTGATATTGTTTGGGTGGTGTTGACTCGTGATCGATTTCCCATTGGCGACTACAATAAGCTTAAGGATCGAAAGATCTAACCTTGTGAGATTCTGTAGAAGATTAATGATAATGCCTATCGGTTGCATCTCCCTAGTCATTTACGAACTTCAGACATTTTTAATGTGAAGAACTTGAGTCCTTGTTTCCCCGAGTCCAATGATAATGCTGTGAACTCGAGGACGAGTTCTTTTCAACTCGGGGTGATTGATGCAGAAGGATCCGAGTCCGATGATGTCGAGTTATTATGACGCCCCCAATCTGGGTTCCCTAACCTCAGGTTT